>CM077151.1:22102207-22557207 GCA_039583875.1 Platanthera guangdongensis
CTGAGGCAATTAGGACATTCTTCCAAAGACCCTGGGCCCCACTCGGCTAGAGCCGGTGCCGAGACCTTTCGGCCCAGGGTGTGGCGCGAACGTTCTCGCCCCGCAAGCGAGAACTCTTTGGGACTGAGGCTTGGTTTGGGCGAGAGCGCTTCCGCGCAGTCCGCGCTTGGCGCTCTCGGCCTACGGTTTCTCTTTTATAGCATCCGGCGAGAGCGTTTCCGCCTTCTGTGGCGAGATCCTCCTTAGGGCGGGATCACTTCGGCTAACCCTCCTGTGACCATTGTGCCTCCTTGTCTGGCTCAGCGAATATGGGGTTGTACACATCCCCGCTCTTTTTGAGCTAGCGCCGCGCTCGAAAAGACATGTTCAACCCAAAATATACGCTGAGCACGTGTCAACGTCAGGGAATCTTTCGGTGGGCCGTACGGCGCCTATAAATATGAGTGCCGATAGACGGTCATAACACTTCCCTCGAGTCGTCATTCTCCCCCTGAGCTCTCGCCCTCTCCCGCTATGCCTTCCAAGCGTGCCGACAAACCGCTTCCGCAGGATCTGCAGGACCGCATTAACGCGGCGCAGGCGCGAGCTAGGGCTAACAGTGCCCTGGTCGCCCCATGGCAGCGAGACAGTCGTCAGTTGCTGAGCCTTATCCGCCAAAGAAAAGAAGAAGAAGGCGAAGGTGGTTCAGCGGGACCTATCCCCCGAATGAACATGAGCCCGCCCACCCTGACCCCTAGTTGCGCGGACGGCACCTCGCGCGGAAGGTAAGCTTGATATACCAATTAACAACCAGCTGCTCAATTGTTTAACTTGATACCTCTCGCAGGAGACGATTCCTGACGCTGCCGCGTCCCCGCGTGAACGTTTGGATCCACCCTCTAGCCATCACGATGATCAACCACAGGTTCCGAGCGCCTCCTCCACCAGACCCGAACACCGCTGGTAAAGGTTCCCTCTTGCCTTCGCCTGGTATTTTTAAATGTTGACCTGATTCCTCGCAGCGTCGGTTTCCGCACCTCCAGATCTCGCCACCCGGATGGTGGGGCGAGAACTGCGAATCAGTCTGCCCATGCGTTGATTCCTCCCTACCGCGAGAGGAAAAAATGCAGAGATCCCTGTGCCACCGCTAGACGCTAGCCCTCCAGCGGCTGAGGAGACCCGCTCCCCCGCTCTCGATCAGCCGGGATCACCATCCGCAAGTTTACCCCCCCCCCCCCCGGCAAAGGAAAGTCAATCCACCTCTCTTTGGAGCTGAGGGGGGGGGGGGGGGGGGGGGGGGGGGCTGGCCTTCTCCGCCTGCCGTCGACCGGGGGGCCTCGTCACTCTGAAGGTATACGGCAATTTTTCGCTGCTATCCTTCAGCTTCCGCTAAAATGGGGGTTCTTTCGACAGGGACATAGACTCGCGGCCTGGCGCTGAGGTAGAGGAAGAAGAAAAGAAGAAGGAAGAAAAGAAGAAGAAAGAGAGGGAGAAGATGGCGAGAGCTCTCCCTTCCCTTCATCTGACGAGATGAGGAGATCCTGACCGGTGCCGAGCGCGAAAAGACGAGGGAAGAAGGTCGCCGCCATTCTGTCGAAACTCATCCGGCGAGAACGGGTCCGCGACCTTGCGGCCAGAGAGTTTCGCCAGTCAGTGGAGAAGAGGCTGGAGTCCCTGGAGCGAGACTACCTTATAGGCGAGATGGACCGGCCCGGGGAGCTACCGTCGGGTCCTCACCTGAGAGATGCATCGAGAGAATCCGGATCTATCTCGCCGGTTGACCTGGGATGCAGCGTTCTGTCATCCTACTTCAACCCGCAGGCGCCCCCCCGGACCAAGCTCGCGGGACCGAGGCAAATGGCGTTGGAGCAAGGGAAAGGACGCTGGGAGCCGTACTGAAGCGCGAGACCTCCCCTCCTCTTCCCCTGGCCTTCCCTTCTCTAATGTACCCTTTACTTACTCGTTTGGAGTTTGTAATTAATGTTCCCGCACTTTATTCGCTTATTATTTTATCGCGTTCCCGCTCGGCGAGAGCAATAGCTCTGTCTTTAATATTTTTGTATGCGTATGAGTTATCTTCCCAGGTCTTTGGTGGCGAGAGCCACCTTGCTTCCGCCTACCTTACCGGCCGCCTGACTTTTTCGCCACGTTTGCGCCAGTTGCTTAGTGAATCGGTCGCTGTCAGATTCGGGCGGGGAAAAACGAAGCACCGCTGACCTAGGACGCGCCGCTGTACCCCTGCCGCCTTTCTGAAAACAGCCATCATTACCACGATTTCTATAAATAGGAGGCTCACCTACCACATTCATTTCTCTGATTCCAGTCTCTCTCTCCTTTGTTGTTGTTCTCGCGGCCTTCGCAGAGCTCTCGCCCGTCTCCGTCTTCCACTTCCGTTCTCGCCCCGCTCTTGCTCTCGCCTTCTCTTCGTGGATCTCGCCTTCAAACCCTATTGCGATGCCGGGCGGTGGTGAAGGACGATCCAATTGCGCGGAAGCCTTCCAAAAGCATCTCTTCCCTTCCTGCACTCTCACTCTGGACGAGTTTAATCTGATCAAGACTCAGCACGTTCCCGCCGCTTCATCGCGCGGCCCCCGGGCAGTCATGACAAAGTCAACACCGCAGGGGGGGGAGCTCGCCATCCCTATCGAAACACTTCGAGGTGGGCTTCCGCCTTCCGCTGTGGCCTGAGATGCGCAGGCTCTCAGGTACTACGGGGTGGTTCCCGCGCACTGAACCCTAACTCCGTGGCGATCCTCATGGCCTTCATATGCTACATGCGGTCGGAGAGGATTGAGTTTAGCTTGCCGATTTTCAGCAAGTTATTTATTTTCCGCGCGAGGGAGGCGTGGTGTTCTTCTCGGGGCAACTGCTGAAAACGATCGGTCTCGCGCAACAAGCACCACCACTGGGGCGAGAGGTTCATCTACGTTTCCGCGACTCGGAACGTACCCCTCGCCCTCATCCAATACGAGGATGCCGCCTACAAGCCTCCGTCCTTGGGCTCCCGCGAGAGCGCCCTCCTTGAGTTCTTCGGAACCAAGGATTTCGACGTCCTCTACCTCCGCGAGACGTCGATTCTCTTCCTCCTGTACTTCCGGGAGAAGGTAAGATCTCGCCTTATTTGCCTTCTTCTTGCTTTTTTCCAAGGTTGGAATTTATCGCTATTGTTTTCGCAGGAGAGCGCGAGATCCTCTCCGCCAGCCTTTCGACGAGGCTCGCGCCAGAGAGAGCCAACCTCCTAAGGACCCGCTGGCTCTTGCGAAAGCCGCCGCGCAGGCCTCCGAAAAGAGCCGGCCTCCCCCCCTCAAGCGGTGTTGTGAAGCAAAAGCCGGGTACTTCCGCACCTCAGCCAATCAAGAGGCCAAGACCACGGATACCGAGAAGGGCAAGGCTGTGGTTGTACCGCCCGTCCAACCACTCCCCGCCGACCGCTCCTTCGAGGAGGTCCTGGAGGCAGTAAGCAGGATTGCGGCCACCAGGGGCGGCCCCGGGACTCCTGCCGAGAACCCTCGGACCCCTGGCGCCGCCCGAGAGCGAGGGTGCCGCCGCCGGGACCTCCGGCCAACCCCTGTCTGACGAGGTGCCGCGGGGTCATCGTAACTTTGGTCTCGGCGTGAGGTGTCTGGACGCGGAGAACAAGACACTGCTGCAATGGGACCCTGACGCCAACAAGGTCACGATCTCGTCCCTTTTGCCGAGCTGGGCGGAGCGAGACAGGTCACCGGCGAAGCTTTCGCCTTAGGCTATGGCCTCTACAGCCGGAGGACGCTAGCGTCTACGACAGGATGTCGACCCGGCTGTTGGCATACGACTCCACTCGCGCTTTAATGTGTGGGCTGGAGCTTGCGCACATGTGCGCCCGGCGGAGTAATACGATAGACCGCAACTTCCAAGACATGTTCAAGGCGAGGGACGATGCGGTGGCCCAGGCGGCCTCTCTGGCAAAGGAGCTGGCCGAGACCCAGCAACTGTCATCCTCGCGCCAACGGAAGGGGTAAGCGAGACCTTCCACAATCACTTGTTCTCGCCTTCCTAACCCTTCTCTTTTGCTAACCTTCCGCTGTTCAGGATTCCGCTCAAGCCGCACTTCGCGAGGAGCTGTCTCAGGCCCGATATGACAACGTTCTCCTGCGGGAGCAGATCGCTGCGCCACGAGGCGAGTGCAGCCCCTCCGCTGGACGAGAGATTGAAGAGCCAGTACTACTCGGCTTATGACATCGACAAGCTGCTCCAGGGGAACGCGCAAGCCCCGTAAAGTTGACGCTGGAGACGTTGCGCGACATCAACTGCTGGGACGGGAGGGGCAAAGACATCACCGCTCAACAACTTGTCCCATGGCTCTTCGAGCCCATTCCAAAGCCCCTGGGCGCCCCCGATACCCCTCCCTCGGATGTCTCAAAGTCCCCCGCCGCGGGTGTGAGACCTCAGGGGGGAGCTCCGGCGGAAGCTCCAGCGGGAGCTCCAGCGAGACTTCCGAGGGGTACAGTTTGTCCCCTTGAGGGTCCCCTTCTCGCTTTTGTTCTTCACCTCTCTGTAAAGCGCGAGACGCTATCATTTTGTACCCATACAGTTTTATTAATGCAAAGTGTTTCTTGTGAACATTTCATCTTGTTATTTGCGAATGTTTTGATGTAATTGTCGTGGTTGAACGCTTTCGGCGTATGCTTCCGCCAAGGCCCTTGGCCTTAGGAAATCCTTAGCGATGAATCAGCAAGAACCCGCGGTAACCGGCCAGCCGGAAGCGCGACTCTCGAATCCTTAGGACGGGACCGTCCCCCTCTAGACTGCGCGAGTCCCCACTGGCCCATCGCATAACGATCTCGCCTGATTGCTCGAGAACACTGAGAGGAACCTTTTTGGCGAAAGCCTCCCCACCTCGAGATCCCTTTGACGGGGACTCTCCTGCCGAGATCTATCCCTGCCGAGATCTATCTCTGCCGAGATCTATCTCTGCCGAGATCTATCTCCTCTTTTCACTTTTCATTGGTATTCCCAACGTGCTTCCTGTCTTGCATTAACCAAGCCAACCAGACCAAACCTATCTCCCACAGCGAGCCTCCGGACCTGTCAGCTAGATGAGAGCCTGCGCAGCGGTCTACCTGGGCCGACCGAGCTCGGGGTTCCGATGAAGATCTCAAACAAACCAAACCTATCCTCCACAGGCGAGCCTTCGGACCTGCAGCTAGATGAGAGCCTGCGCAGCGGGTCTACCTGGCCGAGCCGAGCTCGGGTGCCGATGAAGATCTCAAACCAACCAAACCTATCCCCCACACGAGCCTTCGGACCTGCCAGCTAGATGAGAGCCTGCGCAGCGGGTCTACCTGGGGCCGAGCCGAGCTCGGGGCCGATGAAGGTCTCAAACCAACCAAACTTATCCCCCACAGGCGAGCCTTCGGACCTGCCCAGCTAGATGAGAGCCTGCGCCGGGTCTACCTGGGGCGAGCCGAGCTCGGTATCACAAAACATTCAACTATGTTATGCCATGAAAAATTCGACACTAGTAAAGGAGAATCAATCGGTATAATATAACAAGTTTATTTTTGAGATACATGGTTACATCCTTCCCCCCCAGGGGTAGAAGCGCTTTAGATCATCACCACTCCAAGTGTGGCTTAGGGCTCTTCCCTCCACGTCCTGGAGGTAGCATCCCCCTGTTCCGAGGACTTTCTTTACAATGTATGGACCTTCCCAGTTCGGGTGGAGCTTACCCACGGAGCCGATCTTCCCGCCGCGTCGACCTTTCTCAGCACCAGATCCCCTTCTGCGAACTGCTTGACCCCGACATGCTTATCAAAATGCTTGGCCATCCGTCGCTTGATTTCTCTTGCCTGATAGCCGCCACGTCTCGCAGTTCCTCCACCATATCTAACGAGAGGCGCTGCCCCTCTTCATTCTCCACCCTCCAAGTCTCGTCACCTTCGCCCGCGTTATGACTCGCGGTGACCGGACCTCGAACTCCACTGTAGACGGCCTCACACCCATGAGAGAGCTTGAAGGGGGTCTCACCGGTCCGTGTTCGGGGTCGTTCGTAGTGCCCATAAGACTGACGGGAGCTGCTCCACCAAATTCCCTTTTAAGTTCTTCACCTTTTTCTTCAGTAGGTTCACAATGATTTTGTTTGCTGCTTCCACTTGGCCGTTACTCCGAGGTGATGGACGGAGGCAAACCGGAGATCTATTCCCAGTTGAGCGCAGAAGCTGATAAACTCCTCGCTGGCAAACTGGGGGCCGTTATCGTCACTATTGCTTGGGCAACCCATGTCTACAAATGATCTCCCCCCAGATGAAATTCCTTATAACCTGTGAGTGACCTTGGCTAAGGCTTTAACCTCTAGCCACTTCGAGAAATAATCAATCATGACCAAAAGGAACCTCCTCTGCCCACTAGCCGGAGGAAAGGGCCCAACTAAGTCCATTCCCCAGATAGCAAATGGCCATGGTGCCGTGATACTCCGGAGTCTTTGAGCTGCCAAGAGTTGAAGGGGGGCGTAGAGCTGACATTTTTGACACCTCCTTGCAAACTCCATGGCATCCTTCCTTAGGGTGGGCCAGAAGTACCCTGTCTGACCACCCTAGCCTCCAGTGTCCTTCCTCCAGAGTGACTGCCGCACTCTCCCGAATGCACCTCCCTTAAAATCTTCGGGATTTCTTCTTCGGTCGCACATCTGGCTAGGAGCCCTGACAACATCTTACGATGCAGACCTCGCTCCATCATCAAGTAGTGAGCCGCTTTACGCTTGAAACTTCTCCCGACCTTGGTCCCCTCAGGCAGTTCACCGGTGGACAGGAAAGTCACAAATGGATCCACCCATGAGGGTTGCCGATCCACCAGCATCAATTATCCTTCATCTATAGCCGGTCGGAATAGCTCCGCCAAGGTTCCCCCCCCCCCCCCCCCCCCCCCCACCCCCCCCCCCCCCCCCCCCGCGAGGTCCGAACTTGGCTAGTCGATCGGCGGCTACACTTTCTTCCCTTGGAATATGTTGAATGAGAATGACCGGAAACCTCCGATGATCGCCCTTACCTTGGAGAGGTACTTGATGAGGGTAGGCTCCCGAGCTTCAAATTCTCCCCGGATCTGCGATGCTACTACCTTTGAATCAGTGAAGACTTCCACGTCCTGAATCTCTAGCTCCTTTGCCAGACGGAGGCCGGCGATCACGGCCTCATACTCCGCTTGGTTGTTGGTCACTGGGAAATGTAAAATAACTGCCTGCTCTATGGTTACCCCCTGGGGACTTGTCAACACCACCCCCGCTCCTAGGGAGTGCCTTCCTGAGGCCCCATCAACCATCAACTTCCATGCTTCTCGCGGTTGTTGCTCTTCCCCCTCAACCTCAACAACGTAGTCTGCTAAAAAGTCCGCCACTGCCTGTGCCTTGATGGAGAGTCTTGGTACAAAGGAGATGTCGAACTCGCTTAGCTCAATGGACCACTTAGCCAGCCTCCCCGAGTGCTCCACTCCTTCGAAGATCTTGCGAAGAGGGTGGTCGGTCACCACCCTAATCGAATGCGCTTGAAAGTACGGCCGGAGCTTTCTGGCCGAGATGACCAAGGCATAAGCGAGCTTTTCCAGGATGGGGTAGCGAAGCTCTGCTTTTCTCAATATCCGGCTGACGTAATAGATGGGAAGCTGCTTCTTTCCTTCTTCCCTTACTAGGACGGAGCTCACCGCCTCCGCCCCTACTCCGAGGTACAAGGTCAGGTCCTCCCCATCTTTTGGGCTCTGAAGGAGGGGAGCCTGAGAGAGTTGTCTTTTCAGCCCTTGGAAGGCCTCTTCGCACTCGGCCGTCCATTTGAACCTTTGATTCCCCCGCAACACCTTAAAGAATGAAGAACACTTGTCTCCTGCCCTGAAGAGGAACCTGCTTAGCCCAGCCAGCTTGCCTGTCAAGCGCTGGACCTCATTGGTGTCACGTGGTGACTCCAGATCCAGGATGGCCTTGACCTTGTCCGGGTTGGGCTCCACCCCTGCCGGAGTCAGAAGATGCCCGAGGAACTTCCCGCGGCTGGCCCCGAAGACACACTTAAGGGATTCAGCCTCATTTTAAAACTTCTCAGGGTGGCGAAAGTTTCCTCGAGGTCTTGCAGGTGTGAAACTATGCTCTTGCTTTTGATCATTAGGTCGTCGACGTAGACCTCCAAGTTCCTCCCCCTCTGATCCCGGAAGACCCGATCCATCATGCGCTGATAGGTAGCCCCTGCGTTCTTTAACCCAAAGGGCATCATCTTGTAACTGAAGCATCCATCCCTCGTGATGAAGGAAACATCCTTGGAGTCAGGAGGGTGCATCCGGATCTGGTGATAACCTGAAAAAGCATCTAAAAAAACTCATGACAGAAAAACCGACGGCTGAATCAACCAGCGCGTCGATCCGAGGCAGGGGATAGCAATCCTTGGGGCATGATTTATTCAACAAAGAAAAGTCAACACACATCCTCCATTTACCACATCCTTTCTTCACCATTACCACATTGGAGATCCAGCCTGGATACTGGATCTCTGAGATGAAGCCCGCCTCCAGGAGCTTCTTGACCTCCTCGCGAATGGGCTCCTCCAGCTTTGTAGCGATGGTTCTCATCTTCTGACGGATGGGGCGGGCGCGGGGATCCAGGTTCAGGCGGTGGCAGGCTACGTCGGCGTCGATGCCCGGCATGTCCGCCGCGCTCCAAGCGAAGATGTCAACGTTGCTTTGAATGCAAGCTCGCACCTGCTCCCGGGCCTCGAGACTCAACCCCCCGCTGACCCGTACCCTTTGTTCTTTTCCTGCTCTGGTGAAGATCTCCACCTCCACCACTTCTTCATCCGGCTCCATCCGCGACTGCTCCCGACCGGTCTTTGCCTCTTCCTCCAGCTCCAGCTCTCCTTTTTCCTCCTCCTCAATCTCCATCGCTTCTATCCCCCTCTGCTGCTGCTGCTCGGCCTCTATGCCCCCGGGACCTCTCCCTCGACTTCTCCTGCCACTTGCTCTTCTACTTCCATTGCCCCTTCTGGGCTTTCCTGCCCATCGCTCCTCCGTACCACCTGCACATCCCCTCGCATCTTCTCTGTCTCTTCCTCTCCGGCTTCCTCTCCAGCTTCCTTTCTTACCTCCTCGAGGACCATCTCCTCTTCCTACACAACCTCCTCTAGGGCCGTCATCTCTATTTCCAACTCTTCCGCCTCCGCCATCCACGAAATGGTGTTGACTGCTGTAACGTAACATTGCCTTGCCACCTTCGGGTCTCCTCTGACCCTGACCTGCACCCCCCCATTGTTGAACTTGAGGCACTGATGGAACGAGAAGGGGACGCAGCGAAAGGCGCTGATGAGGGGACGCCCAAAGATGACGTTATAGCTGCTCGGGGCGTCCACGATCACGAACCTGCAGTTCCGCGACACGCCCCCCAACCTTACGTGCAACCCTACTCCTCCTTCTACCTCCTTCCTCTCCCCGGAGAACCCGAACAGAGGTCCATCCGATGCCAAGACCCTCTTCCCTTCAACCCTCATCTCATCAAAGCTTCTTGAAGATGACATTAACCGAGCTCCCGTTATCTACCAGTATCCTTGAAACGGTATAGTTCTCCACCGCCGTCTGGATCACCAGGGCGTCGCAGAATGGATCTTCATAGTCTGGCATGTCCGCTGATGAGAAAGTAATCTTTTCTTCTGGTGGGGAACCTGGGAGGTGGAGGCCACCCCCCTCCGGTACATGGTTTGCAGGCTCCCCTTGCGGGTTGCTTCAATCCCCACTCCTCCATGAATCACCCAGATTCCTCCCTGGGTCCCTACATCCACCCGGTCTTCGCACCTGTCCTCCGCTTCGCCCTGCTGCACCTCCACTATCATCATCGGTGGATCCTGCCTCCCTGCTCCTCTGGCCTCCCTCAGCTCTAAGAACTCTGGGCAGGTGGCCGTTGCGTGACCCTCCTCCTGGTGGAAGTCACAAAAGAGCAACGCCTCCCCGCCCCTTCTCCCGTCTCCCCTTCCTCTTCTTCCTCCTCGAGCTCCCCTGGCTGCTCCTCTCCCCTTCCTACTTCCATGGCCTCCTGCGGTGGTGGGGGACGATCCCTCGGCTCCTGCCTCCATGCCGGTTGATCGAACCTCCGGGGCTCCCGCAGGTTATCTCTCCCCCGAAAGCCTTCTCCTGGGCCTTGGGGGCGACCCTCCTGGGGCCTCCAACCCAACCGGTTGACTGGCTCCCGGGCCCCCCAACCCTGCTGCTGCCCAAACCTTCGGGGCTCCTCCCTTCTCCTTTCTTCCCTCAGCTCCCTCTGCTCTCTCGACTCCTTCTGTCTTCCCGCTGCTGGTTCCTTCCCGTCATCCTCTGCTAGCTTGGCCAACTTCCTGGCGAATGCTGGGTTTGCTCTCTCGAAATCAATCTCCTTTGTCGCCCTCTCCATAAGCTCCTCAAAGGAGAGGGGGGGCACCCTCTTCAACTTCATGCTAAAGAATCCCGGTCTCAGCCCCAGGGTGAAGGCCAGCATCAGAGCGTATCCTGGGACCTCCTGGACCAAAAGGATCTCCTCCTGGAACCGGTCAACATAGTGACCCAGCGTTTCATCTGGCCTCTGCCTCACCGCAAACAGACACTCCGCTTCCTTCTTCCGCTTCTTCGAGGTAGAGAACCTCACAGGAAACTTCTCCGCAGATCCTCAAAACTGTAGATCGATCTCGCTGGCAACTGGTGGAACAAGTCCCGAGCCTTCTCCTTCAACGTGATGGCGAACAGCCGGCACTTGAAGGCATCTGTCATCTGCCTTATTGACACAACGTCTTCAAACCACTGTACGTGTTGCATCGGGTCATCCTTCCCTGAGTAATAGGACATGTCGGGCTCCCGGAACCCCTCCGGTACCGGAGCCGAGATAATGAGCTCGCTAAATGGGCTCTCGCCTCCTGCCTGGCGAGAAGGCATGTCTCGCGGCCTCGGCTGGCTTGCACGATCCGCGAGACCGAGCCCTGGGAAGAGTTCTCGCACCGCCTCCTCCTTCTCGCCTGGCTCTGTCAGCGCCTCCTTGCCCTGGCGCTGGCTCTGGCCAGGGAAGAGCTCCCGCGCCGCCACATCTCTCTCGCCAGCCTTGCCGGGACCTCCTTTCCTGGGCGCTGGCCTGGGGCGTTCTCGCCCAAGAGCGGGACCTCTTCTATGGGGACCTGAGTGTGGCCCACTCGCCTCTCGCCGAGAAGGCTAAACTGATTGTTTGCAAGACCTCTCGCCTGAACTCATCCAGCATCCTCTTTGTTGCTTCCTCTCCCCGGGTGGGGGATCCTCCAGAACCTGACCCTTCACCTTCACCCCCAGCCATGGGACCAAACTTAAGGCTTTCTTGAATCGGCTGCCGTCCACGCTCACCGCACCAGAACTGTTGAAGCCAAATATGACCCCAACTGAAGTTCGAAGAAAAAGGGGGGCAGCCAAAACCTACTTCTCTCAAGTCTCACCCCTTGACTGGATTCTAAGGACCTAAGACTGACCCAAAAGCCCCAGCAGGGAGGTCTCACCTCACACCCGGAAGATCTCTGAGAGCTTCCCCTCCAAAGCCAAAGCTGGGCTTGGAGCTCCTCAGAAAGCACTGGAATTCGGGAGACAATGATCGCTTGCTTTCTAAGGAGCCCTTATGGGTCTATTTATAGCATTTTGCTGTCCTGAATTTACTGAAAAGCCCCTGGTTGGTCTGTCAATAGTCAAATCCCGCTGTCTCTCTGAGGGTATTGAAGTAATTTCTCCTGAGGGCAATTAGGACATTCTTCCAAAGACCCTGGGCCCCACTCGGCGAGAGCCGGTGCCGAGACCTTTCGGCCCAGGGTGTGGCGCGAACGTTCTCGCCCAGCGCAAGCGAGAACTCTTCGGGACTGAGGCTTGGTTTGGGCGAGAGCGCTTCCGCGCAGTCCGCGCTTGGCGCTCTCGGCCTACGGTTTCTCTTTTATAGCATCCGGCGAGAGCGTTTCCGCCTTCTGTGGGCGAGATCCTCCTTAGGGCGGGATCACTTCGGCTAACCCTCCTGTGACCATTGTGCCTCCTTGTCTGGCTTAGCGAATATGGGGTTGTACATTCACGACCGCCACCACATAAAGACTTTAGGCTTCGTTTGGCACGGCGGTGGCGGTCGTGAACGTGGTGGTCATGAATCATCGCTCATGAACACCCGATTTCACCTAAGTAACTTCATCTACTTTTATGTTCAAAACTAGTTTGTTTTTCTTGGTGGCGGTCATAGCCACTGTCATGTCAAACGTACATTTTATGATGGTGGTGTTTTTATTCAAATCCACCGGAGCAAATAAGCCCCGTCAAACGGAGCCTAAAAGGCAGAGTAGATTTATGGAGTTTTGAGATCAAGATCATTTGTAAAGTGCTATGTACATTTAATAATATAAATAAGAATGTAAAATACTAAGTTATTAATATAAATAAGAATGTAAAATACTAAGTTATTAATATAAATAAGAATGTAAAATACTAAGTTATTAATATAAATAAGAATGTGAAAATACTAGGTAAATTTAGAGGGGTTGAATAATGATCAATTACAGACTAAGGAAGATTTATGATGCAACTCAAGTTGTATCTTTTTATTTTTACTATTGTACTTGTCGTTATTTGTGTAGCGCATGCATGCACATTTTTTTGTATCGTTTCGTGTTGAGTTGTATCACGCACGTTATGAACGCTGCGAAGTTATTTTATATCGCGCATGGTATTCGCACAATTTTTGTTCGGCTTGTTGGTGTGACCGGCCAACGAGACCCTAAATGCATAACCCAAAGACTGTCATTCAAAGAAAATCAATATTTGTTATTAGCCATTTCAAAACCCTAAGTTTATGTGTATAAAAGGCAAACCTCCCCACTGTTAGACGCGGCTGGGAAAAGAATTGAGCGAACCTGTGTTTGGTTTCGTTTGGTTCTCCCAGCGCCGCCCTCTGTCTTGCCCGACGAAACGCCTGAAGCCACACCTTCCAGCGGTTTTCTTCCTCGCCGGAACTTCCAATGCCACCGCAACCCCCAATACTCATCTCCTTCGATGAAGGCACCTCCAGAAACCTCAGTCGTTGCCTTCCGATTTTTCCTCCCTGCTCGGCGGCGTCACCTGCAGCCCCCCAACCTTCCAGCTCTCCTCTCCATCGACGAAGCTCCAAGGAAGCCCTCTCCCTCCGCCGACGAGCTCGCCTGAGCATACCTAGGCTCTGGCGACCCCTCCTGCTCTGTCCTCCTACTGATTCTGTGAGCCTCCTCTGTTTGCCTTCCTTCCAACTGAGTGCATCTTCTGTCCAGAGGTCACGGCCACCTCCAGTCAGCATTTCTCCCGCGTCTCCAGGCCCAACAGAGTCCTGCAATCGCCCGCTTTGGAGTCTTGAGTACAACATCCCCCTACAGCCTTCTTCCTCACCGTCCAAAAGACCCGTCAGCCGCTACCACTCTTCCCTGGGTATACATACCTCTTGACCTCCCCGCTCTTCGCCCCTCCCCGCTCTCCGCCACTAGTGATTTTGTGCTAAATTACTGAAACAGATAATTAATTATTTTGAGCTTGCCAAGTTAATTCGATCTCCTGATTACCATTATTTTCTTATTCGTGTATCCGCCACCTGAATTTTTGTGCCTATGGAATTATGTTTCTTGACGTTAGTATGTTCGCGTGGTCGCGTTACGTTCGTTTGCAACGGTTATGTTGTTTAGCCGTTCAAAATAACCCGCGAAATTGCTCCGAGCCATAATTATTTAAAGAGATCATCGAGAGTTTATAATTTAAAACTACAGCCCATGTTTCAGTCTACATCAATTTAAAATAAAGCTATGCAAATAATTGAGTTAGTAGATACCAAGAATTAGGGCTGAGCATATTATTCGAAACTCGAAAGTCGCTCGAAATTCGCTCGAAACTCGCTCGAAAATTGAGTCGAATCGGAATCGATTAAAATTGATTCGACTCAATTGGAGTCGATTCAATTTGACTCAATCTAATTTTGAGCCAGCCCTGAATCGCTCGAAATATGATTCGAATCAACTCGAATTAATTAAACATATTATGTATTTATTGATATATTCTTATTTTTAAATTAAAAATAATAAAATTTAAATCAAAATAAAAAGAATGAAGTTTCTAAGTGTTTTGTATGCTAAATTTATAGGTTGTCCAATTAATTTTGAGCAAAATAGGAATAAAGAGAAAAATTGCTCAATTTCGAGTCGACTCGATTCGATTTCGAGCCGACTAGGAATCGAGCCATTTCGAGTCGAGCAGACTCGACTCAAAATCAATTTTGAGCCGAGTTCGAGTCGAAAATTTCGATTTCAAGTCGAGCCAAAATCGCTCGAACTCGACTTGATATCAGCCCTACCAAGAATTGGAGATTAGATTTCACGAACAATACGTATGTCATTCGGTCCTTCCAACTCAACTCCATTACTACACGCAATTCTAGTTGTTGCTTCGCTGGAGGGTTAATTACTCGCTCAGAAACTCACTCGAGGGACTTTAACAACTCAACTCCATTACTACACGCAACTCTAGCCGTTGCTTCGCCAGAGGGTAAAATACTCGCTCACAAACTCACTAGAGGGACTATATATAGCTCATTGTTTCCCTCTAAAAAACATGGGTTAATTACTCGCTCACAAACTCCCTCTAAAATCTTGTTTTTAATTACTTTTGTAAAACCTAAGGCGCCTTTTTTGGTTATAGGTGGGAAGAATTAAGACATGTAAAAGGACTAAACAAAATGCATAAGATTATGGCCCCATTTGGCAAAAACCCGACCAACATAAAATGTATGTTTGGCATGACAATGGTTGTGACCGCCACCAAGGAAAGAAAACTAGTTTTGAACATAAAAGTGAAAGACGTTCCTTAGGTGAGGTCAGGCGCTCACGAACGACGGTTTATAATCACCACGCTGACGACCGCCACCGCCGCACTAAACATAGCATCTATTTCTTTCTCTCTCTCTCATTCCAATTTGAACATATTCAATATATCGTTTGATCTTTCTTATCAATTTGATATTTCCATTGAAATATACATGTTTTACTTGTTTCATCCGACTTTCTCATGTTTGGCGCGGTGGTGGTGGTTGTGAACGCGGTGGTCATGAACTGTCGTTCGTGAACGCCCAACCTCACCTAAAAAATTCATGCATTTTATGCTCAAACTCGTTTATGTTCTTGGTAGCGGTCATAAACTTTGTTTTGCCAAACATACATTCTATGATAATGACGTTTTTTTACCAAACTCACCAAAGCAAATAAGACATGTCAAACAAAGCCTTAGAGTTAAAGGGTTATACAAAAACTTGTATCTTAGAGTGGCTCATAATAACAAGATCATTAATGATCTGTGTATGAGTAGTTGAGATGTTCTTTTATGACATTGGTACAAAACCCTAGTCCACAACAATTTCTTAAATCCTGTGTTTTGCACTTTTGCAACCAATTATATATTTATATTTCCTAATAATACACGGGTTGGATTTGTGATTCCTTCTGCTCTATTTCTCAATGGAAATTTTATCTTGCACGTGTGAGAAGCATGATTTATCTATTCCTACTTCGACGAGATTTTCATTTATAATTTACAAAGCATTATTTTCTATTAGACGCGACCTTTTGCAAAAATGCAGGATAAGGCTTGCCTACATTTCATCCTAGTGGTGGGACCCTTACTTGGACCCTCACTGCGCGGCATGCTTTGTGCACCGGGCTGCCCCTATTTTCTATTAGATGCTCTTCGCTTGATGAATTGACTCATTTCCAATTTTCCCATACAAAGGAACTAAAATCTATTTTTAATTAATTTAGCTTCTATAGGTGTGAGTAAAATCATTCCTCTACTACAATCATTCATTTACCCTCCCTAATTTTGTGACCCATTAATCTTAATTTATAATTTATGACACACTCAACATTAATAATTATTTTAATGCCCAACATTCATATTTATATAACATCCGAAACCTAATTGCATTTAAATATATTATTTTATTAAAAGCTAACTGCACATACAATAAAATGGATCGAAATTTTGCTCAACGCCTAGGTCAATATTTTAAGGAGGCACTGAGAACTAAGGAAGGTGTTCTTTTGCAAAACAGAATTATTATTCTTCTTTCTCACCGATTAAATGTTCTGTAACTTACAATCATTGGGTGGAGCAAACACAACATATTGGAATCTCAGAAAAACTCTTAATCTCTTTATGGAGAGAGATCACTTCCATCAGAGTCAATTCTATCATTCTACTTGTGATCTCCCTTCCCTTATAAAAAGCACCTTCATTTATGGTCTCTAGCCACGTAAACTGTTATGGTCCCAAGTTCCCAACCCCAACACTTTATCGTTAGTATCTTTTATTAGTAGTGTGCTTAATGTTAGGAAAATAGAAACATAACATTTTATCGTAAAATTCAAGCATCGGAGGTAAATAATGTTTTAAAACAATGAAAAATGAAAAGGTGGGTGGGTCAGACAATATACTCATCAAAATATGAAAGTGTCAAAGAAAAGAAGGAATTTTGTGACTTACATGTTTCTTCAATAAGATACTGAAGACAAAGAGAATTTCGGACCAATGAAGAGAAATTATCTGGGTACATTTGTATCAAAACAAAAGAGATATATAAAATGGTGTCAATTACAAAGAAATTAAATTAATGAGTCATACCATGAACCTATGAGAATGAGTAATAGAAAGAACATTAAAATGAGAGACTAGTATCTCGGAGAACCAATTTGGATTCATGTCAGGGCGGTCGACCGTGGAAGCTATACATATCTTGAAGAGACTCATTGACATATATTGGGATAGAAAATAAGATTTGCATTTGTTGTTTATCGACCTTAAGGAGGATTATAATAGGATTCCAAGAGAAGTCTTATGGAGAGTCTTAAAAAAAGATGTAAATATATCATACATTGACATAATCAAAGATATGTATATAAATTCAGTGACGAAGGTGAGGGTATCTGGAGGATTAACACAGGAATTCTCTATTACTGTTGGCTTACAATAAGGGTCAGATTTAAGCCCTTATCTTTTCACTTTTATCTTAGATGAGTTCACCAGACATATCCAACAAGCAATAACTTGGTGTTTCATGTTTGCGGATGATATTGTTTTTGTCGATATGACGAGCGAGGGTGTAAATATGAAACTTGAATTTTGGCAAGACACTTTTTAAAAAGAAGGGTTTTAGGTTAAGCAAAGCAAAGACAAAGTATATGGAGCTTAAATTTAGAAGTGCAACAAGGATGGATGACTCTGTTATTAAGTTGGTGATCAAGATATTTCACATAGTGAGTGCTTTAAATATTTGGGATCGATAATCCAAAAACATAGAGGTGTAGATAAAGATGTGAATCCAAGCAGGTTGGTTGAAATGGAGAGGCGCGTCAGGGATCTTATGTGATCGTAAAGTGCAATTAAAACTTAAAGGCATGTTTTACCGTATTGCAATTAGACAAGCGATTCTCTATGGTTCTGAGTGTTGGGCAGTGAATTGCGTACATGAGCAAAAAATGGGAGTTGCGGAGATGAGAATGCTTATGTGGATGTGTGGACACACGAGATTGGATAAATTTAGGAATGAATGTATCAAGGATAAGACAGTAGTGGCACCAATTGCAGAGAAAATGTGAGAATCTCGGCTGAGATGGTCTGGACACATATAAAGGAGACCATTAGAGGCACATGTTAGGCGTTGTGAGAGTTTAGTCACTAGACTTGTTAAATGGGGGAGGGGTAGAACAATAAAGACCTGGAATGAAACTATAAGGAAAGACATGATGTACTTAGGCATTAGTGAGATTATGACTAAAGATATGGCACAATGATAACAAAGGATCCATATAGCCAACCCCACTATAGTGGGGTAAAGCCTTGAGTGTTGTTGTTGTCGTCAGTGTGCTTAATGTTAGATGGTTAGAATTTGCATTTAAGAATAGTCTTGTAACATATATAAAGGCAAGTGTGGGTCTTGAAATATTATCAAAGAAGTATTTCTCATTTCCTCTTATCTTGAGTAAGAGATTTTGGTAGCTCTCTCCTCCCAAGTAAGACCCCGTCTCGGTAGCCGTGGTTTCGACTCCAAAATATCCCTTCCACCTCCGGTCACCACTCCGGCGAGTACAAAACATAAACACAATCAATTTCTAGGTTGCAATTCATACACAACTTAAAGATCATCCAATAATCAATTCACTGGGCTTTTATAAGCAAATTTTTTTTGTTGGTAATATCAGGTATAGTTTTGCAACATACGAGGCATTAGTGATTACATTGTGATGTAGGGTAGGCTTGTGTGTGGGTACTAGAATGCAACCCTAATGTGGAGTGTAGGGAGATAATTTTAACATTTTTGAATACCATATGCGACACATGCAAAGACCGACGACGGAACCAACACATGGCAATAAATAACTTAAACTGCATACAATTATTTTAAACAAAAGCAAGTAATTCCTTGAGCAGAACAGACTTTGGTTTTCCTCTGCGTGCACGCAGCCAAAGCGCGAGCGCACAACGAATTGGTCATGCAAATCACTAAATAATCTAGAACAACAAAAAATGATGTTATAGATCCAAACAAACATGATATCTCATTACCATATTTTGATATAGAAAACAAAGTCCATACAACAAAATAATACTCACAAAGTAGGAGGAAGTCGTAGGGTGGAGCTCTGACGTTCCAGACGGTAGAAAATGCAATTCGGCGGTAAGGATGGAGACAGGAGAATGGGTGGTTGCTGGAATCGGTGTATTGGATAGGATAGGGGGAGGAGAGAGGGGAGGGGGCGAGGGCTGAATTCGAAGCCGTTTGCTGGATCAGTATGAGAATCAGAAAATGGGAGTGGTATGACTACTGAAACAACATCGTGGGGTGAGGAAAAATGCATGGAACTATTGGGAGGGCGCTAAGGTTTCCAGGGAGGCAAGCAGTAGTTTCCTGGGGAGGCGGGTGTAGGTTCTAGGAAGGATCTAAGGGAAATAGTGGGAAAGGTTAGGTGTGAGGGGTTGTGAGAAGCTTGGGGAGGAGGGGAGGGGGCCTTTTTTTTGGAGGTGATGATTGTTGATCAAGGATTAATCGGGCCTTACGGTGGGGAACCGAGGGTTTCCTTCAGTTCTTTTCTGGAAGTAGTGGGGGATGATAGTAAGTTCGGTGAGGGTTAAGAGGGGAAAACAACGGGCATGGAAGGTGAAACCAAGGTGAAGAGGGAAAATACCTAGGGCCTCAAAGAGTCGTTGCCATGAGGGAATCGCCGGTTTCTGAGGAAGAATGTCTCCAAAATCTACAATGCTCTTGGTGATTTCCCCCTTCTACTTATAAGAAACTACCTAGGGCATCTCTTACATCAACGGTGTTGATTGGCCGTTAATGTAACAAACCCAATTACAATATATAAAAAATATGAAAAATAAAATGTAATATATGAAATTGCAAGTAAATGAAAATCCAAATGCAAACTATGAAGTCAGATCGCCGACCCGGTCAAGTCCTCCTGCACAAATACACGATCGTAGGTCCAATCCTGCGGCTAGCCATCTCTGGTGGGTGATCACCATCAACTCCCCCCAACCGAAAGTCTTCATCTACGATGAATGGAGACGATCATATTGTAGTCGAAGTCCAGGGGTGAGTAAGTCAAGCTCTGCATGCGCTATCTAAGTGTCATCGATGAAAGATCGACCTCACCAATGTACTAAGTACCGGCATACAAGACCATCGAAAAAGGGGGCGTACTCTTACCGTCCTGTGATACTATCTCTGTGATGCTCTTTGCCCTCAATTCGCATGTTGGTGGACTTGGAGCGATCAGTGCTGCCAACAGTGAAGGCATAGAAGATTGATCCAAAGATGGGTAGGTTTCAGGGGCGGGGTGGGTGTGGGACTGAGGATGTGGAGGTGAACTGGTGAAGACTCAACATGGTCTCCACTATATAAGTCTGCACACTTATGAGGCTCGTAGTATAGCACCAGGTCCTCAACATTAAATACGGGATGGATACCCATGCTCACGGGGATATTAAGCTCGTAGGCATTCGTTCTAATCTTCGCATGACTATGTAGGAACTCATTCACTTGATACTTAACTTTTTGGCAGGCCCACGAGGGAGTCTCTCAATGCGGATTCGTACCATCAATTGCTCGCCTTCCAGAAATACAAGTTCTAGCATGTGAACACCTGCATGCAATTTATAATATTCAATACTAATAATGATTCGTCGTCAAACTGACTCATGCAACTCATACAAATGACGCATAAAGAACTCAGCTGACTCACTGAGGCGACACTCTAATGGAACGGGGATAAGGTCGATAGGTTTCCAAGACTCGTAACCTAGTACTACATGAAATGGGCTCAACATAGTAGACTTATTAACCGAGCTATCGCAGGAGAAGTCCGTAATGAGGATCGAATCCCAACTAGATGCATGCTCACTCACCAGACACCTAAGCAGGTTCCTTAGACTTCTATTAACCACCTCAGTATGCATGTCCGTCTGAGGGTTGTAAGACTACAAAAACTTCAAGGTTGTGTCAGTCTTGTGTTATAGTGTCTTCCCAGGGCTATTGTGGAACATGTAGAGGGGTGTACATGCCGGTGTTTTGTTTGGCCCCTTGGTTGTTTGACAAGTATGGTAATGTCGAAAGACGCGAACCACATCTTTCTTCAGGCTCAGCCAATAAAAACAATCATGTACAATAGCAATCGACTTATTCTTACTGAAATGTCTGGCAACGCCACCAACATGCATCTCCTAGATTAGGTAATCATGATAGGAGGTCATGGGTATGCACAGGAGAGGCCCTCAGTATAAATAACCTTCAATAATCTGGAACTCATCAGTAGGTTCCTGGGGATCTCTCAACAAAGTGGCGTATACCTCACCAAAATCTGGACAAGTCAGATAGTTAGTCATCACTCCTTCAAACTTATCCACTCAGGTTCTCAACATACGCAGTAATGTGACTCGGCGGCTCAGAGCAATCGCATGTTTATTCTCAACGCATGCATGGTGTTTGAGAACACACTGAAAGTCCTGTAGATACTCGATTCACTTGGCGTGTTGATGACCTAACTTCTTCTATGAATCCATGTAACGCAGCGCCTGGTGATCAGAATAAAGCACAAACTCCCGGAGTAGGAGGTAGTGTCTCCAGTAGCGCAGAGATTGGACAATAGCATAGAACTCTCGATTGTAGTTAAAGTATTTCTTCTTGTCTTCGTTCAGTTTATCACTCAAGTAGGAAACTGAATGCCCCTCCTGACTCAACACACCAACTATGCCAATGTCAGATATGTCGCACACGACTTCAAATGCTCCAGTGAAATCAGGAAGTCTCAGGACAAGGGCAGGCGTTGATCTCTCTTTAATCGCCTCAAATGTCAGAATGGTAGTTGCGGTACACTGAAAATCTCTCTTGCGGAGGCAACTCATAAAAAGGGTCATAATCGTGCAAAACCCTTGACGAACGTCCTAAAAAAGGTTGCAAGGTCATGAAAGTTGTGGGACTTATAAATAATTAAGGGTATGAGCCACTCGCGAATGGACTTGACCTTTATAGGGTCAACAAATACTCCAATGGCGGAGACAATAAATCCTAAGTGGACCTACTCAAACAACAATGAACACTTCTTCAAATTCAAAATTAGTTTCTCCTTGCGGAGAATATCAAACAAGAGTCTCAAGTGCTCAAGGTGGTCAGCATGAGTTTGGCTGTAGATCAGAATGTCGTCAAAATATACGACTAAAACATGTCCATGTAGGGTCGTAACACCTGCATTATGATTCTCATAAAAATACTCGGGTATTCGATAGCCCAAATAACATGACTAACCACTCATACAGACCATCTTTGGTCTTAAAGGCGATCTTCCACTCGTCCTCTTTCAGTACTCGGATCTGGTGGTACCCACTACGAAGGTCGATCTTCGAGAAGATTTGGGCATCTGCCATCGTGTATAATAAGTCGTCAAATCGGGATCTTCGAGAAGATTTGGGCACCTGCCATCGCGTACAATAAGTCGTCAAACCGGGGGATAGGGAAGTGGTACCTCACAGTAATCTTGTTTATAGCTCAGTTATCAATAGACAATACCGGTCTCAACGCTATCTCTCAAAAACTCGCTTTGTCTCAAGATATACAATGGTCTCAATGAGCTCATACTAGCATAGGGCTCAACTCGGCCCTTATATTTCTCCTTGAGTTGGGTAGGGGATAGCGTGATCTTTAGACACTTATCATAATAGACATGTGTTAGATTGACCGAAACACATCACACTACGTGGGTGACATCCATGTGAATGACATTACACCACACTTGATCCTCAAATATAAAAAAACTGATCAAAACAAGGCTTCACTGGGTAACTTAGATCGCAGTCTTCTAGACCCGCATGACACTATAAGGGTGGGGGCAAGGCTCAGCCTTCACCTGCATACGCTCAGAACACTTTTGGGACACGATATTCACCTAACTCCCACTATCTATAACCAATTTGCAAGGACCTTCTGCACTACGGTAATATGTATAAAAGATAGTGGTGTGTTGTCAGTCCTCGTCTCCATGTGAAGCATGCAATAGATGTATAACTACTCCCATCTTCAATGATCACTCAGCATCACCCTCCCAATCATCTTCTATAGTGGCTACAATCTCCTCATCATCTGTATCCTAAAACCTAAGTGATAGGATCATTGTCCTCAATAAGTAGATTCTACGTGGAACACTGCGTCGTCACATGACCTCTACCAAAGCATCTAAAATACAATGAATGCTCCTGGGCTTGGGAGCAACCGTGATAATCGCTTTGCCCTTCGTGTTGGCAGACACATGAGAGGTAGTAGGTGCAATTGGGTTGGTCTCCTAAATGTAGTCTTGTCTGTGCGCGTGGGTGCCTGTCTTGGCCCAGTAGAGCGGTAGCACTGCTCATACTCCAAAGCTAACTTGAAAATCAGCTCAAAAAATGAGGATGAGCTCTCTGCGAATATTAGTCCTCATCCTAGCTCAAAAGTGGGATGGTGTCGCCATGGGCTCCTCTAAAATGTCACTTCGAACGACCAACTCAACGATGCGGGACATATAGTTGGCAACAGAGAGGGACAAATGTTGAAAAGCATATAGTTGGTCCAGGAGCTGATCTCGGAAAGATGTTGGTAGGTACTTATCCTTCAGCCTCTACTTCATGTTCGCCCATCTGGTGATGGGATAATAGTCATCGTAATCTAAACTCATCTTAAGGCTCGTCCAAGACATCTTTGCCTGACCATGAAGCTTCATTTTTACGAAGAGGACTCGACGCTCATCGCTCATCTCACACTACTCGAAGTAGTGGTCCATGTTTAGAAGCCAGTCATTGAAGGCCTTCGGGTTCGGATGACTCCCGAAGGAAGGACCGTCATTAAGGATATGTCGGGTGATGTCGTCCTCCTGAGGAGGGACTCCACGGCGGGGCTCTCGACAATCCTCATAATAATCATTGTGATCATAGTCGTGTCGAGCGGGTGGGGGTCGCGCTCTCTATGGCCGGGGTTATAATAGTCTTCACAATCATGATCGCGGCGACCGGGTGGGGATCCATGAACTCTTTGACCCGGCGGCAGAGGATGCCTAACATAAGTGGGGCCCTGTCGTCGCTCAGGGTGTGGTCGGGGTTTCGCCTCAAAGGTGGTGTGAGGCCACGATGGGGAACCTCACAATGACACCCCTGGGCCGAAGGTCAGGGGGAGGATGCACATTGGGGTCCTCCTCAGGAGAGTCACTCTGTTGTGTCGGCGTCTCCCTTGGGTTCTCTAAATTTTCAATACACGTGTTCATCTCAACGAAGTCATGACGAAGATCCTCAAACCGGGTGCCTAGAGTATTAAAACGATCTAAGACTAACCAATGAAATTCAGCGAGGGACATGCCTGAATTCGAGTAAGCCGCTTGGTCATCAATGATACAAGGATCGGACATAAGGGATCTAAAAAACCTACCACTACAGAGCATAAAGCTCAAACCTTGAGCTATGATACCAATTGATGTAGGGTATGATTTGGGAGGGGGTACAGAATGCAACCTTAATGTGGAGTGTAGGGAAATAATTCAAACATCCTTAAATACTATATGTGATACGTATGTAAAGACCGACGGCGAAACCAAAACATAGCAATAAATAATTCAAACCATGCACAACTATTATCAACAAAAGCAAGTAATTCCTTGAGCACAGAAAGTTTTGGCTTTACTCCACGCAGAGAGCCAAAGCGCAAGCCATTATCAACTCCAGTAAAGGTGTCGATGTGTTACTGCTCTTTACAATTCACAAAATAAAATTAAAATCTCCAGCGGAAGTTTGGCAAATACGTAGATTTGAACCATTAACATAGAAACCCCATAACATACATCAATTTATATTCTCAAGGTTATGATAGATTACATGAAAATGAAGACAAGAAAAATGTCATCTTTAAAATTCTCAAATCCATGCACATCATTAAAAATATTCTTGCATAAATGAAGTCAATATGGCATGCATTGTACTCTCTCTTTGGATAATGTGACATTACAAAGCTTAGTGATTGGAATTAAAAAGTAATTTTTACATATCGTAAATAAAGTCTCCTATATCTTGAAGATTGAAGTACATGGAATTTCTCTGATTTAGCTCATTCAATTTTTCAACAAAATCCACTGTGAGGTGATTCTTCTAACTTAATATTCCTCCATAGCAAAACCCAAAGCAACACAAGCAATTCCAAATACCTTCAAAATTTCAGGAAGTCTAAATGACGGCGCGCCGCGACCGACTCGCATGTATTCCCGCAGAAGACGGTGACCCGCTGCCCGGACAGACAATCAAAAACCATGGTTACGTCTGGGTGGTCGATCGGAGTCGATTTCATATATGGGTTTTGTTGTTTTGAATTGTATTTTGTCCCCGATCAGTCTAGATACATGTGAGTCGTCTGATTGTGACGGTTATTTGATTTTTTTCTACAACGGTTCTTTTTTTAAGTTTTAAATAGTGTAGCGGCGGATTGTGGAGGCATCGCAGGTTTTGGGAAATTCCAAGAACCGCTCGGTCACAGAAGGTGTGACGCCATCCTCCGCCTCTCCCGGTGCGATGTCGGGACGACTCCCTCCGCCCCTCCTCCGATCAACCTTGCTCCGCCTGAAGCCCTAAGCCCTACTCCTCTCCTTGTCATCCGCCCTCCATGCCCACCGATCGTCTAACCTGATGCGGAATTATGGAAGCCGATCCACCCCTTTCTCCGCCACTTGGCCCATAGCCCTACGCGCCATACTTTCCCCTCCCGCCTCCTTCCACCCAGTTCCTCTCCCACTTCCGTCAGCCCCATTACATTCAGAAGCCTCGCAAACCTTATTCCCCCCCACCCCGCCTCCTGCAACCCGCAAACTGCCGAGCCTCCCCTTTCCTAATTTCTACACCCAATTCAGCCCATTGTGAGCCTTGCCACTAATTCCAGTCACATGGTCATTCCAGCACCCCCCCCCCCCATCTCAGTGTCATGGATTCCATTTCAGATCAGCCCTCCCTCCTCGACGTTGTCGCGCCCACGTATGTCTCCCACTCCCCTCAACATCGCCACCTGCACTAGAGAATTGTGGTATAAGTTCTGGTCCTTTATTATTATTTATTTTGATAACTTATATTGTGGTGGATATCAATCGTATTGTGTTATTAGTTCATTTGTTGTACCACTTGCGGAGTGTTTTTTGTGTATGCTTAATTAACTGCGCCTCGATTGGTTTGTGATCAATATTTGTTATATTCAATCAAAGTTTTGCAAAGTTTGGGCACCTGTTAATTTTTATTATAATTAATTACTTGTAATTTTAGCGGACCACTCTTGCACTACATTGCACTTCATCGCATTTAGGTCGGCATTTAGAGCGTCCAACCCATGTTGGACTTACCACTGCATCAAATTGATATCAAAGCCCTAGGTTAGGGTCATTTGCATTTACGTAGTGGTAGGGAGTATCGTCAGTTCATGTCAAGTCACAATCACACCGACGATAGGACCGCAAGTTCATAGACAGACATGACACCCGTTGAGTTTCAACGTTTGGTTCTCGTTTGATTTGATTGGATGGGAGCCCAATTCGAAACTCTTAGAGGTGATATTGCGAGGGTTAGCACGAAGGTAGATCAGTTAGAGACACCTAAAGGTCGAGCGACTCCTCCCCCCGATGAGGAGCCCCACGAGGGTCCACGAGACGCTACAACTCCTCCAAAGAGGCGTGGTAGAGACATCCCTCGCCGAGATCCCCCTCCCTTTGCAAGGGGGAATTATCATCGTGGATATGAGTATAGACGAGATTCAGGGAGGGATCATCATCCTCCTGATGAGCTTCGTCCTCCCCCACCTCGTCATAGAGATCGAGCACGATATGATTATGATTATGAGGATGATTATGGTGACTACCGTGAGTCGTGCCATGGGATGACCCTAGAGTAGGATGACATCACACGACATATTCACATTAATGCGCCCTCCTTCGACGGTCACCTAGACCCGAAGGCATTTAGTGATTGGCTCATGGACATGGATCACTATTTTGACTGGTTTGAGATGAGCGAGGAGAGGCGAGTGCGGTTCGCCAAAATGAAGTTGATCGGCCAGACAAAAATTTATTGGTCGAGTCTCGAGAGATCACTTAAGCGGGATGGCTACTACCTCATCACCAAATGGGATGAGATGAAGCAGCGCTTACAAGATAAATACATCCCTGCTTCGTATCGAAATCGAACTCGAACTCTTGGATCAACTTTGTGTTACGAAAGGGGGCTCTCCGTTGATGATCATGTCCCGATTTGACGCGCTAGTAGTTCGCAGCGATATCATGGGGGAGCTTGTTACCACTGCATCACGCTTTCGTGCGAGACTTAGAGCGGATATTCGAAGGGAACTAATTCCCCATAGTATGGAAACGGTTGAGCAGGTCTTTCAGCTCGCGCTAGAGTACGAGCAGTATTTACGTACTGCTGGCCCGAGGCAGGTTACCACTCGACTCGATGCCACCACAGCTAGGAGACCCCATCCTACCACGACTACTGCAGACGCGACGGGAAAAGCTATTGTACCTGGAGGCCCCAAGCCTGGGGGAGTCTAATGTTATCGGTGTTCTGGCAGAGGGCATTTCACAGCGCAATGCCCTACTATGAATTAATTGATTGAGGATTCAGGCGAGCTCAGCACTGAAGCTGAGGAGGTAGCCCTTGAGGAGATTACTGTCATCGTAGAGGATGGATGAGAGAGCGATGCGAAGAGATCGCTAGAGGTAGGAGTCCTCCGACGCATCCTCCACACACCATGTGCTGAGGAGGATTGGCGTCGCACCACTATTTTCTTCACGTACTTCCAGAGTGCAGAAGGCCCCTACAAGCTCGCTATTGATAGTGGGAGCTGCATAAACATAATTGCTAAGAAAGGGTTGGAGAGGATGCAGCTTACGGCTGACACATCTGCATCCTTACCGTGTCTTATGGGTGGACAAGTCCACCATTCATGTCACACATCGATGTCTAGTACCGCTCCGTTTAGCGACCACGGAAGACCAGGTTTGGTGCGATGTTATTCCTATGAATGTCGTCCACGTTCTGCTCGGGAGACCCTGGTTATATGATTGTGATATCGCGTGTTATGGCCGGTCGAACATGTTTGTATTCTTCGACAAGGGTCGAAAGATTACCCTTACTCTGACCCAGCCCAGGGATCCTCCAAAGGGAAAGGTCGTGTCATTTGCTAGTGTGGGATCTTCGAGACCCCTTTATGTCTTGAGGAAAGGTGATTTCCTCAGAGAGAGTTTTGAGACAGAGGCTATGTTTTGTGAGGCGAGCACGATGGCGACCAAGACACCTAGCGAGACTGAGACCAATGAAGTCATTGTTGAACCTCCGGATGAGCCACTTCCCTTTGGAGGTTCATGAGGATATCATTGACTTTGTTGTAGGTGACCTACTTGTTTCCATAGACACTACCATTATTAGTATTTTCCTCTTGGAGGGTCATCATGCCATTGTTGACCTCCCTGAGATTAAGTCCCTGAGAGGCTCATTTGACGAGCTTCCATGTCTGCCCTTTAGTGATGGATCGTGTATCCGCACTAGTGATCATCTCACACGTGATGACTTTTGGTATACACCCCCAAGTGAGCCACCTGATGGGTTTTATCATTTAAGAGGTACCCATCACACCCATGCTTCCCACTATTTTGTCACCATCTACGACGTCCCCACGGGTGATGACGTCAGTCATGCCAAATTTTTTTATCGACCGCCCGGTGAGCCACCTGATAGGTCACCCCATGTTAGAGATATCCAAGTCATTACCCGACTTTACTCTAGGAAGTGTGTCAAGTATGTTCTCCATTTGCATCATTCACTTCATTTTTATGAGTCGGTTGAGTCACTTGTTCATCATTTGCATGCACTGCATGAGTCGGTTCGTAACAAAATTGCAGTCTGTAATGATTATTATAAGGATCGTGCAAACTAGCATGGGAGAGAACAAATTTTTGGGTGGGGGAACAAGTATTGATTCGCATTCGATCTAAGAGGGTCCCACAAGGACCAGCAAAGAAATTAAGCGCACGCAAAATGGGTCCCTATACAGTCATAAGGCGGAATGGTATGAACGCATCTGAGATAGACATCTCTCATGGTATGGGCATCGGCTGAGTATTCAATGTAGAGGATTTGACTCCTTACTACGAGGAGCACGTGTACATGGACCCCTTTTCCACACCTCTACCAGAGCCTTCTTCTCTCTTAGTCCCTCCACCTAAGTCTTCAACTCCTATTGCCTTCACCAGTTCCTCTTTATTACCATACGGGGGGTCGCGCCATATAGATCGCATTGCACCATCGACGGTTCCTCCGACGCAACAGTCAGACAGAGATACATCATTGTCAGACGGAGATACATCACTGTCAGACAGAGATACATTAGTGTCACCCTCTTCTACTAACGATGATTTTCAGATCATCGGTCATGACTTGTACACCGCGGACGGGCGAGATACTGTACTCTATCTTGTCCGTTGGAGCAGTCAGCCACCACACGATGCTACATGAATTTCTTCAGAGGAGCATGAGAGACTCGCCCCGCGGCTACATAGCAAGTACGACCACCTTCACTCACCGGAGTTGAGTGCTTTCAAGCCGGAGGGAGTTGACGACGCGCAACGACTGCCTCGCGTGTATTCCCACAGGAGACGGTGATCCGCTGCCCAGACGGGCGATCAGAGGCGTGGTTACGTCCGAGTGGTCGATTGGAGTCGATTTCATATATGGGTTTTGTTGTTTTGAGTTGTATTTTGTCCCCGATCGGTTTAAATACATGTGAGTTGTCTCATTGCGACGGTTATTTGATTTCTTTCGACATTAGTTATTTTTTTAAAGTTTTGAATAGCGCAGCGGCGGATTGTGGAGGCATCACAGATTTTGGGAAATTCCAGGAACCGCTCGGAAGCCTTCATTCGCCTCTCCCGGTGTGACGCCGGGACGACTCCCTCTGCCCCTCCTCCTCCTTTGATCAACCCTGCTCCGCCTAAAGCCCTAAGCCCTACTATCCTTGTCGTCCGCCCGCCATCCCCACCGATCGTCCTACCTGATGCGGAATCAGGGAAGCCGATCCA
Organism: Platanthera guangdongensis; assembly: GCA_039583875.1. Taxonomy (NCBI): domain Eukaryota; kingdom Viridiplantae; phylum Streptophyta; class Magnoliopsida; order Asparagales; family Orchidaceae; genus Platanthera; species Platanthera guangdongensis. The sequence goes on from CM077151.1 coordinate 22,131,820, forward strand.
CCCCTTTCTCCTCCACTTGGCCTGTAGCCCCACCCGCCAACCTTTCCCCTCCCACCTCCTTCCACCTAATTCCTCTCCCACTCCCGTCAGCCCCATTACAGTCGGAAGCCTCGCAAACCTTCTTCCCCTCCACCTCGTGCAACCCCCAAACTGTCAGGCCTCCCATTTCCTAATTTCTACACCCAACCCATCCCATTGTGAGCCTTGCCACTAATTCCAGCCACACGGTCATTCCAGCACCCCCCATCTCAGTGTCGTGGATTCCACTTCAGATCAGCCCGCCCTCCTCGATGTTATCGCGCCCACATATGCCTCACACCCCCCTCAACGTCGCCGCCTGCACTAGCGAATTGTGGTATAAGTTTTTGTCCTTTATTGTTGTTTATTTTGGTATATTGTGGTGGATATCAATCGTATTGTGTTATTAGTTCATTTGTTGTACCACTTGCCGAGTTTATTATGTGTATGCTTAATTAACTGCGCCTCGATTGGTTTGGTATCAATATTTGTTATATTCAATCAAAGTTTTACAAAGTTTGGGCACTTGTTAATTTTTATAATAATTAATTACTTGTTGTAATTTTAGCGAACCACTCTTGCACTACATTGCACTTCATCGCATTTAAGTCTGCATTTAGAGCGTCCACCCCATGTCGGCCTTACCACCGCATCACTAAGCAAAACTTATTTGACCATTCTTGTTTCTATCCTTTCTAAAGTTTTCTTTTTTTTGCAAATTATGACAGTTAAAACTTAATTATTTTTTTAATATTAGTCATGGTTACTGTTGTAAACCACGGTAAGCCCATTTAGGGGGGGGGGGGGGGGGGGCAGACACCATCCGTGGCCGACTGCAGTCGAATGGCTAAGAATCATTCTCAACCAAATCTCCGGGGCCCACAGGGTAAATACCGGGCAGGTTGTTGAGGCGTGGAATAGAACCCACGACCTCCTTTATCAAGCTCCTAGGAGCTCAGTTGGGTATCAAGTCTCCGCCTAGGAGCTTGATAAAGGAGGTCGTGGGTTCTATCCCACGCCTCAACAACCTTCCCGGTATTTACCCTGTGGGCCCCGAGAAATTTGGTTGGGGATGATTCTTAGCCATTCGACGCAGTCGGCCACGGATGGTGTCTGCCCTCCTAAAATGGGCTTACTGTGGTTTCTAACCGTTACAATCATAAAACCAAACCCTTTAAAAGCTGAGAAGTGACAAGTCCGTGAAAATTTCTAACAACAAAGTAGATAATGGTCATCACATGATCTATATGTAAGACTAATATCAAAATAAAAAAGGGGCAGCCCAGTGCACAAAGCATCCTCGTGATCGAGGGTCTAGGAAGGGGTCCTACACCACAAGGGTGAAATATAGGCAAACCTTGCCCTGCATTTTTACAAGAGGCAGCTCAGAAAATTTTCAATACTTTTTAAACAAGTGATACAATACGTTGTCCATCTAAAAGTCCGTGAGTAGCAACGTGCTTGATGAGATCGTTGAGGCCCGGAGAGGGTTTCGCCCAATGAGAATAGCGTCAATGAATAGCAGCCAACAAAAATAGGATCGGCAGAGGAAGACGTTGATGTCGTCGACGATGAGCAGCAACGTGCTTGACGGGATCGTTGAGGCCAGGAGAGGGTTTCGCCCAAGGGGAACAAGCAACCGAGAAGACGCGTGGATTCAACAGACGGGATCGAAGGGAGAAGAAGTCTCTACAATACGATCTATGACGAGAAGTGCAGACAAGCTCACTGAGAATAAATTGATGACGGGACGCGAGCAACTCTTTGCGGAAATAGATGGTAGTAGGAGAGTTGAACGCAACCCTAACATACGGGACCGAGAAAATTGGGGATGGAATAATTCCAAATCGGATACCATGTTGAAATATTAGAGATGGAATAAAAAGTGCAATTTATTCATCCCTCAAAGGGGGTATTTAAAAGACTTACAATGTGTCACAAACTAAAATAGGGAATGTGAGATTTGTTGGAAAAGCCCATGTAAAGAGGCCCATGTTGGAGCCCATTTTTTTGGTTTTTTTCTTTTCTCCTCTTTAGCCCCACATCATGTATAGGGATCTCTTCTCTCTTTCTCTCTCCTATAAATGTGTATTCATACCTTCTATTTGATTATTGAGAAAGTATATACAAGTTTGAGGTTTTCTCCACATGATATCAGAGGAAGGTTGGTCTCTCAGTGCGGCTAGAATTCTGCTAACCGTCTAGTCTCCCCTTCTAGCGCAGGGCGCAGTCTGGTTGTGTCTAACCGACCGGCCTCCTCTTCTCGCGCAGGGCGCGGCTTGGTTTCTACCCGCTTGCGGCTAGAAACTTTCCTCCCTCCTCTCCTCCCCTCCAATTCTGTGGCCACCACTGCTTCCCCGTTCTCCTCTTTATAGGTCTCTCTGACAGTTGGGGGCTTCTCCCTTGTCTACCTATCTGCGTTGTTTCCTCTCTACCCGCGCGATTTCTCTACCTACTCTTGCTTGTGCAGCGTTTCCTTTGGTTCTCGCGAACTCTCTAGCCCGTTGTGCGACATATATTTGTGCCTTACTCGTTGCGGGCTCTCTTATCTTTGTGCGGCTTATCTCTGTGCCTTACCCGTTGCGGGCTCTCTACTCGTTGTGTGGCTTCTCTAAACCGTTGCGGGCTCTCTACACCGATGTGCGGCTTCTCGGTCTTCTCGCGCGGACCGTGCAGACTTCTTCCTATCTGCGGCTTCTCTAACCGCTGCGAGCTCGGCATCTAGGTCGCGGCATCTTCCCGTGCTGCTGGTGTACACACCCTGACCGTGCGGACTTCCCGAGCGGCCTCTTCGTTAGTTAGTCGTTGCGGCCTCTCTAACTGCAGCAACCTCTGCATTTTGGTCGCGGCATCTTCTCTTGCCGCTGGTGATTTGCCACCGAGACCGTGTTGCTTCCCCTGCTCTCCTCTCCAGGCGATCTTCCCGATCCGTGACTTTGGTCGCTGCGGCTTCTGTGCTTGCCGTCGGGGCAATTCCTTCCAGTCCGCCATTTTCCCTGCTAACCGCCCGGCCTACTCCTGTACTACCCCCGCGGTTTCTGTCCTATCCGTTGTTAGTCTTGTCGCTGGTCTAGCCTCCTAACCGCTTGGTCATGGGGTCTTCTCTTGACTCTACAGGACAGACGGCTTCCTCCTCTGCAGACCGCCTGGCCCTTGCTCCTGAACATCGGGATGAACTGCGAATTACGACTATCTCGTTAGCCGGGAAGAAGAACTTTGTGGCGTGGGTGCACTCGGTTCGCCGCGTTTTTCAATCCAAAGGCTTCCTACATCACTTGATTCGGGCTGCTCCTGCTCCTCCTACTGACGACTGGCTGCGCAATGACGATCGCGTTCAGACCTGGCTCGTCAACTCCCTTGATGGAGAACCGTATCGCATGGCCATGTATCATGAAACGTCCATAGGAATGTGGGATGAACTTCATTCCCTCTATTCCGGGAAAGACAGTCTGCAACACTTATATGACATCATCACTGATCTTCAGACTCTTGATGTTGGCGGAGCCACCAACCTCACCTCCTTTGTCGTTCGGGCCAAAACTCTGGTTGAAGCATGGATTCAACATCAACCTCCTACGATGGATCTTGCTGCACAACGTGCCCAAAAAGAAGTCGTTGGCGTGGCCATGATGATGGCTCATGTGCTACCGCATCTTCAGAGTGTTCGGGCTCAGATCCTCTCCTCTGCTGCTACTCCGTCACTATCAGATGTGTGTTCCATGTTGCTCAAGGTCTCCCTGCCTCCTGATAGCTCTGGACCTCCGACACTGGCTCTCCTACAGCATACTTCTGCGCCCTTACTGCCACTTCCACCTTCTGCTCGGGGGAGGGGGGGCGTTCCGGCTCTCGCGGCCGAGGTTGGGGAGGCCGGACACGCCCAAAGTGTTCCTTCTGCGGTAAGGATGGCCACCTTGAGGCCACGTGCTATCGCAAACATGGGCTTCCTCCTCATCCATAGGTCGTCGTTGTTTCCCACGACTCCTCGGTCACTCGTACTGACATTGAAGAAGTCTGGCTTTAGCACCAACAACTTCAGGGTCTGCTCAGTCGCCCACCTGCCTCCGTTACCTCGGCTGCCTCCATCTCACATGAAGGTATCGCTTGTTTATCCACTAGTCTGCGGTGGATAGTGGATTCAGGTGTCACTCATCACATCACCTCCCTGCGGCCACAACAATACCTGGATTCTCCTCATCCTAAGTGTATCACAGTGGCCAATGGGGACACTGTTCCAATCTCCAGCTCTGCGGATATCCCTCTCACTCCTTCTCTATCTCTACGCTTCGCTCTTCATGTTCCAGGATCTCAATTTAATTTACTTTTTGTTGGTCGCCTCACTACTGATTTAAATTGCTCCATAACCTTTACATCTTCCTCTTTTCTTATACAAGATCAACAGACGCGAAATATCATTGGTAAGGGACGACTGCAAAACGGGCTCTACCTTCTTGATGACTCTCCTACTATCCTGTCCTTCGTCTCCTCCTTCGATTGACATCGGCGTCTTGGGCATGCCCCTTTGCCAGTTCTCCAGAAGGCTCTACCAGATGTATCTTTTCCTTCTTTTCATTACGAATTTTGAATTTTTGGCAAGCAGCCTCGTTCCTCTTTTGTATCTCATTATACTCGGAGCTCTGCTCCTTTTATGTTAGTGCACTCTGATATTTGAGGACCGTACAAAATCACTAGCATTTCTGGCTATCGTTATTTTCTAACTTTTATTGATGATTATACTCGAATGGCATGACTATATTTACTTTGGGATCGCTCTGAGCTTCCACGTGTCTTTTGGGCTTTTCTCTTTGAGACCCGCACGCAATTCTCCACGAACATCAAAATTATTCGCATTGATAATGCTTGCGAATACACTAGCCACGAGTTTGCGAACCATTGCTTGGATTTTGGAGTCATTCACCAAAAATCGTGTGTGTATACCCCTCAACAAAATGGCGTAGCCGAACGTAAGAAGCGTCATCTTCTCGATGTCACTCGCTCTCTCATGCTTCAAATGCAGGTTCCCAAAGCTTATTGGAACTTTGCCCTTTCAACAACATGTTATCTGATTAACCATCTACCGTACTTCATACTCCACAATGCCGCTTCGTACAGCCTCCTGTTCCCCTCTACTCCGGCATTTTCTCTCATACCCAGCATCTTTGGGTGCACCTGCTATGTTCACATTCTTGGTCCATCCACGGACAAGTTGGATCCCTGAGCGGACAAACAAATTTTTGTTGGCTACTCACGAACTCAGAAAGGCTACGTATGTTATTCTCCTACTACTCGCAAGGTAACTGTTTTTGCTGATGTTACCTTTCGGGAGAATCTTCCCTTCTTCTCTGCTCCAGACCCTACACTTCTACCACCACCTGTCCTACGTCCTCTCATTCCCGTTACCACTCCTCCCCCACCGCACACTCCTGCCCAACCCCCCACTATTTCCAAGTCACTTGTTATACGTGTTTACACTCGTCACCAACCTAGCTTTGTTGCCTCAATGCAGTCGGCTTCGACCTCTGACGCTCCGCCTCTTGCGGATCTGGCACCAGAATCAACCGCTCATCCCATGGCGAATTATGTCTCTTTACATCGTCTATCCCCACAACTTCAAACTTTTGTCACTTCATTATCCTCTATTTTTGTACCTAACTCTGTGCAGGAGGCTCTCCAACATCCTGACTGGCGGGCGACCATGGAGGAAGAAATGACTGCTCTCTAAGCTAACCAGACCTGCCACCTAGTCCCTTTACCTCCCGGGCAGACACCTGTTGGGTGTAAGTGGGTATTTGTCATCAAACATGCTCCTGATAGGACAATTGATCGTCTGAAGGCCCGTCTGGGGCTCGTGGATTCACCCAACAGCACGGTCTCGATTATGAGGAGACATTCTCTCCCGTAGCCAAACTCAACACTGTTCGTGTTCTCATCTCCGTGGCAGTGCATCGTCAATGGTCCTTACATCAACTGGACATCAAAAATGTGTTTTTGAAAGCGATCTCCAGGAAATAGTCTACATGCAGCAACCTCCCGGGTTTGAGACCACGGAGGAGTCCCGAGTGTGTCATCTGAAGAAGTCCATTTATGGTCTCAAAAAATCCCCTCGGGCATGGTTCGACAAGTTTAGTAAGGCAGTTAAGGAAGTCGGCTTCACTCGAAGCTCAGCAGACTTCTCACTGTTCACTTGTCATCTGAAAACAGGGACGGTTCTTCTGTTAGTTTATGTTGATGACATCCTAATCACTGGAGATGATTCAAAGAGAATTCAAGAGGTCAAACAGCACCTTAGCTCTTTCTTTCAGACAAAAAATATGGGGCATCTTCGATACTTCCTCGGTCTCGAGATCGCGAGACGTCCGGATGGACTTGTCCTCTCCCAACGGAAGTACTGTCTGGATCTCCTTCAAGATGCTGGCTACTCTGGATGCAAGCCCGCTACTACTCCAATGGATGCAAATCATAAGCTGTGTGCACATGATTCCGATACAGATCTTCTTCTACAAAATCCAGAATACTATCAACGACTTGTTGGAAAATTGATCTACCTAACAGGCACAAGGCCGGATATATCCTTTGTTGTTGGGGTGATCAACCGGTTTATGCATGCCCCTTGAACATCTCACCTTCAAGCCGTGCAGCGCATCCTAAGATACCTTAAAACAGCTCCGGGTCAACGGCTGGTATACAAAACTGCATCCTCTACTCCAACGTTGGTTGCATATTCTGATGTAGATTATGATGGTTCCTTAGATGATCGGCGGTCAACCAGTGGTTTTTGTACCTATTTTGGAGGTCATCTTGTTACCTGGCGGAGTAAGAAACAAGTCGTGGTTGCTCGATCCTCAGTAGAAACAGAATACCGGTCGATGACATTAGTTGTCTCTGAGCTTACATGGCTTGAAAGTCTCGTCGCTGATCTAGGAGTAAAACTTCCCTCACTTGTCATCCTGTTATGTGACAGCCAAGCGGCTATACACATAGCAAAGAATCTGATCTTCCATGAAAGAACGAAACATATTGAAGTGGACTGTCACTTTATCCGAGAGAAAGTTCAAATGAAGAAGATAGAATTGAAGCATGTTCCGGGTACTGAACAAGTTGCTGATATCCTCACAAAGGCTCTACCAAATGCCCTATTTTATCAGTTCCTGTCCAAGCTGGGTGCCTACGACTTGTACGCTCCAGCTTGTGGGGGAGTGTTGGAAAAGCCCATGTAAAGAGGCTCATGTTGGAGCCCATTTTTTTGGTTTTCTTCTTTTCTCCTCTTTAGTCTCACGTCATGTATGGGGATCTCTTCTCTCTTTCTCCCTCCTATAAATGTGTATTCATACCTTGTATTTGATTATTGAGAAAGTATATATAAGTTTGAGGTTTTCTCCACAGGATTAAACCCATAAACACATTCTTAGAGGACTATAATAAATAGACCGGAATATAAAATGAGATAACATCAACAACTTCAACAATTTTAATATGAATTAAAACATTATATATAGTAGATGTCATAAATAATATGATTGATGATGGTGGTGGTATTATGAATTAGGGTTTAGGGTATGGGGATGTTCTTAGATTAGTGTATCGGAATGCTTTTAGGGTTAAAGATTTGAGAATTACAAAGTGAGAATTTTTTTTTAATATGATATGGGTAGAATTTTTTTAATATGATGATATAGGGACTCTTAGAGTAGGTTGAGTAATGAATCAAAATTAAAGTACATATTTATATATACTGAAGTATCATGTGGCCCCCCCAAATACATATAACCATAGAAATAGGTCAAAAGAAAGTAACAACGACAACACAAGAACAACAAATCTAAAAAATACACTCAAACAGGGATTCATCACACAATACTGAGCATAAATTCAGATCAAAACAAATCTTCTCAAACAAACATAGGAAGCACTTCATTCCATAGAAGAACAAAATCCACAAATATGTCCAAATAAGTAGGAAATCATTAAACTTGTCTACTCCCCCAACACACATACAACAGCTTTGCAAGAGATGAATCTATCTTATAACTTACGAAAAATCCATAGGAAGAATCCTCAGAAAACAATAAAAACCAAAAGAGAAAGAAGAGGAGGATACGACGTCCGCAGCCATAGAGATGAAGTTATTGCCATGACTATGCAGATAAGAACCGTTTTGCCTCTTCACACTTGAAGAATCAAGCGATAAGAGATAAAAACTAGCCACATATGCAAAAAAATGATGGGGATCGAAGAGGCAGTGGAGCACGAGTTTTGGGCCAATTAGGGAATGATTTGTCACTTGTCATATTTCGCGTCTCCTGATGGATGATCCGAGTTCGTGATTGCATTCGGATCGACATTTTGATATTTTTCATATATTTGTTTTATTGTTTGTGTTTATCTAGTGAGATCGGACAACCATCGTGTACGGCTAATCATAGAGTATAAGATGGTTGTCCTAAGTCATGTGTTATTAACTTATTATAAATATGAGGTAGGGGCAGCCGTCATGAGCTATTGCAGATTTTGGAGAACTCTCTTCCAAGAATCCGGTGATCCCTCATGATGCAGACTACATGAAACCCTAAGGTGCCGACTCTTTAGATTTGTATCTTTTCTCACCTTGCCCAACATCAGCCGCCTCTCATCCCCCATCTCAAACATCTGCCTGAATCTCCCCAACCCGCAGCCTACATTCAAAGGTTGTTTGCAATCAGCAGCTGCAGGAAAGAAACTGTCAGTCAGCTTTTTCCCCTCTCAGGCTTTAGCCGCTTGCTCACAGACCACAGCCGGCACTATTCCCTTTCACCCAGCATCATCCTCTCACCTTTCTTTCAATACAAGCCTCACATCCCTCATCCTACCCTGTTGATAGCTCTCTGCCAACTGCTACAGACCACCCATCCATCCTCCCAGAATTCTCTGCCAGATTCCTCTAAATCCAAACGATCCACTCCTCCGAACCCACAGCCACCCCACTCTGACGTGTCATCTGATATTTATCGATTTCCAACAAGCCACCCCACTCCGGTATGTCATCTGATATTTCTCAATTTTTTATGTTATATCTGATGACCACTCACTTCGCACAATTCACTCTGTTGATTTCATATTTAGAGACTGCATTTTTATTTCACCTCACTATCATTTGGAGATAGACAAATTTGTGGAGTTGCATCAATATATTAGAAAATTTTCTATCATATTTTTGGAACACCTTATGGTGTCGAAAGGGAATCAAACTCAAATTTAGTAGCTCTTATCATTCTCTGTGTTGAAACCGAAAACTCGGTCTCTCGTGGAGTCCACCCTTGAGGAAAGGGGTAATCGCGCACCTACTTCTCTCATGCAAGCAAAACAACAAAGAGAACAAAGTGAACAGGACCCAAGGGCTCGGCGAGGAGGACCCACCACTCACCCGGAAGATCTTAGAGCGCTTCCCCTCCTTAGCCAAAGGCCGAGCTAAGGCTACCTCAGAAAGCGCTAAAAGACTAAGGAGCAAATGAGAATGAAAGCGTGCTTTCTGAGGTGCCCATTGGGTCTTATTTATAGAATTCTGAGAACGGCCTGCAAATAACCAACCTCTGTTGTTTTGAACAGCTATGTGCAGCCCAACTTGGTCTGCCAACAGCGTAACTCTGTTGTTCTTACAGGCTATTCGCACCCATGGGAAGGGCATCCAGGTAATTTCACCTCTGGGCCCCACTGGGCCTGTCTCAGGGATATGGAGGTCAGCTCGCCACTACTCTCTTCTCGCATGGGGCGGGTGCGACCTGGCTCCCGCAGCTCGTCTTTTCCTCTTGCGCGAGCGCGAGCCAAGCCACCGCGACCCGCCAATGCCCGTGCCGAGGCGGGCTGGCGGCCAGGTCGCCTGTAGGAGAGCGGGCTGGCGGCCAGGCTTGGAACTGCAACCATGGGAGCCCCGGAGGGAGGCTTGCCGGTCTGGACTCGTCAACCTCAACTTCGAACTCTGCTCGACAATTGGCGAGCGAGCTAGGGGGAAGGGGCCAGCTCGCGCTGCTCGCTCGCATGATTTGGGCGGGATCGAGCTGGCCACCTGCTGTCTACCCGCATATTGTTCTGGTGCGGGCCGGACGCCTTGGTCCGCTCACTTGGCTTGGCGGACACACTCGGCGAACACGGGGTTGTACACAATCCCCGCTCTTTTTGAGCTTGACCAAGCTCGGAAAGAATCATCCAACCCGCGTGTTCGGTGAGTGATGTGCTGAGCTGTCATGGAATCTTCTAGTGGGCCCCACTCTCTGGCTATAAATACATCATCGAGCCCTTGGGTGAATCCCTACCTTCTTTTGCCTTTGAGTGAACTGTAGCCGCACCATGCCTGTTAGTGAGGAAATGCGAGCCCGGCGGGCAGCCGCAAGCCAAGAGACCAGGGAGGAGGCCCTTGAGGCCGCACCGTGGTGGGCGCGCGGGTCTTCCGGCCCTTTCTTTAGGCCGGTGAAAGGAAAGATTGTCAGGCGGTCCCCGGCGAATGACTTCCCGGGCTCCAGCTCGACCGCGGGCACCGAGGTCATCCCTGAGGTATGTGCACTTCCCTCCTGACTTGTTGCTCCATTCCTGACTTTCTTCCCCTGCAGGTGTCGTCGCGTGAAGAGGGAGGCGGTGGGGAGGAGGATCGTTCTCTCCTGCTGACAACCGAACGGGTCGCCAGCCCCTCGGGCCAGGGGCGTCCTCCCCCGGATACCTCTCGGTCGCTGATTCCTCCTGGGCTAGGAAAATCCCTCGCAGCTTTTGAAGGGGAACCCTTCCAGGGGCGGTCGGGTTCTTCTCGACCATCTACCGGCGTGGGCGACGTGCCGACCCCTGGTAGGCTCGCACTTGTGCTGGTTTTGCTCTCGCTTGCCCCTTCTGACTCTTTTCTTCGCAGGTTACAACGCGATATCCTCTGAAACCGAGATGAGCGAGGGATATTCGCCTCCCCCTGACGTGGAAGGGGTTTCAGAGTATCTGGGCGACCCGGCGGACGCGGTGGGGATGAAGAGACAGGTGACGCGGCTGTTTCAGAAACATACTCTGCTGCTACAGGAGCTTTGTACCCGGGTTGACTGGGATAAAACTGCGATAGAGGCGCGGGTCGCGGCCTTGGAGGGAGCGCGGCGCCCGGCTGAAGGGGAGGAGGTTACTTCTCCTGGCGTGCATATCATGCGGGCCGAGGAGCGGCTCAGGCACGCCACGGAGCAAGTCGGCTTGGCCCAGCAAGAGCTGGTGGCGGTTCGCGCCTACCATTATCCTCGCGTGCCGCCCCGGACCGGGACGCAGAGGCGGGGCAGGTGGAAATGGATCCAGTACTGATCCACCTACCCCCTTCTCGCGGTCTATCGCCGGGTCAGGCCGCATCCGGACTCCAAACCGACTAGCTTAGGGGGGTTTCCCAACTATGAAACTCTTTCAATGTCTGTAATAATCTGACTTCTCTCGCCCGTCCGTGGGCCTGATTTCTGATTTCTGATGCATGTTATTTTCATTGTACTGCTGTTTGGCTTTCCTTGGGGGGGTATGGATGAAGTCGTCTTGCTCTCCCATTGCTTTTTAAGGCGGGAGCGAGGCCGTCTGACACGCTTGCCCAGCCCGCCAACCTGATCTGACGGGAGCGGGCCGGGAACTCGCTGGTTGCGAGTCTCCCCGGCTCGCCCAGGGTTCTGGGCGGGTGCGAGTCGCAGCTCGCCCGCCTCGTGTGCGGACGCGGGTGGGCATGATCCGCTGCCGGACGGTCCTGGCGGCGCGATTGCGAGCCGGGAAGTTTAACCGTCAGGCCTGATTTTTGTTATCCGCACTTTTCCCGCCGGCGGAAGATTTTCCCGCCTCTTTTCTTTCTATAAATAGGCTCTGCCGGCCCTTGCTTATCCATCACATTTAAGCTCCTCCTTCCCTGCTCCTTGCGACCCCCACCTCGCCTACTTCCTGCGGAGACTTCCTCACCCGCTTAGCGAACCTTCTGCGGAATGGGCGGCGGCAGCAACGACGCGGACGGGCGGAGTAAGTGTGCTTGGACCTTTTCCGAGCATGACTTTCCCTGCGTCGTCATTTCTGAGAGCGAATACCTCGACGCCCTCAGCGATCACGTCCCGCCTGGCTTCTCGGCGAGGCGGCCTGGGGAGGGGGAGAAGGTAAACGACCTCTCCGAGGGGGAGCTCGTCATTCCTCTGTCGCACTTCGAGGTGGGCCTCCGGCTCCCTCTGTGGCCGGAGGTTCGCCAAATCCTGAAGTACTTTGTGGTCGTCTTAGGGCAGATGACCCCGAACTCCGTGGCGGTCATGATCGGGTTCGCCTACTTCCTGCGGGAGGAGCGGGTCGAGTTCAGCCTCGCGGTCTTCCGCAAGCTGTTCTCGTTCCGCGCGAACAAGGACGGGACCGCCTACTTCTTCAGCGCCCATGTCAAGGTGCGGGAGACCGTCAACAAGAGCCACAACTGGCTCAAGAAGTTCATGTTCGTCAAGGGAGACTTCGGCAACGTCCCCTTCTCGTTGGTGCAACTCAGCGAGGCGAGCTATCGCCCCCCTAGCCTGGGGGGTCATGAAGCGGATCTGTGCGGGTTCTTCACTGGGAAGAACTTCGAGGTCGCATACCTGCGACGGAACCTGGACAACCTCGCCGCCGTCCCGCCCGGGGGAGGTAAGCTACTCGCGCTTTTCCTTTTTACTTTACCGCTTCCTCCCGCTTTAACTTTCTCTTCTCGCAGGCGAGCGGGGCATTCCTCTGCACCCCCCTTATGAGAGTGTCTGGGTCGCTCTCAGCGGGCTCACCTGCGCTCAAGCCGCAGACGCCACACAGCGCGAGATCCCGGAGTCTGTCCCCAAGAAGCGGCCGAGCCGCGAACAGCCTCCAACCCCCCCCCCCCCCCCCCCGAAAGAAGGCGAAGACCACGGGTGAGGAGCCCGCCGACGGCCAAAGGAAAGGCAGGAAAGGCAAGGCCCCGGCGGTTGAAGCGGCCGAGGATCCCGTCCTCGTGACAGCTTCGACCAGCGACGCCCCCAGCGAGGCGGCTGACACTTTTGGGCCGCAGGAAGAGGCGCGGGCCGCCGCGAAGCCGGTGCCAAGAGGGCACCGTAACTTCGGTTTCGGCGAGAAGTGCCTGGACGAGCTCGGCGTCCCGCTCCTGTCATGGGACAAAATCGAATCGGGCGGTGATTTCCACCCTGCTGCCGAGCTGGTTGGAGCAGGAGACCATCAGCGGGGAGGCGTACAACTTCTCGTTCGGCCTCTACTCGCGGGAGGACGCCGCCATCTATGACGAGGAGGCGACGCGGGTCCTGGTGCACGAAAGCGCGCGGGCCCAGCTCCAGGCCGCGGAGCTGGCCCACATGGTCGGCCGGCGCTGCACTCAGCTGGAGAGGAACGCCTCCTCGCTCAAGAAGATGGCGGACGAGAAGGAGGAGGCCCGCAAGCTCGCTCAGGAGGAGGCGGACTTTCAGAGGAAGCGGGCCGACGCGGCCGAGGCTACTCTCGCCCAGTACCTGGGAGGGGCGGTATGTCCCTCAGTCCGCATTGGCTTTTAACCATTGTTCCTTTCTCAAGCTTACTTTTAGTTGTCTTCCTATTTGCAGGACGCGGCGACGACCAGCTGTCTGGGCGCCGAGATCGCCACCCTCGGCCAGAAGAACCAGGTGCTGGAGGCGCGGGTGCGCGAGCTGGAGGCCGCCACGGCCGCCCCGCCGCCAGCCAGTAGCAGCTGCCCGCTCGAACACTACTCTGACTACGAGCTGGAGGTGTTGATGCAGAAGAACGCCGCCAGCGCCGCGAAGTACACGATCCAGACGCTGCGGCGAGCCGACCTCATCAAGAGCGAGGGTGCGGGTCTCTCGGCAAGCGACGTGGTGCCAGCGCTGTTCCTTCCGGTGCCGGATCCGGGGGACAAGTCCTATCAACGCGTCTAGGGTTTGTCGTCCGGGAGCTCGCGTCGCCCCCGCTCCCGCGCCTCGCCCACCATGTATATATTTTTTATACATTTTTATTTGTTGAAATGTAAGCGCGGGCTGCGCCCTGACTTTGTAATCTTACTTTCCCATTGAACGATTCTCTGCTTGCCTTGTGTATGTTTGTTACTGTTGCTTGCGATTGTTTGCGCGATGTAGTTTCACTTCCTTTTCGTATTCGCGGCCGGCCATGATACTACCGCTCGCAGTCGCTCTTTCCGTGTTATGTCGGCGAGATCGCACGCCCACTGACTTAGTTTAGGAACCATAGGGGACTTAATTAGCCGACCCGCGAGTGGCGACCCGCCTCTACAGCCTGGGTCCGCCGTGCCGCTTGCCCGCTCACTAGGAGAGGCGAGCCGGCTCGACTCATTCCCGAGCTGCCGAGTTTCTTGCGAGCCGACCCTCTTGAGACGCGTCCTGGGTTCTCGCCCCTTGGCCGTTATCCTGGGTGTTGGGCGATTACGTTAGGCCCCTCTTGTTAACTTTGCGACTTCTTCCCCAACCGCTCGAATGTCTGGTTCTCCGGCCTCTAACATCGTTGTGTCCACCAAGACCTGCCTTGTCCGTTGGTGAGGAGCCGGGGTCTTTCCCACCGAGTGACATCCAGCCCTGTCAACTTGGTGAGAGCCTGACAGCGGGATCTGCTCGGGGTCTGAGGTTGACACCGAGTGACATCCAGACATGTCAGCTAAGTGAGAGTCTGGCAGCGGGATCTGCTCGGGGTGGGGTTGACATCGTCGAGTGAAATCCAGCCCTGCCAGCTAAATGAGAATCTGGCAGCGGGATCTGCTCGGGGTCTGAGGTTGACACCGAGTGACATCCAGCCCTGCCAGCTAAGTGAGGGCCTGGCAGCGGGATCTGCTCGGGGTCTAAGGTTGACACCGAGTGACATCCAGCTCTGCCAGCTAAGTGAGAGCCTGGCAGCGGGATCTACTCGGGGTCTAAGGTTGACACCGAGTGACATCCAGCCCTGTCAGCTAAGTGAGAGCCTGGCAACGGGATCTGCTCGGGGTCCGGGGTTGACACCGTCGAGTGACATCCAACCATGCCAGCTAAGTGAGAGCCTGGCAGTGGGATCTGCTCGGGGTCTAAGGTTGACACCGAGTGACATCCAGCCCTGCCAGCTAAGTGAGAGCCTGGCAGCGGGATCTGCTCGGGGTCTAAGGTTGACACCGAGTGACATCCAGCCCTGCCAGCTAAATGAGAGCCTGGCAGCGGGATCTGCTCGGGGTCCGGGGTTGACACCGAGTGACATCCAGCCCTGCCAGCTAAGTGAGAGCCTGGCAGCGGGATCTGCTCGGGGTCCGGGGTTGACACCGAGTGACATCCAGGCCTGCCAGCTAAGTGAGAGCCTGACAGCAGGATCTGCTCGGGGTCCGGGGTTGACACTGAGTGACATCCAGCCCTGCCAGCTAAGTGAGAGCCTGACAGCGGGATCTGCTCGGGGTCTGGGGTTGACACCGTCGAGTGACATTCAGCCCTGCCAGCTAAGTGAGAGTCTGACAGCGGGATCTGCTCGGGGTCTGAGGTTGACACCGAGTGACATCCAGCTCTGTCAGCTAAGTGAGAGCCTGGCAACGGGATCTGCTCTGGGTCTAAGTTTGACAACGAGTGACATCCAACTCTGCCAGCTAAGTGAGAGCCTGACAGCGGAATCTGCTCGGGGTCTATCAAATCTCGGGTTCCCTGAACCCCTCTGGGACTGGGGCGGAAGAGACCAGCTCGCTGAAGGGGCTGCCTCCCCCTGCCGGGCGAGCCGGAGCATCCCGCGCGCCCATGTCGCCGAACCGGCCTCCACCTGCCGAGCCGGGGAAAAGCACGCGCCCGGGGAGCTCGCATCCCCTTCCTTCTTCTGCAACCTCCTTCCCAGCTCGCCTGTCGGGAGCCTCCTCGCCCAGAGACGGGGCAGCAGCAATTAGAATGGCTGGAGTCGAGCACTCGGCCCGTGCGCCGAGTGCGAACTTGACGAGGCTGAGTACCTTGTTCCTGAAATCCTCAAACATCCCCACCGTGGCCAGAGGTGGGGGGCGGCGAGTCCGACCTGTCAGATCCTTGTCCTCCTGTCATCGAGCTCGCTGAAGGTTTTCTGTGCTGACCACTCTTCACGCTCACCGCACCAAAATGTTGAAACCGAAAACTCGGTCTCTCGTGGAGTCCACCTTTGAGGAAAGGGGTGATCGCGCACCTACTTCTCTCCTGCAAGCAAAACAACAAAGAGAACAAAGTGAACAGGACCCAAGGACTCGGCAAGGAGGACCCACCACTCACCCAAAAGATCTTAGAACATTTCCCCTCCTTAGCCAAAGGCCGAGCTAAGCCTACCTCAAAAAGCGCTAAAAGACTAAGGAGCAAGTGAGAATGAAAGCGTGCTTTCTGAGGTGCCCCTTGGGTCTTATTTATATAATTCTGAGAACGGCCTGCAAATAGCCAACCTCCGCTGTTTTGAACAGCTATGTGCAGTCCAACTTGGTCTGCCAACAGCGTAACTCCGTTGTTCTTACAGTCTATTCGCACCCATGGGAAGGGCATCCAGATAATTTCACCTCTGGGCCCCACTGGGCCTGTCTCAGGGATATGGAGGTCAGCTCGCCACTACTCTCTTCTCGCATGGGGCAGGTGCGACCTGGCTCCCGCAGCTCGCCTTTTCCTCTTGCGCGAGCGTGAGCCAGGTCACCGCAACCCGCCAATGCCCATGCCGAGGCGGGCTGGCGGCCAGGTCGCCTGTAGGAGAGCGGGCTGGCGGCCAGGCTTAGAACTGTAATCATGGGAGCCCTGAAGGGAGGCTTGCCGGTCTGGACTAGTCAAGCTCAACTTCGAACTCCGCTCGACGATTGGCGAGCGAGCTAGGGGGAAGGGGCCAGCTCGCGCGGCTCGCTCGCCTGATTTGGGCGGGAGCGAGCTGGCCACCTGCTGTCTGCCCGCATATTGTTCTGGTGCGGGCCGGGCGCCTTGGTCCGCTCGCCTGGCTTGGCGAACACACTCGGCGAACACGGGGTTGTACACTCTGATCGATAGACAGACCAAGATCATTAATTGGGGTTTGGGGAACAATATTAAGCGTTAAAATGAGGCGAATCTAACGCATTGGCCTCCTTCCATCAACGATGTCGGTAGAAGGTTTCCTCTCCTCACTCTGACAGCCATCCCGACTTCACACTGTTGTTGATTGTTGTCGACTCCAATGATTTCCTCCAGTAATCTGCCGACAGCAATTGTTCCTCCTCTGCGCACGACTTTGAGATCGGACTGCTCTCTTGTGGTAACTTTGCCCGATTCTTGCTCAATTGATTAGTTTTAAATTTATGCACCCACTTAAATAATTAAAAGTTCGTCCCAAACGTTCAATTACTTTCATTACAGTATTTCATAAATTATTGTTTGTGTTTTGCTTGTAGAAGATCGGATCTCACTACGGTTCAACTCATAAGACACTTGATGGGCCGCACTCAAATAAAAACTTTAGCGAAGTTTGTCGCTCGAAAGTGATTTTGGCGCACTAAGTTTTGAAAATTCACCCTCTTGGCCTACTACATAAGTAAAATCGAACGCATAAAAAATTTATTTTCTAAAATCCCTAATTTTAGTTTACATTAACCAACATTGCATTCACCATACATAACAGACACAACCACAATAGAGGAAGTAGATCGATCCCTGGAGACCAGAGAAAAAGTCATCGACATCCTGAAGCTCAATTTATTACAGACTCAAAACCAAACGTGGGTGTTGGTTGATGAGAAACGAAGGGAATGGGTCTTAGAAGATGGCTCCTGGGCTTATGTTTGCATTCAACATTACAGACAAACCAATCTGTGATCTCATTGCTCACAAACTATCACCAAAATTCTTCGGCCCCTTCCAAGTTCTAGAGAAAATCAAAGTTGTTTCATATCACTTGAACCTTCCAAAGGATGTCAAAATACACCCCACCTTCCATATATCCCAGTTGCGATGACACAGAGGCGCCATACCAGAACAGAGCATTCCTCTTCCTTCCATGGTGAACACTAAGGGCAATTTGATGATTGAACCTCTGGCGATTCTAAATTGGCGCATTGCATCCAAAAATGGTAAGGTGATCACTCAATTACTTGTGCAATGGCATAACTGGACGGTGGCTAATGCAACTTGAGAAGATCTCAGGTCCTTGTGGCAGCACTATTGTGAATTTGTTCCTTGAGGACAAGGAACAGTTGGAGGAGGGACTAATGATGTGTTCAGAAGTATTCAGCAACCAAGATTTAATCAAATTGAATGGCAGTTGAAGTTGCCGCCAAAAGCTAAGCGAAAGACGTTGGCGGGAAGGAATAAAGTTTGAATTGTTGTTAGTTAGGAGTAATTTTGTAATTACTGCAGCTACGAGCTTATAAATGGTTGCTGGTGGAGCCTCGTAATGGAGCATCGTAACTATGTTGTTTTAAAATCTACTTTCTTCGGTTTTTCATCAAGTGTAATCGAGCAGCTAGATAAAAGATCTCCTGCGTAAGCTCATCTATTCGGGTTTTATCCGTAAGGCGAGCTGAATAAATTCAGATGCAATTCAATTCCCTGGTAGATCTTAAGCATTGAGTTTTGAGATTCATTCTAATCTCTCGCGTTGGAGTCCTCTTAGGGAAGAGATCGCATCATCCATCATACAATGCTCTAGTGCGGAGTTGTTGCCATGTGAGCCGAGATCAGACAACGATTGTAAGCCGAGGAACAATGGGCTCTGATACCAAGTCTTTACAATCATGGTGAAGGGTGAAAATTGGCGCTCAGAGCACCGTTTTTGGAGCAATAACATCTTAACTACATGCATAAAAAGAGATCAGAAGAAAGTAAAACTTTCTTGTGCGGGAGAAAGCCCCACTTGAAGAACAAGGCCGAAAGATCAAACTAAAATAATATAAACCTTCACGTTCATAATTTCCAATCTACATAGTTGAATCTTGTTAGAATGACAAAGGCCTTCTATTAATTAAGTGTAAACAATAGGTATGAGTACAAATATATAGGAAGAGAAGAGAAGAGAAATCCCAAATCTACAATGTGGGACTAAACCTAAAAACAACATGGGCTCATAAATGCAATGGGCTTTACAATGGGCTTGCACTATATTAACATATCCCCTCAAACTCACGGTGGATCATGAACCGAGAGTTTGCCAATAAGATATCGGAATCTAGCAGATGTGAGCGACTTGGTGAGGAAGTCCATTATTTGGTCTTCAGAGGCAATGAATGGTAGAGAAATGGTGTTGGCGAGGAACTCTTGGCGAGTGAAGTGACAATCAATTTCGATGTGTTTTGTTCGTTCATGAAACGCTGGGATGAAGGCAATTTGTATAGCACTTCGATTATCACAGAACAAGGGAGTTGGCCCGAAGATCGATACACCAAGATCGTAGAAAAGACGGCGAAGCCAAACTATCTCAACAGTAGTGGAAGCCATGGCACGATACTCGGCTTCAGTGCTGGAGCGCGCAATGGAGTCCTGTTTCTTGCTACGCCAGGATATAAGAGAGTCACCCAGAAAGATACAGAGGTCAGAGTAGAGCGACGAGTTGTAACATCCCCCGCCCAGTCAGCATCTGAGAATGCTCGAAGGGAGAGTGTAGAAGTGGCATAGAGAAATAATGACCGGGTGACGAAGGTGCGCATGTAGCGAAGAATCCGGAGGACGCCGGCGTAGTGAACCGAGCAAGGAGCATGTACAAACTGGCTGACAAAGCTAACAGCATAGGCAATGTTAGGCCTAGTCATAGTGAGATAGACTAGCATCCTGACGAGGAGCAGATAGCGGGAGACATCTGGAAGAGGTTCTCCGTCAGTGGGGAGGAGTTTCAGATTGAGCTCGATCGGAGTATCAACTGTCCGGGTGTCAGTGAGAGCAGCAGCAGAGAGGATATCCGAGATGTACTTCTGTTGGGAAACTAAGATGCCTCGTTTGGACCGGGAGATTTCCATCCCAAGGAAATATCGGAGGGGCCCCATGTCCTTCATTTCGAACTGACGGTGGAGGTGTTGTTGAAGAGAGGCAATTGTGGCATGGTCATCCCCAGTGATAATCATATCATCAACATAAAGAAGGAGGATGGCACAACCCTGAGGAGAAGTTCGAGTGAACAGGGCATGATCAGTCTGCCTTTCAATGAACCCAGCCTTGAGAACAGTCATGCGGAAGCGCTAAAACCAAGCACGTGGGGCCTGTGTTGAAGCCAAAATTTGACTTCGACAAATGTTCGCAAAATAGGGGCGTAGCCGGCACCTACTTGGCCTAAGCTCCGACCTCCGACTGGTCGTGAAGGACTAAGAAAAACTGGCTCAAAGCCGCAGCAGGGAGGTCCCACCGCTTACCCGGAAGGTCATAGAGAGCTTCCCCTCCAAAGCCAAAAGCTGGGCTTGGAGTTCCTCAGAAGACAGTGCCGATGATTCCCCTTAGGAGTCTTGAAAAAAATCCCTTCTGAAGAACCCCTATGGGCTTATTTATAGATTTCAGAATCTGAACTGCCAATAACAAAACTGCACCGGTCTGATATTACCAGGGTACCCTTGGCTTGGTCTGCCAACAGCCAAACTCCGCTGTTCTGAGAAGCTATATGCAGTCCACTAAGGGTAAAATGGTAAAAATACCCAGGGTAGAAGAGTAAAAACCCCTGTTTGACAGGGAAATATGAAAAAGGCCTCTTCTCGCCCTGGCGAGTGGAAAAGCCCCTGCCGGCGAGAGGGACCCCACTGCCCGTCTCGCCGGCGCCTCTCGCTCTTTGCTGCGAGATCTTCTCGCTGCTGGAGGCTCTCTCGCCTCTGGGGATCCTCTCGCCTCTGGGTGGGGTATCTCGCCCATTGGAGAGTCAATCATCTCGCCGCTTGCGAGTGGACCCCCCTGGTCCCATTTGCTCATCTTGACCTATTTGCTTCTTGAGGGCTCTTTGCGAGCCCGAGATTGTACACAATCCCCGCTCTTTTTGAGATTATTCTAAGCTCGAAAAGAAAGTTCAACCGAGGCTCGTTATTTAAGGCGCATTAAAAAACGTATTTATGAGGAATCTTTTGAGGCCCCACCGGGGCCTATAAATATATGACTCCTGCCCCGCACACCTGGCGCCCTGCTCTGCATATTCTTCTTCCCTATCTTGAGTTCTTTTGGTATGACGCACAGCCAGAGCTTCCGTGAACGTCTCGCACTGGTGCGAGAGCAGCACAAGGCCAACGTGGCTTCTTTTACCTCTTCTTTAGTTCGCCCTCTCCCCCCGTCGTCTCGCCTAAAAAAGACGAAGGCCGGTGGTCCGTCACCTGCCGCAGGAGATCTGTCTCGCGTCGCTTTGGAAACCATCCCCACTCCTCATGCGTCTCCTAAGGAAAAAGAGGTGGGTACTTGCTTTTACCACTGTTATCTCCGCGACCGGGTGCTCTCTTTTGCTGACTAGTGTTTTTTCAGGGGGCTCTCGTGGTTCCGCAGCCCCCGAAGAGTCCGCGAGATGGTTCTGCTGCCCACTGCGAGGAGTTCGATTCGCAGCCCTCTTCTACTCCCCCAACTACTCCCAGCGAGAGGAGGAACGACCCTTCCCCGGCCGCCGATACCTCTCGCCATCCTGGTAAGGGACCTTCCCTCGCCCTTTTGAATCCCCTTTGCTATTCTCACTCCCTTCTGCGAGTGCCTCTTCCACCTTGCCTCTGCACCCCTTGCGCAGATTCTCGGGCCAACTCTCCTATTGAGGAGCAGCCAAAGCGACTCTCCGTCTCGCCTCCTCCTGTAGACGGGATTGAAGACTATCTGGGTGACCCTTCAAATCCAGCGGAGATGAAGCGCAAGACGGCTGAGCTTTTTCGGAAGCACGCGCGCATCATCCACTCCTTGACGCTGGATAAGCAGGCCGCGGAGAAGCGCATCGAATCGCTGGAGAGCGAATGCGCTCGCCTATCTTCCGGAGCTAATGCCGAGCTAGATGTCGATGGTACCAACCCCGAGGCCATCATTAATGAGACCGATATGCAGCTCCGTCTCGCGCGTCGCGGTCTTGAATCCATTCGCTCCTTCCACTCGCGGAGTAGACCTCCCCGTGGGGGAGCTCGCGGTGGCCGCTGGGAATGGCGCCCGTACTGAAGGATGTCCGTCTCGCTATTTGTCTTTTTCTTCTTCTCGTGAAAGTTGTAATAACAGTAGTCTTGCCAAAGTGTGTAGAGAACTTGGTGCCCGCGGGACGATCTCTGGGATATATATATTTTTATTACTTAATTTTCATTCCTTTAACTCTCCTTTTAATTTATGCTATATATATATATATTTTTCCTGATTGCGCCGATCGAGATTTAGGAGAGAGAAAAGGACATCGACTCTTCCTCTCCCCTTATGTTTTTTCTCGTCCATTAATCATTTGTTATGTATCAGTTATAAATATGCCTAGTCCGGGATTAGATACCGCACTTTCCACTTCCGCTGTTACCCAAGCTCTTGGCTCTCTGACCCTTCCGTCTCGCCGGCCCCTCTCGCCTTCCTCTCTTGGATCTCTCGCCAATTTCTTCCTTTGTCTCGCCGAAAACCATTTCGCCAAAGAAGATGGGTAAGAAGAACGTTGAGGAGGGTGAGGGGCGCAGCCGCTGTGGGAAGAGGTTTACCAACCATGACTTCCCGCTCGGCAGGCTCCCCCAAGAAGATCACGATAGGTTTGCCCGCGAGTACCTGGGGGAAGGGGTCGAGTCGCGTCCCCCCAAAGTCGGCGAGTGCATCAATACCTACTACTCGGGGGAACTCGCCTTCCCCGTATCGCATTTCGAGGCGGGGTTGCGGCTGCCCCTTTGGCCTGAGGTGAAGCAGGTCTTCAAATACTTTGGTGTCGTCCCGGCACAGTTCAACCCTAACGCCATCTCGGTGTTGATCGCCTTCGCCTGCTATATGCGTCGGGAGCGCATCGAGTTCAGCTTGACGGCCTTCCGCAAGCTTTTTATCTACCATGTCAACGCCGATGGCGTCTCGTACTTTACTGGGCAGGGGCTTAAGGTATGCGAGACGCCCAACAAGAACCATCATTGGCTCACTCGATTCGTCTTCATCCGGGGAGACCGAGCTGACTTCGGCGGCATCCCTCTCGCGCCGGTTTCTCCGCCAGAGAGTTTCTACGCCACTCCCCAAGTCAGTGGCCCAGAGAAGCTGTTGTGCGAGTACTTAGTCGGCAAGAATTTCGGGGTCAACTTCTTGCGGCGAGGTCTCGACTCGCTTCTCCCAGTGCTCCCAGGCGAAGGTATTCTTATCTTATCCTTTCGTTCTTCTCTTCTCGCTTATTTGTCGTTTCGCTTCTTTATAACCCCTGCTTGCTTTTAGGTGAGCGAATTGTTCCAGCGCTCCCTCCTTACAAGAGCAACATCCACCCCGCAAAGGGTCTTGATCTCGCCAACGCAGCGGCAGAGGCGGCGAGAGAGTCCCTGGCGGCCATCCCGCCGAAGAGGCCCGGAGACGACACGGTCCCCTCTCGCTCCAGCCCTCCCAAGAAGAAGATGAAAAAGGCTGTAGTTATTTCCAAGGAAAGGAAGAAAGCTCCCCAAGGGAGCCCTATTTCTATAGGGGAAACTCCACCGCCCCTCTCGCCTAGCCACCAGGCCGTCTCGCCTACTCGCGGGACGGTACTCCCTGATCAACCTGTCGCCGCCTCCAACCTGCCTGCTACGGGATCCAACCCGCGAGCTGCTGTTTCTGAACAGGCGGCTGCCACCTCCTCTCGCGAAGGCGACTCCTCTGGCCGTCCCGCCCCCGCCTCTCATATGAATTACAACCTGGGTCCCGTGGTTCATGATGCTGTCGGCGACCCGGTTCTGTTGTGGGGGCGGGACGCCAACCGTGTGTCCATCTCCACCCTCCTTCCACCTTGGAAGGAGCAAGAGGTCCCTACCAGCCATGCCTTCGTCATAGGGTACGGCCTCTATGGCGGCCTTGACGCCGTTTCGCCTGAAAGCGAGTCCACCAAGGATCTTGTGCTAAAAACTTCCCATCACCAAATGCGGGCCTTGGAGTTCTCGCACCGCTCCTCTCGCCGCCTCATTTACATCAATTCAAAGTGGAAGGCCAGCGAGGAGAACCTGGAGGCGGAGCGGGAGAAGTCCATCGGGCTAGCGAGAAGGTTATCTGATGCCGAGTCCCTACTCGCGAAGGCCCAAGGCGGCGTGGTAAGCCATAACTTTTTCCTTGGGTCTTTTTTTTTTCCCATCATTCTTGGCTAATTGCTAGGCCGTCCCGCAGGATGCCGAGACGGCGGAACAACTGCGCTCGCGCGTTGCGGCTTTGGAGGAGGAGGTCCGGGTATTGACAGCTGAGAACGCGCGCCTTCAGGCTGATGCTGCGTCGTCGTCTCGCCGCGAGCCCTTCCGGACACCTCCGCCACATTACTCTTACGAGGAAGTCGAGGAGCAGTGCCGAGACGCTGGTGTCCGTGCGGCAGAGCTGGTGCTGCAAATGATGAAGGATCTGGGGGTAGTGAAGGATGAATCCGAGACTGTAACTGCGCGCGACTTGGTCCCTGAACTTTATAGCGAGGAGAGCGATGATTCTTCATCTGGCGAGGAGGACTGATGCGCCGCCTCCAAGATTTAGAATCACTCTCTCCTCCTTTCATTGTTGTAAAAACTTTAAACCATATTTTTGTGGTATCTGCCAAGTGACGAGCGAGTGCTCATTTTTGTTGTCTCTATCTTTGTTTTCTATTTTGTGAAGTTAATCCCTGGTTTGTTCCGGCCTGCGGGACGGTGCTGCCGCTTCGTCTCGCCGCGTAACCTTTTCATATCTGCTTTTTTTATGTTTTACGCGAGACGGCTTCTCGAAGCGCTTACGGCCGCGAGTTGACGCAATACCTTGCCTTGCGAGTATCCTTTCGCTAGCGGCGAGACGGTCCTAAAAAACCATCCGCTGCGAGTGTCGCCAGCTGCCTTACTCCACACCCCTTGACCTTAGTTTATTTTTCGTTCCCTAGGACTAAGCTGAGTAATGTCGCTTAAGGAGACTTTCCCCCCATCTAGCCTGCGCAGCGGGTCTACCAGGGGCCGAGCCGAGCTCGGGGTGCCGATGAAGATCTCAAACCAAAACCTATCCCCCACAGGCGAGCCTTCGGACCTGCCAGCTAGATGAGAGCCTGCGCAGCGGGTCTACCTGGGGCCGAGCCGAGCTCGGGGTGCCGATGAAGATCTCAAACCAAAACCTATCCCCCACAGGCGAGCCTTCGGACCTGCCAGCTAGATGAGAGCCTGCGCAGCGGGTCTACCTGGGGCCGAGCCGAGCTCGGGGTGCCGATGAAGATCTCAAACCAAAACCTATCCCCCACAGGCGAGCCTTCGGACCTGCCAGCTAGATGAGAGCCTGCGCAGCGGGTCTACCTGGGGCCGAGCCGAGCTCGGGGTGCCGATGAAGATCTCAAACCAAAACCTATCCCCCACAGGCGAGCCTTCGGACCTGCCAGCTAGATGAGAGCCTGCGCAGCGGGTCTACCTGGGGCCGAGCCGAGCTCGGGGTGCCGATGAAGATCTCAAACCAAAACCTATCCCCTACAGGCGAGCCTTCGGACCTGCCAGCTAGATGAGAGCCTGCGCAGCTGGGTCTACCTGGGGCCGAGCCGAGCTCGGGGTGCCGATGAAGATCTCAAACCAAAACCTATCCCCCACAGGCGAGCCTTCGGACCTGCCAGCTAGATGAGAGCCTGCGCAGCGGGTCTACCTGGGGCCGAGCCGAGCTCGGGGTGCCGATGAAGATCTCAAACCAAAACCTATCCCCCACAGGCGAGCCTTCGGACCTGCCAGCTAGATGAGAGCCTGCGCAGCGGGTCTACCTGGGGCCGAGCCGAGCTCGGGGTGCCGATGAAGATCTCAAACCAAAACCTATCCCCCACAGGCGAGCCTTCGGACCTGCCAGCTAGATGAGAGCCTGCGCAGCGGGTCTACCTGGGGCCGAGCCGAGCTCGGGGTGCCGATGAAGATCTCAAACCAAAACCCATCCCCCACAGGCGAGCCTTCGGACCTGCCAGCTAGATGAGAGCCTGCGCAGCGGGTCTACCTGGGGCCGAGCCGAGCTCGGGGTGCCGATGAAGATCTCAAACCAAAACCTATCCCCCACAGGCGAGCCTTCGGACCTGCCAGCTAGATGAGAGCCTGCGCAGCGGGTCTACCTGGGGCCGACCCGAGCTCGGGGTGCCGATGAAGATCTCAAACCAAAACCTATCCCCCACAGGCGAGCCTTCGGACCTGCCAGCTAGATGAGAGCCTGCGCAGCGGGTCTACCTGGGGCCGAGCCGAGCTCGGGGTGCTGATGAAGATCTCAAACCAAAACCTATCCCCCACAGGCGAGCCTTCGGACCTGCCAGCTAGATGAGAGCCTGCGCAGCGGGTCTACCTGGGGCCGAGCCGAGCTCGGGGTGCCGATGAAGATCTCAAACCAAAACCTATCCCCCACAGGCGAGCCTTCGGACCTGCCAGCTAGATGAGAGCCTGCGCAGCAGGTCTACCTGGGGCCGAGCCGAGCTCGGGGTGCCGATGAAGATACCTCTTCCTGTCATTAGGACTTCACGACAAATAGTGAACAAGAAATAATTTGAGAAGTATATTATATTGATTATGCTTTGAGTACATATCTTTTGTTCTCCCTTCTCATGGGTATAAGCGTTTTAAGTCATCCCCACTCCAGGAATGGTTTAAGGTCCTACCCTCCACATCCTGGAGGTAGTAACCCCCCGCTTTCAACACTCTCTCTACAATATAAGATCCCTCCCAATTTGGATTGAGCTTTCCCACCGGGGCGGACCTCCCTGCCGCATCAACCTTTTTTAGTACTAGGTCTCCCTCCGCGAATTGCTTTATCCTGATATGCTTGTCGAAGTGTTTTGCCATTCGACGCTTGATCTCTTTCTGTCTGATGGCTGCTACGTCACGCAGTTCCTCTGCCAGGTCTAGTGAGAGGCGCATGCCTTCTTCGTTTTCCAGCCTCCATGCCTCGTCTCCATCACCTGCAGCCGCAACTCGTGGGGATCGAACCTCGAACTCCACCGGTAGTACCGCCTCACATCCATGGGAAAGCTTGAAAGGAGTCTCGCCAGTGGCCGTGTTCGGGGTTGTTCTCAGAGCCCACAGGACCGAGGGGAGCTGCTCTACCCAATTCCCTCTCCGATTCTCCACCTTCTTCTTTAGCAAGTTAACGATAATCTTGTTTGCCGCCTCCACCTGACCGTTGCTCATGGGGTGGTGGACGGAGGCAAACCTGAGGTCGATGCCCAGCTGAGTGCAGAAGCTGATGAACTCTTCACTAGCAAACTGGGGGCCGTTATCCGTGACGATGGCCTGAGGCAGCCCGTGTCTGCAGATGATCTCCCCCCAGACGAAGTTCCTGATGACTTGGGAGGTCACCTTTGCTAGCGCCTTAACCTCCAGCCACTTGGAGAAGTAATCTATCATAACCAGGAGAAATCTTCTTTGTCCACTAGCTGGGGGGGAAAGGCCCAACTAAATTCATCCCCCAAATGGCGAAGGGCCATGGTGTTGTAATGCTCCGGAGCCTTTGAGCCGGCAAGAGCTGGAGGGGGGCGTAGAGCTGGCATTTTCGGCATTTCCTTGCAAACTCTGTCGCGTCCTTCCTCAGGGTGGGCCAGAAGTACCCCTGTCTGACCACCCTTGCCTCCAACGTCCTCCCTCCGGAATGACTACCACATTCCCCGGAGTGCACCTCCTCCAGAATGTGTCCGGTCTCCTCCGTCACGCATCGAGCTAGGAGACCCGAAAGCATCCTCCGGTGTAGCCCTCCTTCATGCATGAGATAATGAGCCGCCTTATGGCGAAAGTTTCTTGCCTCCTTGACCCCCTCAGGGAGGGTTCCTATCAGAAAGAAGGTAACGAAAGGATCTACCCACGAGGGCCGCCGATCCACTTCCATTAGCTCCCCCTCTTCGATCACTGGATGGAATAAATCAATCAGGGCACCCCCTTCCCAAGGTCCGAACTTAGCCAATCGATCGGCAGCAGCGTTCTCTTCTCTGGGGACGTGCTGGATGGAGAACGTCCGGAACCCCCCGATGATTGTCCTCACCCTGGAAAAATATTTCACCAGGGTGGGCTCCCGAGCCTCGAATTCTCCACGTATCTGAGATGCCACCACCAATGAATCTGTGAAAACCTCAACGTCCTTAATCTCGAGCTCCTTAGCCAAGCGAAGGCCGGCTATCACTGCCTCATATTCTGCTTGGTTGTTGGTTGTGGGGAAATGCAAGGCGACTGCTTGTTTTATGGTTACCCCCTGAGGACTTGTTAGTACCACCCCTGCTCCAAGGGAGTGCTTTCCCGAGGCCCCGTCGACCATTATCTTTCATGCTTCCGGTGGCCGCGGCTCCTCGGCCCCGACCTCCGCGACGTAGTCTGCCAAGAAATCGGCCACCACCTGTGCCTTAATGGAGAGCCTTGGTACGAACGAAATGTTGAATTCACTCAACTCGATAGACCACTTGGCTAGCCTACCCGAGTGCTCTACTCCTTCAAAAATCTTTCGGAGAGGATGGTCCGTCACCACCCTAATCGAATGTGCTTGGAAATATGGCCGGAGCTTCCTGGCTGAAACAATCAAGGCGTATGCCAGCTTTTCTAGGATAGGGTAACGAAGCTCCGCCTTCCTTAGGATCCTGCTAACATAATAAATGGGCAGCTGCTTTTTTCCCTCTTCTCTGACTAGGACGGAGCTCACCGCCTCTGCTCCCACTCCTAGGTACAAGGTCAGATCTTCCCCCTCTTTTGGGCTTTGAAGCAGAGGAGCCAGGGAGAGTTGCCCCTTCAGCTTTTGAAAAGCTTCTTCGCACTCCGTGGTCCATTCAAATCTCTGATTCCCTCGTAGCACTTTAAAGAAAGGTGAGCACTTCTCTCCTGACCTGGAGAGGAATCTGCTAAGGCCGGCCAGCTTTCCTGTCAAGCGCTGCACTTCCTTAGCGTTTCGCGGTGATTCTAGCTCCAGAATGGCTTTTACTTTATCAGGATTAGGTTCTACCCTTGCCGGGGTCAGAAGGTGCCCAAGGAATTTCCCACGACTTGCCCCGAAAACACATTTTAAGGGGTTCAACCTCATTTTGAACTTCCTCAAGGTGGCGAACGTCTCCTCCAGATCCTGGAGATGCGAGTTCACTCCCTTGCTCTTTACCATGAGATCATCAACGTAGACTTCTAGGTTCCGACCCCTCTGGCCCTGGAAAACTCGATCCATCATCCGTTGGTATGTCGCTCCCGCGTTTTTTAACCCAAAGGGCATCATGTTATAACTAAAGCACTCTTCCCTTGTGATGAAGGAGACGTCCTTGACGTTAGGAGGGTGCATCCGGATCTGATGGTAACCTGAAAAAGCATCCAGAAAACTCATAATAGAAAAACCGACGGCTGAATCAACCAGCGCGTCGATTCGAGGCAGGGGGTAACAATCCTTAGGGCATGATTTATTTAATAAAGAAAAGTCGATACACATTCTCCATTTTCCTCCCTCCTTCTTCACCATTACTACATTGGAGATCCAGACTGGATACTAGATCTCTGAGATGAAGCCCGCCTCCAGGAGCTTCTTGACCTCCTCGCGAATGGGCTCCTCCAGCTTTGTGGCGATGGCTCTCATCTTCTGACGTATGGGGCGAGTGCGGGGGTCCAGATTTAGGCGGTGGCAGGCTACGTCCGCATCGATGCCCGGCATGTCTGTCGCGCTCCAAGCGAAGACGTCGATGTTGCTCTGAATGCAGGCCCGCATCCGCTCCTGGTCTTCGGGGCTCAAGCCCCCGCTGATCCGCACCCTTTGTACCTGCCCCTAGCTGGTGTGGACCTCCATCTCCACCACTTCCTCGGCCACCTCCAGCCGTGACTGCTCTCAGTCGTCCCCTGCTTCTTCTTCCTGCTCCGGCTCTTCCTCCCCTCCTGCTCCCTCAACTTCCGTCACCTCGTCCTGCTGCATCTCAATTTCCATGCCCCCTCGGGCTTCCTCCTCAGCCCCTTCTCCTCCCACTTCCTCTTGTCTTCCCTTCTGTGGCTCCAACTCCCCGCTCCTCCGGACCTCCTGCACACCTCTTCTCTGCTCCCCCTCAATCTCCATGGCCCCCTCCGGGCTCTCTTGCTGCTGCTCGGCCTCCACACCCCCCTGGGCCTCCTGCACATCTCTTACTTGCTGCTTCTCAGTTTCCTCTCCCCCGACTTCCTCTTCGGTTCCTTCTCTCGTTTCCTCTGGGCTCACCTCCTTTTCCCCGACTGCTTCTTCATGCGCTGCTATCTCTTTTTCCAACCTCTCTGCTTCTGTCATCCAAGATATGGTGTTGACCGCTGTGACGTAGCACTGTCTTGCCACTTTTGGATCCCCCCTGACCCTGACCTGCACCCCTTCATTGTTAAACTTGAGACATTGATGGAAAGAGGAGGGGACGCAGCGAAAGGCGCTGATGAGGGGACGCCCAAAGATGGCGCTGTAGCTGCTCGGGGCGTCTACAATTACGAACCGGCAGTTCCGTGACACGCCCCCCAACCTCACGTGCAGCCCTACTCCCCCTTCCACTTCCTTTCTCTCCCCGGAGAATCCGAACAACGGTCCATCCGAGGCCAAGATACTTTTGGTTTCCACCTGCATCTCATCGAAGGCCCTCTTAAAAATCACATTTACGGAGCTCCCATTATCCACCAGGATCTTGGAGACCGTAAAGTTTTCCACCGCTGTCTGGATCACCAATGCGTCGCAGAACGGGTCCTCATACTCTGGCATATCCTCTGAAGAGAAGGTAATTTTTTCTAGCGGTGGTGGGGTTTGGGAGGTTGAGGCTACCCCCTTTCGGAACATGGTCTGGAGGCTCCCCTTCCGGGTGGCCTCGATCCAAATCCCCCCATGGATGGCCCCGATTCCCCCCCCGGGTTCCCACATCCACCCGGTCCTCGCACCTATCCTCCGCTTCCCCTTGCTGCACTTCCACGATCCTTATCGGCGGATCCTGCCTCCTCAATCCTCTGGCCTCTCTCATCTCCAAGAACTCTGGGCACGTGGCTGTTGCGTGACCTCCCTCCTGATGGAAGTCACAGAAAGGCAACGCCACCCCACCCCTTCTTCCTTCTCCTCTTCCTCTCCTTCCTCCTCCTCGAGCTCCTCTTCCTCGACCGATCCCCATTGCCTCCTGCTGATGCTGAAAACGATCCCTCACTCCCTGTCTCCATGCCGGTTGATCGAACCTCCTTGGCTCTCGGAAGTTATCTCTTCCCTGGAAGCCTCCTCCTAACTCCTGGGGGCGACCCTCATGAGGCCTCCAACCTATCCGGTTGTTCGGCTCTCGGGCCCCCCGGTGATTCTGTCCTTGGTGTCCCTGGCCTCGGGGCTCCTCCCTCCTCTCTTCTCTCTGCTCCCTATGCTCCTTTTGCTCCTTTTGCTCCTTTTGCTTTCCCACTCATGTTTCCTTTGCGTCGTCTTCCGCCAACCTGGCTAACCTCCTTGCAAACGTCGGATTGGCCCTCTCAAAATCCGTCTCCTTCGCCGCCCTCTCCATAAGCTCCTCAAAAGAGAGGGGGCACCCTTTTCAACTCCATGCTAAAGAAGCCTGGCCTCAGTCCCAGGGTGAATGCAAGCATCAGCGTATACCCAGGGACCTCCTGGACCTGGAGGATCTCCTCCTGAAACCGATCCACGTAGTGTCCCAACGTTTCATCCTGGCTCTGCCTTACCGAGAACAAGCAATCCGCCTCCTTCTTACGCTTCTTCGATGTTGAAAACCTCAATAAGAAACCCCTTCGCAGATCCTCGAAACAATAGATCGATCTTGCCGGTAACTGATGGAACCAGTCTCGCGCCTTCTCCTTCAAGGTGATGGCAAACAGTCGACACTTAAACGCATCTGTCATCTGTCTTATCGAAACCACATCTTCAAACCACTGCACATGTTGTACCGGATCATCCTTCCCCGAGTAGTAAGACATGTCGGGCTCCCGGAACCCTTCCGGCACCGGAGCCGAGATGACGAGCTCACTGAACGGGCTCTCGCCGACTGCTTGCCGAGAGGGCACGTCTCGCGGCCTCGGCTGGCTGGCCTGATCTGCGAGACCGTGCCCAGGGAAGAGCTCTCGCACAGCTGCCTCCTTCTCGCCGTCTTCTGCAGGGATCTCCTTCCCGGGACGCTGGCCTGGGAAGAGCTTTCGCGCCGCCACGTCCCTCTTGCCGGCCTCCGCGGGGACCTCCTTCCCCGGGCGCTGACCCGGGGCGTTCTCGCCTAAGAGCGGGACCACCTCGATCGGGACCTGAGGCGTCGCCCACTCGCACTTGCCAAGAAGGCCAAGCTTATGGTTTGCATGACCTCTCGCCTGAAGTCCTCCAGCATTTTCCTCGTCGCGTCTTCTACCTGGGAGGGGGAACCTCCAGAACCAGATCCTTCTCCTTCACCTCCTGCCATAGGACCAGACTCAGACTTTTCTTGAACCGGCTACTTCCACGCTCACTGCACCAGAACTGTTGAAGCCAAAATTTGACTTCGACAAATGTTCGCAAAATAGGGGCGTAGCCGGCACCTACTTGGCCTAAGCTCCGACCTCCGACTGGTCGTGAAGGACTAAGAAAAACTGGCCCAAAGCCGCAGCAGGGAGGTTCCACCGCTTACCCGGAAGGTCACAGAGAGCTTCCCCTCCAAAGCCAAAAGCTGGGCTTGGAGTTCCTCAGAAGACAGTGCCGATGATTCCCCTTAGGAGTCTTCAAAAAAGTCCCTTCTGAAGAACCCCTATGGGTTTATTTATAGATTTCAGAATCTGAACTGTCAATAACAAAACTGCACCGGTCTGATATTACCAGGGTACCCTTGGCTTGGTCTGCCAACAGCCAAACTCCGCTGTTCTGAGGAGCTATATGCAGTCCACTAAGGGTAAGAGGGTAAAAATACCCGGGGTAGAAGAGTAAAAACCCCTGTTTGACAGGGAAATATGAAAAAGGCCTCTTCTCGCCCTGGCGAGTGGAAAAGCCCCTGCCGGCGAGAGGGACCCCATTGCCCGTCTCGTCGGCGCCTCTCGCTCTTTGCTGCGAGATCTTCTCGCTGATGGAGGCTCTCTCGCCTCTGGGGATCCTCTCGCCTCTGGGTGGGGTATCTCGCTCATTGGAGAGTCAATCATCTCGCCGCTTGCGAGTGGACCCCCCTGGTCCCATTTGCCCATCTTGACCTATTTGCTTCTTGAGGGCTCTTTGCGAGCCCGAGGTTGTACAGCCTGCTTGAGACCATAGAGAGCCCGACGGAGATGACAGATGTGGCCTGTGGGAATAGAGAGACCTGGTGGAGGAGTCATATACACCACCTCTGTAAGATCACCATGAAGAAAGGCATTAGTGACGTCCATCTGATGTAACGGCCAACCTCGAGCAGCAGCAACTGCAAGTAGTGTGCGCACGATTGTCATTCGAGCAACCGGTGTAAATGTTTCATCGTAGTCGATGTCATGCCCCTGAGAGAACCCACGGGCAACTAAGCGGGTTTTGTGGCGATCAATAGACCCGTCCGGCCGAGTCTTAATCTTGAATATTCATTTGCAGCTAACAGGAGTGACGACAGGAGGACGGGGGACGAGGTCTCATGTATGGGTTCTGTGGAAAGCTTGGAGTTCGACTACCATGGCTTGCTATCATTCGGGATGTGCAACTGCTTATCGGTATGTCTGGGGCTCCCGGTGGGAGTGGAGAGCGGTGAGAAAGGCCTGAAAGGCAGGAGAATAGGAGGTAGCCGTGGTGAGAGCAGATGGGTTATTCCTTGCAGGGCTGTGGGCGTAGCGAGCAGGTGGGAGTCGAGGACGAGCAGGGTTGAGCCGAGGGGGAGCAGGATCCACGGGCAGAGAGACGGACGTAGCTTCAGACGGTGTCGTAGCAGAAGTGGCAGGAGCGGGAGAGGGAGCTGTATGGGAAGGTGAATCCTCGGGTGGGGGGTTATTTGGTTATGGTACAGGAGGAGCGAAGTGAGTTCTGGGGCGGGTGGGTATAGGGGGCAGTAGAGGAAGGGTGAGTGGTGGAGCAACAGTGGTTGGTGTGGGAAGTGTTGTTGGGTGGGGCGTGGAGGAAGAGAAGAACATTTCATGTTCAAGGAAGGAAACATGATGAGAAATGCGGATGCGACGAGTCATGGGGTCATAGCAACGATATCCTTTGTGGTGGGGACTGAGACCCAAGTGGACGCAACGAGCCGAGCGAGCAGAGAGTTTGGTGCGTTCAGTGCCTGGAAGGAGAACAAAGCAGGTGCACCCAAACGTACGGATGGGTGCGTAGGTTGGTTGGCGAGAGTATAGGCGTTCATAAGGAGTGACCTCGGAGAGGACCGAGGAGGGAGTGATGTTGATAAGGTGGACTGCGGTGAGAACAACTTCGGCCCAGAGGGAAAAAGGAGCAGAGGCGGAGAGGAGAAGGGCACGGGCAGTTTCGATGATGTGACGATGTTTCCGTTCGGCGACCCCATTTTGTTTGTGGGTGTGCGGGCAAGACTGCTGATGGAGGGTGTCGTGAGATTGGATGAGGTCGCGCATGGTGGAGGAGAGGAACTCCTGAGCGCAGTCGGAACGGAAAATTTTAATGCGACGCGCGAACTGAGTATGAATCATTGTGGTGAACGTGTGATACACAGTGGATATTTCAGAGCGTTGTCGTAAAAGATATACCCAGACACAACGAGAGAAGTCATCAATAAAGATGATATAATAAAGATAGCCAGAATGAGAGGCAATGGGGGCTGGGCCCCAAATGTCAGAGTGCACTAGATCAAAGGGGGCTGTAGTTTGGGAAGCACTGCTGGAAAAAGGTAGAGTAATGTGCTTTGCCAAACGACAGCCCGTACAAACAGAGAGGGGGGAAGAAGAAACACGACCCAAAGCTCCAGAGCGGATAACACTTCGAAGTCGGTCACCAGACAAATGACCGAAACGTCTGTGCCACAAGTCGGCATCAGAGATAACAGAAAGAGCAGAACGTGAGGAAGGTAATGATGGTGGGATATGAAGGTACTCCAGCTGATACAGGCCACCAGTCCTACGGCGCCATCCAATCTTCTGAGCCGTTCGTGAATCCTGCACAACACAATCAGAAGAGGAAAACAAAACAGTTAGGCCAATATCACAAAAAGTACTAACAGAAATAAGGTTCATGTGGAGGCAAGGGGCATGATGGACGTTGGAGAGGGTAAGGTGACCAGAGGGAGCAGAGCTTGGGGTCATTGAGCCAGACTGCATAATGGGGACAGAACCCTAGTCAGCAGTGGTGACCTGAACGTGAGTGGGGTTGTAGGTACAATTGGTGAGGATTTTTGAATCGTTGGTGCGGTGGCAGGAGGCCTCGGAATCAAAATACCAAGGCGCAGTTGGTGAAACCCGAACAATAGGAGTACCGGGAGGGACGGACAAGCTGTGAGCTGCAGAGGTGGCTTGTTGAAGCAGGGGTGACTGAAGGAGTAGTTCCTCGAGGCGTTGTAGTCGATCTGTAGCAGCTGCAGCGGTGGGTTTCTGCCCCCGACCGCAGTTGTTACGGTGATTTTCATCAGGTCGTGGGGGACGAGTGGGACACTCGAACTTCATGTGACCCACCTTTTTACAGTAGTTGCAGGTAATAGTGTTGTCCCGTGGGCGAACAACAAGAACTGTGTCGGTCTGAGGAGGAGGCAGAGGATCCACAGGAGGACGAAGGCGAGTTTCTTCATCAAGCAGGGCAATCAGGGCTTCATCCAAAGTAGGAAGAGGAACTCGATGAAGGAGCTGAGCTACTAGGAGAGCAAACTCGGGTCGCAGGGCAGCAAGGAACTGATGGAGATGACCCACAGAGAGATGGCGCTGAAACTCCAAGGAGTGAGCACAGCCGCAGGGTAAAGGGACCATGGAATCCAATTCATGTCAGAAGGTGCTCATCATGGTGAAGAAATCCTGAATGGATCGCCCGTCTTGTCGAGCAGACTGAGAATCGCAGATGAGGCGATGACGGCGAGCTCCACCGCGGGGAACAAATCTGTCCCGAAGATACTCCCATATAGCGCGGGCGGAGGAGAGGCGACCAATGGAAGTGAGGAGCGGACGAGCGACAGACTCCAGGATGTAAGCCCGAATTGCCTGATCGCGACGTCGCCACAGAGTAGCATCATCAGGGGTGGTTGCGACAATGGTGGTGGCGGCGGCAGTGGTGGTGGCGGCGGCGGTGGTGGTGGCAGAGGTGATAATAGTAGAGCTTGCAGAACTGGGAGCAGGAGAGCTTGCAGAGGTGGGGGGAGCACTGATGATGTGATCCCAGAGATCACGAGTGGAAAGGGCAGCTTCGACAGTAAGGGCCCAGTCCGACCAGTCACTGGCGGTGGCCAGTTGGAAGGTAGTAGCTTTCAGAGGTGGCGAGATCAACGGGGTGGTCATGACGTCGGAGTGGAGAGTAGCCGAGCAGATTAGGCAAAATCAGTGAGCACTGCGAAAGGCGGACAAGCGGCCAGGCGAGTTGCGGGCAGCGAGCTGCGGGCTGGGCGAGCTGGCGAGGTGCGGGCCGAGGGAAGCGAGTTGCGGGCTGGGCGAGCTGGCGAGGTGCGGGCTGGGCGAGCTGGCTAGATGCGGGAAGCGAGCTTGGGGAGGTGAGTTGCGGGCTGAGGGAAGCGAGCTGTGGGCGGCGAGTTGGGGGCGGCGAGCTGTGGGTTGGGCGACCACTGGAGAGCAGCGAGCTGCGGGCGGCGAGATGGGGGCGGCGAGCTGCGGGCTGGGCGACCGCTGGAGAGCAGCGAGCTAGGGCGGCTGGAGAGCAGCGAGCTGCGGGCTGGGCGAGCTGCGGGCTGTGGACAACGATCTGCGGGTTGTGGACGGCGATCTGCGGGTTGGGTAAGCGAGCTGCGGGCAGACCGACAGATGCACGAGCAGAGGTGCGAGCGCGAGAAAGAGTTTAATGGTAACCTGGCTCTGATACCATGTTAGAATGACAAAAGCCTTCTATTGATTAAGTGTAAACAATAGGTATGAGTACAAACATATAGGAAGAGAAGAGGAGAAATCTCAAATCTACAATGTGGGACTAAACCTAAAAACAACATGGGCTCATAAATGCAATGGGCTTTACATGGGCTTTACAATGGGCTTGTACTATATTAACAAATCTATCTAAAAAAACAGCGATAGAAGAGAAACAAGAACTTATAAGAGCTATTGCCGGTACCTTCGCCGATTTCAAACTCCTCAAACTCGTCATCGTCCTCGAATAGATCCATCTTGATGTCCTCGCCTGCTGCAGGTTTCGTCTCCGTCGCCATCGTTACAACGCCTGGACCAAGCGAGAAAGCACCACCTGGAATTGTGACTGGCAGAGAAAGCACAGAATAAAATCTTCACGACGTCGGGATCGGGACTGGCAGAGAAAGAAGAACGATGCACCGGTCACTCACCGCCTGAGATCGAACGGGAGTGGCGACAACCACGACGCTGCAGACGCGTGGATCAATCGAGAAAGCACCACCGGGAATCGGAAGACCTGAGAATTTGCTGTCGCCGGACGGAAGATCAAGCTTGTTCGCCGGGAGATCGAAAGGAATGGAAAACCTAACGAGAGTGACGGCAGAGAGATGAATGCTTGGTGGCTGAAAATGTAATTAACCACAAAATTATATTTGTAATCAAACATGCTATTTGTACCCATTGTGTAAATATAAAATTAGCATCTCATTCCCTCTTTTTTTTTTTGTAACACACATTTGAAAATCAAAACTAAAAAAAAATTATAAGAACACACATGTAAAAATTGACATTCATTTAAAATGTTTCTCTCAAAAAAATATGCATTGACATTACAAAAAATAAAAACATTCATGCTCAAAAAATTATGTTTCTTTCTTCAAAATCAACGCATCACAACATCTGATTACAAAAAAAATGAGAACAAGATCAACCTCGCAGCATTTGATTATAAAAAAATGAGAACGTTATCAACCTCATGACATCTGATTACAAAAAAAATGAGAAAGCAAGGACGACATCATGAAAAAGAAAAGCCAAACTCTAAAGAACATCTCCGGCAAAGTGATGCTAAGATCTCTTAAATATGAAATATGTGGGTGTTACTCGAAGCATCCGGATGGGGATCTAAGTGGAATCTCCTACCCGTTGCCCCTGGGTGGGTATAAATAGGCAAACGCAAGGAGTTTCTACGGGTATTGGATAGCCGTGTATCCTACACGACCCGTTATGCCTCTGAAACCGTTATTCGTCCAAATATACACTAACAATCTCCTTCTATATTTGTGACAAATAACGTGTACGTTTCAGAGTGCAGAAAGTGGAGAGTAACAAAACCAGGTTTCCGACTTTACACATTTCCATAAGAGTTAACACAGTTTAAAATAAAATGTAAACATAAGTTTTAAACAACAACATAAATCATCCAGAAAATATAAATGTGCTACTCCATAACAAATAAGTCTGGAAAAACAAAAAATGACAATGGATAAACGTGTAACAATTCTACTCAAAGAGTAGATCATCATCATCCAAGTCAAAATCCACTTTCTCTCGTCCTTCTTCACGAGTGCCTGCAAGAAATTTCATGAGTCAAACTCTATGAATTCATAAACATATGCAATGACGTATCAAAGTAAACTAGTTCTACCTAAATGAGCTTAGTACTTGTAGCAGTAGTGAAGTAACACTGTTAGCATCTTTATCCAATCTAACTAGGATCAGTCAAGTTTTAATTTTAATAAATCAAACGTTGTTATCTTACTCATTAGTGACCATTATGTACCTCATCATATGACTTGGCATACCGTCATTTGCAACATTATCAAATGTGTAATAATGTGTTATGATCACTAATGTTAGATTAACTTGTACAACGGCTTTCTATTCTTAGTTGAATAATTCTCAAATCAGTGTACAACGAGAAAGATGTTAAGTCATCAGGTGTGGAATGACTAACATCTAACCATCTTGGACTTTCATCAAGAAATTATTTAGGGTTTTCAGTTTGTTATTAGATGCTTGAATGTTGCGACTATAGGTTCTTGCTATGAAAACATAAACATTGGAGGAAGTTTCATATTTCTATGAACTTTAATCTAATCTCCCACGATGTTTTTATTGTGAGAACTCTATTTAAGCCCTTTGTCAAGGCGTCTGCAACATTATATTTTGACATCACATCAACGAGGTTCATAATCCCTTAACTCGTAAGGGAGGTCAACCAAGCTTGTTTCATCTGTAGTTACCTTCTTTTACTATTGAACAAAGTGTTCGTAACAATCGTTTTAGTAGTCTGATTGACGTAGTAAACTGCAACAGAACTCAGCTTCAGGCTCGACAGTGGAATGTCCATCAACAAAACTCTTATCCACTCTGCTTCTTCTCCCGCTGAAGTTATAGCACAAAGCTTGAATTCCATAAAAGATAGTGCAATACAGGATTGCCGCTTGGACTTTCAGGCTACAGCTGCTGCTCTTAGTGTGAATATAAATCCACTGGTGGTCTTGCTGTCGTTTAATTTTGAGCACCATAATGCATCAGAATATCTTTTGAAAACTGGAGGATGACCATGGTAACATAAAACATACGCTTGTGTGTGTTTTAGGTATCACAACAGCCTATCAAGGGCATCCCAATGGTCCTGGCTAGGATTACTAGTGAATCTACTTAATATGTCGACCGTAAAGTCTATGTCAGGTCTTGTGCAGAGCATAACATACATGAGACTACCAATAAGTTTAGCATAATCTAACTGTCTAACCGCAGCTTCATCATTGGGCTTCAAGCGATTATTATAATCGTAAGGTGTCTCCACTGTTTTACGTTCATTGTATCTCCATGTATCCAACATGGAATTTATATAGTGGCTTTGACATGGGGAAATGTCATTTTTCTCAAAGCTCACTTGCATGTCTAGTATAGTCTCAGCTATGCCTAGGTCTTTAACGCTAAACGTCTTCATTAGTTCTGATTTAACGTCATCCACCACGGATTGATCAGAACCAAGAATCAGCATATCATCCACATACAAGCATATTATAGTGACTTTGTTCGATCTATGACGTATGTAAAGACATTTGTCTGAGAGACTCGACATGAATCTCATGTTTCTTACACTATAGTCAAACTTCTCATAACATAATTTTGGTGCTTTTTAGGCTGTATAGCGACTTGATTAACTTACAGACCTTACTTTTGTGACCGTCTACTATGAAATCTTCAGGTTGGCTCATGTATATTTCTTCGGCCAGATCTTCGTTCAAAAACGCAGTCTTAACATCCATTTGATGAAAAATAAAGTTCTTAATAGACGCAGTAGCAAGGAGTATCTTAATGGTTGCTAAGTAACACACTGGTGAATATACATCAAAGTAATCCACCTCACTAACTTGTGTGAGACCTTTAGCCACCAGGCGCGCTTTATACTTAGCTACGCTACCATTAGGATTGAGCTTCTTTTTAAAAACTCACTCACACCCTATAGTTTTAGCCTCTTTTGGCTTATCAACCAACGTACAGGTATTGTTCTAAAGTAAAAAAGTTCATCTCTTCATCAATGGCTTCTTTTCAGAGTAATGAATCCCTTAATCTCATCGCGTCCTTATAGGTGGATGGATCAGCCTCAACGTGGTAAGTGATAATTTCACTACCAAAAGTTCTGGGAGTTCGCTCTCACCAAAGTCCTTCTAAACTCGAGGATATTATTGTCTACCGGGACGGAATAGGAGGTGCTCGGTACTGATTCAGGATCTTCCTCAGTAATAGTTGCTTGCATACCTGGGATTATCAGGTTCTTATCCTTAAGGAACTTATCCTTAAATAACACAGCATCCATAGATTCAATAAATATATTATTAGACAGGTTTGAGAATTTATCTACAACACTATCTTCATCACAACCTAAGTAGACACACGTGTTGGTCATAGCTCCAAGTTTAGATCGTCTAGAGTTAGAGACACTGACATAGGCTATGCAGCCTCAGGTCTCTTAAATCAAAGCTCGTATGGCGTGACATTTAACTTAGCATGAAAGACTTTGTTTAGAATGTTGTTTGCTGTCTAGTAATAGACATGGGGTCTCTTAAATCAAAACTCGTATGGCGTGACATCTAACTTAGCATGAGGGACTTTATTTAGAATGTTGTTTGCAGTCAAAACTGCTCCCCAATAGGTAGTAGGCATGCCAGCAGTGAGGAGCATAGAATTCAACATCTTTGTTAATATTTCATTCTTTCTCTCAGCTATACCATTCGATTGGGGTGAGTAAAGAGCAGTGGTTTCTGCTTTGATGCCTTAAGAGGCAAGAAATCATTTGAACTCACTAGATCTGTATTCTCCTGCTCTATCACTTCTAAACCTCTTTATTCTCATGTCTAGTTGATTTTCTACCCTAGTTTTGAAAAGACAAAACTTTTCAGATGCTTCATCTTTAGTTTTAAGAAGGTAGATGTGACAGAACCTAAAGCAGTCATCTATAAATGTGATCATATACTTCCTTCTTCCTTTGGTGACAAAACATTTAAAGTCATATATATTAGAATGTATAAGTTTTAGGGGTGTTGTGCTCCTAGTAACCACACTAAAAGGTTTCCTAGTGATCTTAGTCTGAGCACACACGTCATATTTCTCAGACGGTGACTTAGTGTATAATATAATCTAGTGAGTTCTAGCTATTTGGAACATTTTCTTATAGTTCACGTATCCTAGTCTCTCATGTAGAGTCTTAGGGCTAACTAAGTTTATTTGAACTTGTTGAACTAATTTGTTTGCTAGACATAGTTGGTACATCCTATTTTGGACGTATGCACATCCAAAATAGTATGAGTTAACAGACAGTGTTACTCTACCGCTACAAAAAGTAAAAGATATACTGATATCACATAATAGACTTATAGACACTAAGTTAGCAGCTAATAAAAGAATAAATTTGACGTTCTTTAAAATTAAAGACTTACCTGAGGATAGCAGCAAGGTTGTGTTCCCCACCTTCAGCACGCCAGCTATCTCGCCATTGACCACCATCACAGACTCTTTCACAATAATGAGTCCTGTCATAAGAGCAGAATTATTGCAAACGTGGCACGTCGCCCCCGAATCCAAGTACCACTGTGTACTGGCCTTAGCATTTCCGACCATCGTAACAAAATTGGAAGGCTCAGCTAGGCTAACCATATTGACTTGGTTGTCATCCTATGGTGCTTTGGTTCTTTCCCGTTTATGGAGCCTGCAGTCAGATGCGCTGTACCCCCACTTGTTGCAGTTAAAACACTTGCTCTTGAACTTTTAGTGCATTTGTTAGGGTCTACAACTTGGGAGCTACCATGGGAGGGTCTGGTCCTCTTAGGGTTCGACACGCGTTTATAACTGAGGACCATATTAGCCGCATTATTCTGCTTGCTAACAATTTCTAAAGCGCGTCGAGTCCTATTTTCATCCTCAATGCGAATAAATCGCTTGAGGTCATTAAGAATGACCTGCATCTTCTTGCGGTACATTTCAGTTTTAAAGTTGTACCACGTAGAGTACAACTTATAAATGATCGTGTCAGCAACAAAACTGTCTGGCCGGGAAATATTCTCATTATGTAAAGAATCTACTAAAGCTTCAAAATCTGATACCTGAGAGAGAATCGTCTTCTTCTCGTCGAACATGAATGAATGGAATTTGTCCACCAGGTGCGCCTTGGATAGATCATCCTCTTGCCTGAAGTGCTCCTTCAGTGCCTCCCGGATTTCCTTAGCAGTCTTCATCTTGATGTACGTCTTTGCTAGACTGGAGGACAAGCAGTTCAGCAGATAGTCGCGGCAGAAGTCCTCATCAGCGATCCACTGGGCTTCCTCTTCAGTTGCCATAACGTCAACACGATCAGACTGAACTATGTAGAACACGTTCAGGTACTTCATCCCAAACTGGGTATTCAGCTTCCAGTCGTTGAACTCTGTCGCCGTGAATTTCTCTAGTTTTGTCATAGGAACCGGTGACGAGAAATTTCCCTTCATCATTATAGGTGTCTTTGATCTTCAGTCAAGCAGAGGAACTCAACTTCTGAAAGCAACAGCAAAGGACCTTCTTCTCCTGCAGGTGGAGACTTTTCCCACAGAGATCGAGACGGGATAGAAATCCTGAGTCTGCCACTTCTCTAATGGCGCAGAAAACAGATACAACAACAACAAAAATTGCAGGTAGATTTCTGATTTAGAGCAGCAGCAGGAAAACGCCAACAATGGTGG
The DNA here is from genome assembly GCA_039583875.1 of Platanthera guangdongensis. Classification (NCBI taxonomy): domain Eukaryota; kingdom Viridiplantae; phylum Streptophyta; class Magnoliopsida; order Asparagales; family Orchidaceae; genus Platanthera; species Platanthera guangdongensis. The sequence goes on from CM077151.1 coordinate 22,174,897, forward strand.
CGACGATCTTCTCCCCGAGCCTGACTATGGTGGCCAAAAACTACGGGGAAATTCTTCTAAATGTGAAGAAGATGGCCTGCTCCACCAAATGTGAAGATGGCCTGGCCCTTCCCGTTCTCCTGTTTAGGGCGCCAAAAAGAACTGCTTGCGATCAAGGAGCGACTGAGAAAGAAACCAACGATGGACTTGACGTTCTTATCAATCGAGAAGCGATGTTCTTCCCGATTCTAGGCCGATCAAAGCAATGGCGGCGAGCTTTTCCTTTGGCGATCTAGGAGGCGAAAGCCTCTATGCTGGCGGGGCTTCTTCCTTCCCGATCGACCCCGGCGGCAAGCAGAAAAATAGCAAAACCTTTCCCGATCAGAAGACGATGGAGATATTTCTTCATATTTCCTTTTTCCGATCCAATAGAAACAGCGGTGGCAGAGCCTTGCAGCGACAATCAACGCGATTTTCTCTCGATTTTTAGCGGTGAACGACAACGGATCTGTGCAAGTTACTGACAGCCGGTTACCTCCAGTGCTGGGTCTACCGGCTGGTGGTAACCTCTAGTGACCAACTTCTTGTAGGTTTTAGGAAATTTGGGGCATTACACCGCCCCTTCCCAGCGGTCGCCTCCCCCGGCCGCGGGCTCCGCCCGCAAGGGGCGGCGCGCCCGGCCGCCCCTTTCCCATGGTCGCCTTCTACGGACGCGGGCTCCGCTTTTTCCTTTGTCGGCAAGCATTCACCACCGGTCTGGCCGTCCGTCCATAACAAGCTTCCCTCATCGTCTGATCGCTCCGTAACGATCATTGTAGTTTATTTCTTAAGTAATCACTCACTAACCATTGTGATTAGTGGGGGGATATTATTTAAATATTCGGCCCGCAAACAACAAACATAATAAGCAAAATATATGCTCAAAACTATACAAAATTAATAAAATCAGTGATTATGGTGTGTTGATAGCCACATAATTACCAGTCTCTTTATTTCTAACATTTTGGCTCATCTGCTTTCTTCCTTCTCAGGCCGGAGCTCTGTCGGATTCCTCCTACGAGCCAACTTCAAGCCACATTCAAGCCATCTGCAATTCTCTTTCGGGCCTTATTCGAGCCACTGACAGGTCATCGCTTCGCCGTCGAAATTTGCCCAAGTCCACAGACAAGTGACGAAAAGGAAATTCCTATAATAGCAAGCGCACGTTCGTGCGCATCGCCAAAGCCAAAAACCTCACGCGGAACAACCCATTGTCTGTCATGAGCCCAAGACTCTTTCTCTCATCTCCAAAGTGTAACGAGGAGCGGCTTGTCGCCATCGATTCTCCGAGAAAGCTATAATCGCAAGCAAATAGTAGAGTTTGACCGACACATACTCAGCCGCATGGTTTTTTACCCCAGTTGAGTGTTGGACTAGAGAGCATACAAGCCCGACCAGAGCACATGCAAATTAGTTCGAGCAAGTACCTGCACGACCGCTTAGTTGTATGTCAATATACAAATATAACACAAAACAAGAATAATAAAAGTGACATAGGGTTTAACGTGGAAACCCAATAAGGTGAACACCACAGAACGATCAGAGTCCAGCCCAAAAAGTTGCCAATAAAATGTATGAAATAATAGGCAATTACAGGGTTTTCCCTCCTCGGTCCTTATATGATCTTCACCAGCTTCACACTATACAATAAAATAAATTGTAACAAAAAAACTGCAAATTACTAACAGCGGCGGACGAGACGGATTACAAAAATTCTCTCCAAGATGCCTCTTCGAATCATTACCCAAATTTGCTCTAGATCCAATTTGTGTGGGCAAAGTACTTCTCATCAACGTCGTACAATGACATTCAAAAGCTCTCCCAAACTAAAATGATTGTCACAAAGGCCTATTTAGAAATCTTTTAATGCTTGAGTTTGGAGAGAAGTGGATGTCTTACCCCTCCTCCTTCATCCCTATTTATAGGGTCAAAACTAAGGAGGTAGATGACATGTAGATAAAACTTCCATGAAATTTCCTTTGGTCAAAAAAAACACATGTTGGTTTAAAGGTCAAAGATAGTTTCTCCTATTCACACTTGACATGAAACACATGCTTGAAAAGCATGGTCAAAGTGGGCCAGCCTCTTTTACACTTAGGAGGAAATTATCTTAACAAATCTCATTCCTTTCGACTAAGTGAAGAAAACTATCATTTTAACAATCTGCCCCAGAGTCTCCGATTTGCCTCCCACCAGGTCCTCCAACAACATGTTTATACATTTGATCAGCAACACAAAATTCAAGTTAATAAGACTCAAATTCAACAGTTTTCTCCACAAATGACGGGAACTGTACTCAATGACTTATTTTCCCCTTTGCTTTATGTGGAGGGAACTGCCATACAGGCGATCCTCACGTAGTGTTCGAACTTCCCTTTTGACGCAATCTTCGAAAGCATATCTGTTCCATTTTCATCTGTGTGCACCTTCTGTAAATCCAACTCTTTCTGCTCTAGAGTATCGTGTATCCAATGATACAACGTGTCAATATTCTTGGACCTCGAGTGGAATGTGGGGTTCTTCCCTAAATGAATTGCACTCTAACTGTCGCAACAGAGTGTGTAACACTCCTGAGTGAAACTCAGCTCCTTGATGAAACGCTTCATCCAAAGAGGCTCTTTCCCTGCCTCATTGACTGTTATAAACTCTGTCTTCATAGTAGACAGTGTGACGCACTTCTGCAGTCTAGACTGCCACGACACAACCTGGAGCTCAATCTAGATCTTCCGGAGTCCAAATCTCCTGTCATATCAACATCAATATAGCTCAATAGCTCTAGCTCACTACCTTCAAACTTTAATGCCAAGTCTGACGTCCCATGTATGTACCTTAGAATCCACTTCGCAACGTTCAATGCTCTCTTCCGGGGTTGGAGAGAAACCCACTAGTAGTGTCAACCGTTTGTGCTATATCAGGGAGGGTGCACGCCATCGCGTACATAAGACTGCCAACTACAGAATCATAGGGGACCTTTTGCATCTCCTCTTTCTCTTCAAGTGTGCTTGTGCATTGGTCAGCAGTAAGTCTGAAGTGATCTACAAGCGGCGTGCTCACCTTCTTCGCTTTATCCATACTGAATCTCTGTAGCACCTTCATGATATCTCTCTCTTGCGATAACTAAAGTAACTTGGATCCTCTATCTCTCTGAATATTCATCCCTAGGATGGTCTTCGCAACTCTCAAGTCATTCATTGTAAATGTGGAGCTCAATTGCCACTTCAGCTCGGTAATACGAGCAGTGCTCCTACCAACTATCAGCATATCATCAACATATAGGAGTAAGATGATGAAATCATCTAGAGCATATTGCTTCACGAACACGCAATGATCTAGGGTGGTCCTCTTGAAGTCAATCTCCTCATAAATGCATCGATCTTCTTGTACCACTATCGTGGGGTCTGCTTCTGGCCATACAAACTCTTCTTCAGGCGACAGACTAAGCTCTCCTTCCCTTTCACCCTAAAACCTTCAGGCTGTTCCATATAAAGTTCATCCGCAATATCACCATGCAGAAAAGCGGTTTGGATATATATCTGTTCAATCTTTAGGTCTTGCATCACAACATGGCCAAGAACAATCAGAATAGACTACATCTTCACAATAGGTGAGAAGATCTCATCAAAACCAACTCTCTGTTTCTAACTTAATCCCTTTATCACTAATCTGGTCTTATATCTGAGTGGCGTCGAAGGGTCTATGTTCTTTACTCTGAAAATCCATTGATTCTTCAAAGTCTTCTTGCCCTTAGGCAATCATACTAGCTCATAAGTATGATTTTCATGTAGTGACTGCATCTCCTCCTACATAACAATCATTCGTTCTTTCTTCTCTGAGCTCTACATTGCTTCATCAAAGCACTCGGGCTCTCATGCATCAGTCAACAAAATATACTCATTAGCGAAGTATCTTAAAGATGGGTGTCTAAATCTATCAGACCTACGCGGAGCGAGCTTAGCTGATGGTATAGGCACGTCATCAGTGATTTCCTATGTAGGCTCGTCATCAATAGCGTCCTCATGATCTGGAAATGGCTCAGTGCCTTGTATCGGCTCAGGCTCTACAACCTCCTCAGTATTGTCAGTTCCAATCGTAGGATACTTTGCATCAGTGTGAAATACGATCTTCTCAGTCCTCTTAGGATCAACTATAGTCTGATCTTCACAAAATACAGCATCACGACTGCATACAAATTTCTTCTCAACTGTATCGAAGAACCTATAGTCAAACTCATCGCTACGTCTATATTCCCAAAAAATGCATTGTCTGGTCTTGCAATCCAACTTCGATCTTTTATCACGAGGGACGTACACAAAGGATCTACAGCTAAAGACTCAGGTGATTATATGAATGGTCCTTCCCATACCAGACCTTATCATGGAAATCCTCTTGTAATGCATAACTGGAGATAGGTTGATGACGTGTGCAGCTGTGTATAAAGCCTCACCCAAAACATGTCAGATAGCTTTGACTCAGAAAGCAAGCACCTCATCCTCTCTATTAATGGCCTATTCATTCTTTCATCTACGCCATTCAGTCGCGGCGTCATGGGCGGAGTCTTTTCATGTCTGATCCCTTGCTCTTTACAGTATTCATCAAAGGGACTAATATACTCTCCCTTATTATCGCACTTGATGCACTTCAGTTTTCTCCCAGATTGTCTTTCTACTTTAGCGTGAAATCTTCGAAAGGTGTCGAAGACCTCATTTTTGTTCTTAATAACGTAGACCCAAAGTTTTTTTAAATAATCATCAATGAACGTCACAGAGTAAGACACTCCTCCTCTTGTCTGGACCTTCAGTGGTCCGCAAACATCCGTTTGTACGAGCTTGAGTGACTCAAATCTCCTGGTGAAAGTGTGGCTCTAGAAAGACACTCTATTCTACTTTCCAGTTATGTAGTAGTCGCGTCTCTCTAACTGATCCATAAATAGATCAGATATAATCTTCTTCTTGGTAAGACATCTTAAGCCCTTCTGGCTAATGTGACTCAGCCTCATATGTCATAGAGATGTGGATACACCATCTCTAACAGTATTTGCTTGTGTAACTTCAGGCCTCCCCTCCATGTACTATATACTAGTATCTCTATAACCTTTGGCTACTGCTAACGACCCTTTGATAGGCTTCCAAAAATCCATACCAAAGACACTTAAGTGTCCCTCGGCACCCAGCTTACCAGCTGAAACTAGGTTGAAGTGAATGTCGGGTACGTGTTATACATCCTTCAGAATTAGCAAACCTCTCGTACTCGTCTTCAGGTGCATGTCTCCCCTCTAGATGACTTTAGACGTGTCACCGTTGCTCATTATAAGCACTCCATAGTCGTGAGTCGTATAAGTGGCAAACAATTTTCTGTTGTGGGAGACATCTGCAGAAGCACCTAAGACCACAATCCAACTCCTATCAAAGCACGGGAATGCAGCTGTGACGTCATCTCTAATAATGATGACATGTCCTCCTCTATATGGTGACAGTCGTATGCGTATCCGTCTTATCATTTGAGGACTCTCCCTTCTTCTTCTGGTCATTCTTCAGAGTATAATAAAACTTCTGAATATGACCCTTTTGTCACGCCTAAGTGTCACGCACATGACCAAAAGGTCACGCCCGTGTTCGAGGCGTGTAAATTTAATCTGACATGGAAATGTAATCTGGAGCTTCTGTATGGGTCACGACCACTTGACACGCCCGTGACCTGAGAGTCTGGTAGTGATACCTAGACTTCCCTCTGCTTTGGCTCCTCTCGTTATTCCTTACTTTACTCTTACTCTTGCCTCTCCTCCTGGATTTAGTATAGAGGACATCAGCTCATGAAAAAGATACTGAATTGAATGTCCTTAAGACTTCCGTCTCACCTCCTTATTCAGGATGCCACTCCTGACAATTTCCATAACGATGATGCCATCAGGAAAGAAGTTGATTAGAGAAACTCTTATCATCTCCCGAGAGTCTGGAAGTGACTTCAACAGCTACGGTGCATTGACCTCGTCCTTGAAGGTCACCTTCATAGCAGTAAGTTGGTCAATAATACCTTGGAACTCGTTCACATGATCCAAGATGTGGAGTCATCTCTACACTTGAACTCTCCAAGCTTCTTTAGTAGATATAGCTTGTTGATGTCAGTACTCTTGGTATACAATGTCTTGAGAGTTTTCCAATGGATCTTCGCATCAACGATGCTCGCAACATGATTATAGACGTTCGACTATACGAACCGTTTGACGAATCCATGTCTTTAGGCATCTTTTCAAATATAGGAGTGTTGAAACCGGAAACCGGCCTCTTGTGGAGTTCGACCCTTGGGGAAGGGGTGGTCTCGCGCCTACTTCGCACCTGCAAGAAAAACAACGAGAGAGACAAGAAAGGACAGACCCAAGGGCTCGGCAGGGAGGTCCCACCACAAACCCGGAAGATCTCTGAGCGCTTCCCCTCCTTAGCCAAGAGCCGAGCTAAGGTACCCTCAGAGAACACTTGAGAATGAGGGCAAGGAGGCACTGAAAACGTACCCTCTGAGGTACCCCTTGGGTCTTATTTATAGATTTTCAGAATCTGAACTGCCAATAACCAAAAGGACTGACCTGGAAATACCAAAAGGCCCCTGGTTGGGTCTGCCAACAGCCAAACTCCGCTGTTCTGAACGGCTATGCGCAGTCCAAACTGGTCTGCCAACAGCGAGGCTCCGCTGTTCTGAGGAGCTATTCGCACCCCTGGGCGGTCAGCTCGCCTTCAGTTCCCCTGCAGGAGGCGGGCGCGACCTGGCTCCGGGGCTCGCCTGTTCTCCTTGGGCGAGCGCGAGCCGATAGGGGCGAGCTGCCAGCCTTTTGCCGGGCGGATCGGCGGTCAGGTCGCATGCGGGGGGGGGGGGGGGGGGGGGGGGGGGGGGGGTCAGACGGCGGGTCGCCATCCCTGGGTCCAGCTCGCTCGCCGCGGGTTGCCAGCTCGCTCGCCGCGGGTTGGCAGCCCGCTCGCCCGTGGTGGGCGGGAGCGGGTCAGGCCTTCCGCCGCATAGCCCGTCTCGCCGCCCGGGTGCGGGTCATGGCTCCAGGTCCACTCATCCTTCCTGGCGGGACCCGCTCGCCGGACACGGGGTTGTACACAATCCCCGCTCTTTTTGAGCTTGAATCAAGCTCGGAAAGAATCATCCAACCCGCGTGTTCGGCGAGCCCCCGTGCTGAGCTGGCAGGGAATCTTCTGGTGGGGGCCCACTGTCCTGCTATAAATACACACCGCTAACCCCCGGAGGGGGGCTCCCCAGATCCCTTCATTTCCTTTGAGCAGGTCCTGATTTCTTGATGCCGGTCAGCGAAGAGGTGCGAGCTCGCCTGGCGGCAGCGAGCCTGAAGACCCAGGAGGAGGCCCTCGAGGCCGCCCCTTGGCTATCACGCGGGTCTCCCGGCCCTGTCTTCAGGCCGGCGAAGGGGAAGATTGTCAGGCGGTCTCTGGCGGGCGATTGTCCGGGCTCCAGCTCGGCCGCGGGTGTCGAGGTGATCCCCGGTAGTCGTGACCTTCAGCGAGTTATTGCTGTACCTTTGACCCTTTGTTTTGCAGGCGATCCCCTGTGAGGGGGTGGGGAATGGGGGAGAGGATCGCCCCTCTCGCGAGTCGCCCGAGAAGGTCATTGGTTCCTCGGTTCTGGATCGCCCACCTCCGGAAACTCCCTGTCCGGCGGTCTCCCACGGGCTGCGGAAATCTCTTGAGACCCTCGAGGGAGGGAACTTTCAGGGTCGGCCGGGCTCTTCCCGCCCATCTGTCGGTGCGGGCGATGTGCCAACCCCGGGTGAGCTGGTTTTTATCGTTGATTTTGTCTCTTGCTCGCTCATTCTGACCCCTCCCTGCTTGCAGGCTTTCGCAGGGCCTCGCCTGAGACCGAGATGAGCGAAGGGTACTCGCCTCCGCCTGACGTGGACAGTGTATCTGACTATCTGGGCGACCCGAACGATGCGGCGGGGATGAAGAGGCAGGTGACGCGGCTATTCCAGAAACACACACTGCTGCTGCAGGAGGTCATAAGGAGGATCGAAGACGACAAGGCCGAGACCGATGCCCGGCTCGCGGCCTTGGAGGGCCCTTCGCGCGAAGTGGAAGACGACGATGTCACCTCGCCGGGTGTGCACATAACGCGAGCCGAGGGGCATCTTAAGAGCGCCGTGGAGCAGGTCGGGCGGGCTCAGCGGGAGCTGGTGGCGGTTCGCGATTACCACGATCCCCGTGTGCCGCCTCGGTCGGGAACAAAGAGGCGGCACAGGTGGAAGTGGGTCGAGTACTGACCCAGTTGTTTGCCCCTCGCTCGCGGGATACCGCGGGTTTGTTGTCATTTTGTAGTTCTTCGTATTTGTAATTGCTCGCGACTCTTTCAGCCACCTATGGGCCTAACTATTTTGTTGCTGAGATGTATTGAAGTTATCGTGCTGCTTTTCTTTGGCTTTCTGTGTGCGGGTTAAGGGAAAGGTCCATTCTTCCTTTCGCGCTGATCGGGGCGAGGGCGAGCCGAGGAGCTCGCTAGACGGGAATCTCTCGTCTCGCGCGGCACGGCGTGCGGGTGCGGGTTGGGGTTGGCTCGCCCGCGCTGGTCTCCCGCGGTTGCAGCCGGGCGAGAACCGTGCCGGCTCGACCTTTGAGGTGCGCTCGCGCGCGGGAAGTCGAACCGTCGGATTGTTTTTTGGCTATCCGCACCCCGCCTTTCGGCGGGAAGTTTCCCGCCCTTTTCTTTCCCTATAAATAGGCCTTGTCGGCCCTAATTTCTCCACCGTTTCCTAACTTTCTGGCTTCCCGTTCCCGCGGAGTATCGTCTGTGTCCGCCTTCTGGCTTTTTCTCTCGCACTCGGCGGCGAATCGATGGGGATGGGCGGAGGCGCCGGCGACGCGGATGGCCGAAGCAAATGCGCTTGGACCTTCTCCGAGCATGATTTCCCTCGCGCCGTCATCACAGAGCGCGAATACTTGGAAGCTCTAGGCGACCACATCCCAGCCGGGTTCTCTGCGAGGCGACCCGATGAGAGGGAGAAGATCAATGACCTGTTTGGGGATGAGCTCGCCATCCCTCTAGCTCACTTCGAGGTAGGCCTGCGACTCCCCCTATGGCCCGAGGTGCGCCAAGTGCTAAAATACTTCGGGGTCGTCCTGGGCCAGATGACCCCGAACTCCATCGCCGTCATGATGGGGTTCGCCTGCTTCCTGCGAGAGGAGCGGGTGGAGTTCAGCCTCGCAGTATTCCGGAAGCTGTTCTCCTTCAGGGCGAACCGAGACGGGACGGCCTACTTCTCCAGCGCCCACCTCAAGGTGCGGGAGACCGTCAACAAGAGCCACAACTGGCTGAAGAAGTTCCTGTTCGTCAAAGGGGACTTCGGCAACGTGCCCTTCTCGCCGGTGCAGCTCAGCGAGGCGAGCTACCGGCCACCCAACCTAGGCGGCCATGAAGCCGACCTGTTCGCGTTCTTCGTCGGGAAGAACTTCAAGGTCGCGTTCCTGCGCCGCCACCTTGACGATCTCGCGGCTGTCCCGCCGGGGGGAGGTTTGCCACTCGTCTCCATTAGTCCTTACTTTCCCACTCTTCTTTCATCTCACCTTCCTTTCTTCGCAGGTGAACGCGACATACCTCTTCACCCCCCTTATGAGAGCGCTCGGATTCCGCCCGGGGTTCTCGCCCGCGCCCAGGCTGCGGATGCCGCCCAGCGCGACATCTCATCGATCCCGGCCAAGAAGCGACCGGGCGGCGGACAGTCAGCGCCTCCGCCGAAGTCGGCGAAGACCGCGGATCAGCAACCCTCCGCGAGCCAAAGAAAGGGCAAGGCCCCCGCGGTCTTGCCGACTGAGGCCCCCTCGCCCCCGCTGGTTGCTTCGACCAGCGACTCCCCGGTCGGGGCGGGAGGCACCTCCGCGCCGCCGGGCGGGTCTGAAGCCGCTGCGGGGCCGGTGCCGAGAGGGCATCGGAACTTCGGCTACGGCGAGAGGTACTTGGACGAGCTCGGCGTCCCGCTCCTGGCTTGGGACAAGGAGTCGAATCGCGCAACGATCTCGACCCTGCTGCCGAGCTGGATGGAGCAGGATACGATCGGCGGGGAGGCGTACAGCTTCTCCTTTGGGCTGTACTCGCGCGAAGACGCCGCCATATACGACAAGGAGGAGACGCGGGTGCTGATCCATGAGAGCGCACGGGCCCAGCTGCGCGGTCTGGAGCTGGCTCACATGGTGGGGCGACGCTGCACCCAGGTGGAGCGGAACGCCGCGTCTATCCAAAAGATGGCGGAGGAGAAAGAAGAGGCCCGAAAGCTCGCTCGGGTGGACGCGGACCTTCAGAGAGGGCGAGCCGCCGCTGCCAAGGAGGCCCTCGCGCAATATCTGGGCGGGGTGGTACGCTCTCAACCTGAGCTAATCTCTTCTCCTTGCGAACGCAGCTCATGATAATCCCTTTTTCTTTTTTTCAGGATGCGGCTACGGCGAGCCGGATGGGCGCCGAGATTGCCACCCTTGGCCAGGAGAAGGCGGCGCTGGAGGCCCGGATACGCGAGCTGGAGGCCGCTGCCGCTGTCCCTCCTCCAGCCAGCGGGGTCTGCCCGCGCGAGCACCTGTCCGACTACGACCTGGAGGTGCTCATGCAAAAGAACGCGGCCAGTGCGGCAAAGTATACGATGCAGATGCTGCGGCGCGCGGACCTGCTTACGAGCGAGGCGGCGGGGCTTTCTGCGGAAGATGTTGTGCCGGCGCTTTTCCTCCCTGTGCCGGACCCTGGCGACAAGGCCTTCCAGCCGCTTTAGGGTCTCTAGATCTCGCGTTTTTCCCCCCGCCTTTTTTGTAATTTACTTTGTAGATGAACATTATGTGTATAAGAATCTGGTCTGAGATGTATGCGCGAGTTGCGCTTATACTTTATATGTTTAGCTACTGTTCCTTTTAGCTATTGTTCTTTTTATATTTCTCGCCGGTCTTGTTTTTTCAATGATGTTATTGCCGGACGGCGCGACCCGTCCCAGCGGCCCGGCTCTGACGAGGCGAGCTGGCTCGTCCGCCGAGCGAGGCGAGCTGGCTCGTCCGCCGAGCGAGGCGAGCTGGCTCGTCCGCCGAGCGAGGCGAGCTGGCTCGTCCGCCGAGCGAGGCGAGCTGGCTCGTCTGCCGAGCGAGGCGAGCTGGCTCGCCCCTCGGCCGCATGCTTAACTCTCTGCGGGCTCTCGCCCAGGCCTTTGCATTTGCTCGACCACCTTTTGCGGGGCTTGAGGGTGGGGCTATGCTAGACCCTTTCCTTCTTTTTTGACTAACCCTTGCGATTCCGTCCTGCTGCGCACGCTTCTTGAGTAGTTCCCGGCCTTGCCGGCTAGGTGGGAGTCTGACAACGCGATTTGCTCTAGGTCGCAGGCCATTGCTTTCCGAGTCATTCCATCGAGTGTCATCCGGCCCTGCCAGCTAGGTGGGAGCCTGGCAGCGGGATCTTCTCGAGGCTAGGGATGACACCGAGTGACTTCCGGCCCTGCCAGCTAGGTGGGAGCCTGGCAGCGGGATCTTCTCGGGGTCCAAATTCATTCCATCGAGTGACTTCCGGCCCTGTCAGCTAGGTGGGAGCCTGGCAGCGGGATCTTCTCGAGGCTAGGGATGACACCGAGTGACTTCCGGCCCTGCCAGCTAGGTGGGAGTCTGACAGCGGGATCTTCTCGGGGTCCAAATTCATTCCATCGAGTGACTTCCGGCCCTGCCAGCTAGGTGGGAGCCTGGCAGCGGGATCTTCTCGAGGCTAGGGATGACACTGAGTGACTTCCGGCCCTGCCAGCTAGGTGGGAGCCTGGCAGCGGGATCTTCTCGGGGTCCAAATTCATTCCATCGAGTGACTTCCGGCCCTGCCAGCTAGGTGGGAGCCTGGCAGCGGGATCTTCTCGAGGCTAGGGATGACACCGAGTGACTTCCGGCCCTGCCAGCTAGGAGGGAGCCTGGCAGCGGGATCTTCTCGGGGTCCAAATTCATTCCATCGAGTGACTTCCGGCCCTGCCAGCTAGGTGGGGAGCCTGGCAGCGGGATCTTCTCGAGGCTAGGGATGGATGACACCGAGTGACTTCCGGCCCTGCCAGCTAGGTGGGAGCCTGGCAGCGGGATCTTCTCGGGGTCCAAATTCATTCCATCGAGTGACTTCCGGCCCTGCCAGCTAGGTGGGAGCCTGGCAGCGGGATCTTCTCGAGGCTAGGGATGACACCGAGTGACTTCCGGCCCTGCCAGCTAGGTGGGAGCCTGGCAGCGGGATCTTCTCGGGGTCCAAATTCATTCCATCGAGTGACTTCCGGCCCTGCCAGCCAGGTGGGAGCACCGAGTGACTTCCGCCCTGCCAGCTAGGTGGGAGCCTGGCTTCTCGAGGCTAGGGATGACACCGAGTGACTTCCGGCCCTGCCAGCTAGGAGGGAGCCTGGCAGCGGGATCTTCTCGAGGTCCAAATTCATTCCATCGAGTGACTTCCGGCCCTGCCAGCTAGGTGGGGAGCCTGGCAGCGGGATCTTCTCGAGGCTAGGGATGACACCGAGTGACTTCCGGCCTGCCAGCTAGGTGGGAGCCTGGCAGCGGGATCTTCTCGGGGTCCAAATTCATTCCATCGAGTGACTTCCGGCCCTGCCAGCTAGGTGGGAGCCTGGCAGCGGGATCTTCTCGAGGCTAGGGATGACACCGAGTGACTTCCGGCCCTGCCAGCTAGGTGGGAGCCTGGCAGCGGGATCTTCTCGGTGCCAAATTCATTCCATCGGTCGTCCTCCCTTCCTCGGTCCACTTCCGGCCCTGCCAGCCAGGTGGGAGCCTGGCATCTTCTCGAGGCTAGGGATCACCGAGTGACTTCCGGCCCTGCCAGCTAGGAGGGAGCCTGGCAGCGGGATCTTCTCGGGGTCCAAATTCATTCCATCGAGTGACTTCCGGCCTGCCAGCTAGGTGGGGAGCCTGGCAGCGGGATCTTCTCGAGGCTAGGGATGACACCGAGTGACTTCCGGCCCTGCCAGCTAGGTGGGAGCCTGGCAGCGGGATCTTCTCGGGGTCCAAATTCATTCCATCGAGTGACTTCCGGCCCTGCCAGCTAGGTGGGAGCCTGGCAGCGGGATCTTCTCGAGGCTAGGGATGACACCGAGTGACTTCCGGCCCTGCCAGCTAGGTGGGAGCCTGGCAGCGGGATCTCTCGGGGTGAAATTCATTCCAACTCTCTGAGCAAGCCTAGGTATGACAGTCCTGGGGGGAGGGAAAAGAAAAGCTTCATTATAATAAATCGTGTTGCTTACAGGAAATTAGGGAAAAAAATCTCTTCAAGTCATCCCCACTCTAGGTGAGACTCAGGGTCTCGCCCTCTACATTTTGGAGCCGATAGCCCCCCGACTTCAAAGCTTCCTTCACAATGAATGGCCCCTCCCAGCTGGGGTTGAGCTTCCCTACGGATGCTGACCGTCCTGCCGCGTCCACCTTCTTCAGTACCAGGTCCCCTTCCGTGAACTGCTTGACCCTGACATGTTTGTCAAAGTATTTCGCCATCCTCCTTTTGACTTCCTCCTGTCGGACGGCCGAAAGATCCCTCAACTCTTCTACCATGTCGAGGGAGAGTCTCAGCTCCTCCCCATTCTCGGCTTGCCATTCCTCTCGGCCTTCCCTGGCCGTTCCGACCCGCGCCGTTTGAACTTCAAATTCTATGGGGAGCACCGCCTCGCACCCGTGGGAGAGCTTGAAGGGGGTCTCCCCCGTGGCCGTGTTAGGAGTGGTTCTAAGGGCCCAAAGGACGGCGGGGAGCCGCTCCACCCAACTCCCCCTCAAGTTTTCCACCTTCTTTTTGAGGAGATTGACGATGATTTTGTTCGCCGCCTCCACCTGCCCGTTGCTCCTGGGGTGGTGGACCGAGGCGAATCAATCCCAAGCTGCTCGCAGAAACTGGTGAACTCGGCGCTGGCGAACTGAGGTCCGTTGTCTGTGACGATGGCTTGGGGCAGCCCATGGCGACAGATGATCTCCCCCCAAACGAAGTTCCTGATTACCTGGGAAGTCACCTTGGCCAACGCCTTCACCTCCATCCACTTGGAGAAGTAGTCGATCATCACTAGGAGGAATCTTCTCTGGCCGCTGGCCTGGGGGAACGGTCCGACCAGATCCATTCCCCAGATTGCAAAGGGCCAAGGGGCCGTGATGCTCTTGAGTCGTTGGGCCGGCTGTAGCTGGAGGGGGGCAAATAGCTGGCACTTATGACATCTTCTTGCGAACTCCGCGGCGTCCCGGCCCAGGGTGGGCCAGAAATACCCCTGCCGGACTATCCTCCCCTCCAAGGTCCGACTCCCGGAATGACTCCCGCACCCCCCGGAGTGGACTTCTTCCAAGATCCGCTGCGCCTCACCCTCGGACACGCAGCGAGCCAGCATCCCGGAAAGGGTCTTTCTGTATAGTTACCCGTCTTTGAGGCTTCTTCCTGTCTATTCCCTCCGGATACTCTCCCGTGGAGAGTAAAACTACTACTGGGTCCATCCACGAGGACTGCTGATCGATCTCCATGAGCTCTCCTTCTTCGATGGAGGGGCGAAACAGGTCGGTGATGGTGCCTCCTGCCCGGGGGCCATGCTTCGCCAGTTGGTCGGCATGGTCATTCTCTCCCCTCGGTACGTGCCGGATGGAGAAGGTCTGGAAGGTCCCGATGACTCCCTTCACTTTGGCTAAGTATAACTTCAAAGCGGGCTCCCTTGCTTCGAACTCCCCGTTGATCTGGGAAGCCACCACCATGGAGTCGGTCAGAACTTCCACATCCAGCACCCCCAATTCTCTGGCCAGGCGTAGTCCCGCTATCACTGCTTCGTACTCAGCCTGGTTGTTGGTAATGGGAAAATGCACCACCACCGTCTGTTCGATCCGAGTCCCTTGAGGGTTTTCCAGAACCACTCCTACTCCGAGAGAATGCCTTCCTGAGGCTCCGTCCACCCTCACCTTCCAAGGAGTCGGGCGGGTGAGTTCCTCCTCCGCTACTTCCACCACGTAGTCGGCCAAGAAATCGGCCATCGCCTGAGCTTTGATCGAGAGCCGCGGAACGAAGGAGACGTCGAACTCGCTCAGCTCCACCGACCACTTGGCCAGCCGGCCTGAATGCTCCACCCCCTCGAAGACGTTGCGGAGGGGATGGTCGGTCACCACTCGGATCGAGTGTGCCTGGAAGTATGGTCGTAGCCTCCGAGCCGAGATGATCAGTGCGAACGCAAGCTTCTCTAAGATTGGATATCGGAGCTCGGCCTTCCTCAGGACCCGGCTGACATAGTAAATAGGGAGCTGCCTCTTCCCCTCTTCTCGGACCAAGACGGAGCTTAAGGCCTCTGCCCCGACCCCGAGGTATAAGAACAAATCTTCACCCTCTTTCGGCCCTGGAGCAGCGGGGCCTGTGTCAGCTGCGTCTTGAGGGCCTGGAACGCCTCCTCGCATTCCTTAGTCCACTCGAACCTCTGGCCCCCCCCCTCAGTGTTTTGAAGAAGGGGGAGCACTTTTCCCCTGCCCGAGAGAGGAAGCGGCTCAGTCCTGCTAGCTTCCCTGTCAACCGTTGGACCTCCTTCGCATTCCGCGGGGACCCCAACTCCAAGATTGCCTTGACCTTGTCCGGGTTCGGCTCGACCCTGCGGGGGTGAGGAGGTGCCCCAAGAACTTCCCTCGGCCAGCCCCAAAAATGCACTTAAGGGGATTCAGCCGCATCTTGTATCTGCGCAGGGTGGCGAACGTCTCCTCTAGGTCCCGAAGGTGGGAGTCCACGTCCCGGCTCTTTATCATGAGGTCGTCCACGTACACCTCCAAGTTCCTCCCCCTCTGTTCCTTGAAGACTCTATCCATCATCTTTTGGTAGGTGGCCCCGGCGTTCTTCAACCCGAACGGCATCATCTTGTAGCAGTAGCAACCGTCCCCTGTGATGAATGAGACATCCTTTATGTCTGGGGGGTGCATCCTGATCTGATGGTAACCTGAAAATGCATCTAAAAAACTCATTACAGAAAAACCGACGGCTGAGTCAACCAGCGCGTCGATCCGAGGCAAGGGGTAACAATCCTTAGGACAAGCTTATTAAGAAGGGAGAAATCGATACATAAGCGCCAGCGGCCGTCTCCCTTTTTGACCATCACAACGTTCGAGACCCAGCCGGGGTATTGAATTTCGGACACGAAGCCCGCTTTGAGAAGTTTTGCCACCACTCCTCCCTGATGGGTTCCGCTAGCTTGTCCGCCGTGGATCTCTTCTTCTGCTGGACGGGGCGTGTTCCTGGGTCCAGGTTGAGGCGGTGGCAAGCCACATCCGCGTCAACCCCCGGCACCTCCGCGGCGCTCCAGGCGAAGATGTCCACGTTCTTCGTTTTATTTGGATGCACTCCAGCATCCTGCCCTGGTCCTCCGGGGTCATCCCCCCGCTGACGCGGATCTTCTCCACCCTGCCTCCGCGGGTGAGCACCTCCAGATCCACCACCTCCTCTGCGGCCTCCAGCCTGGACTGCTCCCCCCATCCCTCGGTATCCCCTTCCTCCTGAGCGGGGACCTCTACCTCCATCTCCTCTGCCACGGCCTTTACCTCGACCACTTCCTCCAAACCCCCTCCTTCCGCCTTCTCTGCGCAGCCCTTCACCTCCAGCTCCACCTCTCCGGCTTCCTGCTCGTCCTCCTCCATCCTCCGCCCCATCTCCTCGGCCCCTTCCTGCCAAGAGATGGTGTTCACCGCGGTGACGTAGCATTCCCGTGCCACCTTAGGGTCTCCCCTAACCCTGACCTGCGCCCCCTCAGCGTTGAACTTCAAGCACTGATGGAAAGATGAGGGGACGCAGCGGAAGGCGCTGATCAGGGGCCTCCCGAAGATTGCGCTGTAGCTGCTGGGGGCGTCCACAATGACGAACTTGCAGTTTCGGGACTGCCCCCCCAGGGTGACATGGAGGCCGACTCCTCCCTCTACCTCCTTCCTTTCTCCCGAGAACCCGAACAAGGGTCCGTCCGAGGCCAGCACCCTCTTAGCTTCTACCTGCATCGCGTCAAACGCCTTCTTGAAGACGACGTTCACGGAACTCCCATTGTCCACTAGGATCCGAGAGACAGTGAAGTTCTCGATGGCGGCCTTGATGACCAGCGCATCACAGAACGGATCCTCGTGGTCCGGCATGTCGCTTCTGGAGAAAGTGATCCTCTCCTCTGGCGGCGGGATTTGGGACGTAGAGGCGACGCTCCGCCGATACATGGTGTGGAGACTTGCCTTGCGGGAAGCCTCGACCCCTACTCCCCCGTGGATCACTCCGATCATTCCTCGGTTCCCCACGTCCACCCGGTCTTCACAGCGATCCTCCTCCGTCCGAGGCAGGACCTCCTCGATCCTCACTTCCTGCCGCACCTCCTCCTGCTGCTGCTGCCGCCCCCTGTTCTCTCTCATCTCCAAGAATTCCGGGCACGTGGCTGTTGCGTGCCCCTCTTCCTGATGGAAGTCGCAGTAGGGCAGTTCCACCCTGAACTCCCTTCTCCTCCTTCTCATGACTCCTCTCCTCGCTCCCAGAGCTATGGCCATGGCCTCCTCCTGATCGGGGAGCCGCGGCCTCTGACCCTGCCTCCAGCCGGGTGGGTGGAACTGGTCCTGCCTCCCCTGATAGTGACCTCTCCCGTAGTATCCCCTCTGTGGCCCCTGCCCCTGCCACTCTGGTCTCCAGCCCAGCCTACGGTCGGGCTCCTGACGCCCCCATCCCGGCTGCTGTCCTTGGAGCTGCCTCTGCTCCCTCTGCTCCCTCTGCCTGGGCTCCTCCCTCCTCTCTTCCTGTCTTCTTCCTCCCTTCGACTCCTTCTCCTCCTCAGTCGCCCACCTGGCCAACTTCCTCGCAAATTCCGGGTTCGACGCCTCCCCGTCGACCTCTCTCGTCGCCCTCTCCATCAGCTCCTCGTAGGAGAGGGGGGGAATCCTTTTCAGCTCCATGCGGAAGAAACCCTGCTGCAGGCCCAGTGTGAAGGCCATCATCAGACTGTGGCCCGACATCTCCTGGACTTGGGTGACCTCCTCCTGGAACCGATCGACGTAGCTCCCCAACGTCTCGTTCACCCCCTGCTTTATGTGGAACAGGGACTCAGACTCCTTCTTCCTCTTCTTTGAGGTAGTGAACCTCAACATGAACCCTCGGCGCAGGTCCTCGAAGCAATAGATGGAGCTGGCCGGCAGCTGGTGGAACCACTCCCTTGCCTTCTCTCGGAGGGTGATGGCGAAGAGACGACACTTGAATCCGTCCGACATCTGACGGATGGAGACTACGTCCTCGAACCACTGGACGTGCTGAACCGGGTCTCCCCTCCCGGTGTAGTAGGTCATCTCGGGCTCCCTGAACCCTTCTGGCACTGGTGCTGAGGAGACCAGCTCGCTGAATGGACTGCTTCCAGCCACCGGGCGAGCCGGCGAGTCACGCGAGCCCAACTCGCCGAATCGACCTCGGCCTGCCGAGCCGGGGAAGAGCTCGCGCCCCGAGAGCTCGCTCCCTCGGCCTTCCTCAGCCACTTCCTTTCCGGCTCGCCTGCCAGGAGCGTCTTCGCCTAAAGAGGGGGCGGCCGCGATCTGGGCTGCCGGAGTCGAGCACTCGGCCCGCACGCCGAGTGCGATCTTGACGAGGTCCAGCACCTCGTTCCTGAAGTCTTCAAACATTCCTACTGTTGCGAGAGGCGGAGGGGGCGGCGAGTTCTGCCTGTCGGATCCTTGGCCTCCCGTCATTGAGCTCGCCGAAGCTTTTCTGCACTGACCACTCTCCACGCTCACCGGCCTCTTGTGGAGTTCTGCCTGCCAGGAGCGTCAACCCTTTACATAGATAAGATCCTCCATCAGTGTCACTGGCGGTAGTTTGCGTCGTTTAGCTTCACCATTTGCTCGGAGCCTGAACCTGAAGTAGACTTCATCGTGCTCTGCCACTGATTGAAATGACCTTAGTTCTCTTAGCCGACTATTTCAAAGAAAGGAATCAAAGAGGATAAATAGCGGACCAATGGTTGTCACCTACCTCACCCGATCAGTAACCCGAAATATCCGACCGACTCGTCTCGAATCTCAGACAGGTCAACCCGATAATTGCAAGTTAACGACAGTAACGCCCCAGATTTTCCAACAATTATTTTAATCCTCTTGGTGACGTCAGGATGACGTGAGGGCGTTACGTTGATGCAGAGTTGAAGATGCGTCACCATTAGTGCGTTTTCGTGTCCGTTAGGTCGAGCCGACCAAATCTTGAAATTCTCATCAAAATTGTAAAATTTCATGACACGAAATTGAATTAATTAATTTTGAATTTGTCCGTCAAGTTTCGTCGTGATCAGAACATTATTGGAGCCTCAACAAATTTCCGAAGTTTTGTATATTTAATGTTCGTCATAAATTTTAGAAATTAATATCTCGAGAACGGTGCGTCGGATTTTGATTTTGACTTCGCCGTTGGATTCGTAGCACCGACTTTTATCTATGGTGCAAAATTCGTTCAAATCGGCGTGCGTTAGGCCCTTCATAATAGTATAATATTTATATTATTATTACTATTAATATTATTAATATAGAATGATTGTCATAATTCGTATGACAATTAGAGAATAATTGTCAGGTCTCTCGCTTCTTCTTCTGGTCATTCTTCAGAGTATAATAGAAGTTCTGAATATGACCCTTTTGTCACGCCTAAGTGTCACGCACATGACCAAAAGGTCACGCCCGTGTTCGAGGCGTGTAAATTTAATCTGACATGGAAATGTAATCTGGAGCTTCTGTATGGGTCACGACCACTTGACACGCCCGTGACCTGAGAGTCTGGTAGTGATACCGAGACTTCCCTCTGCTTTGGCTCCTCTCGTTATTCCTTACTTTACTCTTACTCTTGCCTCTCCTTCTTATTTTTAGTTGTGCATTTCCTCTCCGGGAAGAATTTTATGTTATGATGCATATTAGGTATTTTAAAATATAAAAAGCTGTATTTTAGCGTAGTTACATAACATATGTTTTAATTGAAATTCATTCTATTTTAAGAGCCGTAAAACTACCTTTATACTTATACTAAATGTAGAAGTCACATTCCCCTTGCAAAATTGGCTGAGTCCCTGTGCTCATATAGGTCAATAAATGAAATAAAGTGAGTACTTTCCGCTGCGTAAACTTATACTTTCTCATTCGTGGACTAGTTGATCCACCAGACCGAGAGACACGATCGGTTATATCTAAAAATACAAAATATGTTTTAAAATATAATTCATATATATTTTTTTAAAATAAGCGAAAAGTCAGGTTTACTTGAACGTCTGCAGCTGTCCACTACACGGCGTGGCATCACGATCACGTATTTTCTTTCACTCTGATAATATTTTAATATTGAGAAAATGCGGGTTATGACACCGACAGCGGTGGATAAGACAGATTACACAAATCTTCTCTAAGATGTCTCTTCGAATGCTTGCCCAAATCTACTTCAGATCCAATCTGTGTAGGCGAATTACTCATCGTTAACGTCGTATAACGACGTCTGAAAGTTCTCCCAAACTAAAACAATTGTCACAAAGGCCTCTCAAGAAATCTTTTAATGCTTGAGTTTGGAGAGAAGTGGATGCCTTATCCCTCCTCCTTAATCCCTATTTATAGGACCAAAACCAAGGAGTTAGATGTGATAAATAACATGTGGATGAAGCTTCTTTTTGTCAATAAACACATGTTGGTTTAAAGGTCAAAGACGGCTTCTCTTTTCACACTTGTCACGAAACACATGATTGAAAAGTATGGTCAAAGTGGGCTAGTCTCTTTCACAATTAGTAAGAAATTATCTTAACACTGATGAGCTTTTCCACGTTAAAACATAGTGTGTACACTATCTCTCTCTCTAATTGGATGCGCGCGCTCTCGACCGCTCCGCAAGCTAAGACGGTCCGAGTTATTCCGGTCTGACCGGCACGTCGAGTTTGTCCGCAACAAGTTTAAAAATGAGAAAGAATGCCCTTAAAATCAAGTCGTTCACATTAAAAGGGAGACATGAAAGTTACAATAATTTAAACGATAATTACAAATAAACAAAAAAGAAACTATCATTGTTTGAGCATATTTTGTTAGCGGAAAACAACTAGAATATAAAGCTATTAAACTCCTTCCAAGAAGAAAAGTGGGGACCAACAAATTTGTTGATTGCATTCGAAAGAATATGCCGCCGTATATATCAAGTTAAATACTTGATGCCTTCAATGTATTTGGTGATGAGTATTGTGGTTATTGAGTGATAAGCAAAACACTTGAAATGAGTGAAAATTATTTACAAGTCCAGAGAGATCTAACAAATGAAATGAAATTTTTTGAAATTTTGTAGAACAACCTATTTGGTAATGTCAAAAGAGCATAACTATTCTCATCTTTGAATTGCACTGCAAAACTGGCTCCACTAGACAAGTGGATGACTATGTCGGACATGAGATTAGCGGTGTGCGGCCTCGACACCGAGATTATTAAAGAATGAGATTCAATACCCCATTCTTCTGATGCAGTGGTCTGGCTCTTATACAGTGGCCCACTGCCGGGCTGCAACCCAAGCACCCCACCCATGACCGCACCTATTCTCAGCGCGGCGGGATGTTGAGGCGGGGTCTCGAACCCACAACCCCCTTGATAAAGAGCTTTCCTAACAGCTCTCATCACCAACTGAGCCCGGCAGTGGGCCACCGTATAAGAGCCAGACCACTGCATCAAAAAAGTGCACTTTTTTTGATGCAGTGGCCTGGCTCTTATACGGTGGCCCACTACCGGCCTGCAACTCAGTTGGTGATGAGAGCTGTTAGGAAAGCTCTTTATCAAGGGGGCGAGGGTTCGAGACCCCGCCTCAACATCCCGCCGCACTGAGAATAGGTGCGGTCATGGGTGAGGTGCATGGCCTGCAGGCCGGCAGTGGGCCACCATATAAGAGTCAGGCCACTGCATCAAAAAAAGTGCACTTTTTTTGATGCAGTGGCCTGGCTCTTATACGATGGCCCACTGCCGGGCTGCAGCCCAAGCACCCCACCCATGACCGTACCTATTCTCAACGCGGCGGGATGTTGAGGCGGGGTCTCGAACCCTCGCCCCCTTGATAAAGAGCTTTCCTAACAGCTCTCATCACTAACTGAGCTGCAGCTCAGTTGGTGATGAGAGCTGTTAGGAAAGCTCTTTATCAAGGGGATTGTGGGTTAGCTCAGTTGGTGATGAGAGCTGTTAGGAAAGCTCTTTATCAAGGGGATTGTGGGTTCGAGACCCCGCCTCAACATCCCGCCGCGCTGAGAATAGGTGCGGTCATGGGTGGGGTGCTTGGGCTGCAGCCCGACAGTGGGCCACCGTATAAGAGCCAGGCCACTGCATCAAATAAAATGCACTTTTTTTGATGCAGTGGCCTGACTCTTATACGGTGGCCCACTGCCGGCCTGCAGGCCATGCACCCCACCCATGACCGCACCTATTCTCAGTGCGGCGGGATGTTGAGGCGGGGTCTCGAACCCTCGCCCCCTTTATAAAGAGCTTTCCTAACAGCTCTCATCACCAACTGAGCTGCAGGCCGGTAGTGGGCCACCGTATAAGAGTCAGGCCACTGCATCAAAAAAAGTGCACTTTTTTTGATGCAGTGGCCTGGCTCTTATACGGTGGCCCACTGCCGGGCTGCAGCCCAAGCACCCCACCCATGACCGCACTTATTCTCAGCGCGACGGGATGTTGAGGCGGGGTCTCGAACCCTCGCCCCCATGATAAAGAGCTTTTCTAACAACTCTCATCACCAACTGAGCTGCAGCCCGACAGTGGGCCACCGTATAAGAGCCAGGCCACTGCATCATCTTCAATGCCCAAAATGAGAGTCTCACTCTCTATTTATAGTTTTCTAAAGACCAATAAATGACTGTGATTGACTGAACGCTCAGGCTAAAAAAATATAAAATTACAACTCGAAAAAATGACAAGAAACAAAATACAAAGTCGTCTCGAAATGAGCAGTCCCGATCGTCACTACGCCCGTGATCATCATGAGTAGACCCAAACGAATTAAGTGGGCTGGCCCTATCAACTTCCCACATCACTGTGCATCAAGAGCAACGAGTATGAGCATACCATGGATTTCACGCGGGCTGGGCAGGAACCGGGGGGGGGGGGTGTAAAGTACAACACAGTGCAGCCATTGTGTGGCTGCGAGTGCATCACATCTCACGCACACACATCTTAAAGACATGCACGTATCTCCGCACAAAATGTGATGCACTCACAGCCACAAGATGACTGCAGAGATCCGGGGGGGAGTAAAGTGCAGATATGCACTTTACGGTAAAGTGCGGGCATCCAACGGCTCTCGTGGATGCCCACACACATCTCAAAGCGAGTGCATCTTATATCGCTTTGAGATGTGTACGAGCATCCAACACAAACAGTTGGATGCCCGCACTTCACGATAAAGTGCACTTTTGCACTTTACCTCCCCCGATTCCATGGCTGCAGTGCAACTTAGGCTCTGTTTGGGATAACTCTGGCGGATTGAAAAGCTGCTGTCCGGATAAAGCTATTTTAAAATAGATCTTTGAGGAGCACTTTTGAAAAGCTGCAGAGTGTTTGGGTGTTTTATGCAGAAGTGTGCTTTGAAGAGCGATTTTCTATTTTTAGCTGTTTGATGAAACAACTTTTGGAAGCTGTTTTTTTAAAAACTTAAATATATAAATATATAAAAATAATTGATAATAAGCGTCTTTTACATAGTTCTAGAAAATAGAAAAAAAAGGTCTTCCAACATTCGGCGACTGCTTTTTCCAATACTTCCGATCACCTGTTCGAAAATAAATTGATATGAATCAAACTTTTGATAATTTAAATCCTTTAAATTTTTAGTAAAAGATGGATCAAATTTTTACCTACGCGCACTGTATATTTCTTCGGCAATGTTATCTCGTACTGTAGACATATGTTCTGCTCCAACAACATCACACATATCGCCTTCAATATCATCCTCTGCCGCAGGGTCTTCATCTTCTGAGGGAATGAAAGAAGACTCATCAGCATCACAAACATTAAACTCAGGGTCCCAGCGAGACGGATGTCTCCGAATGAAGTTATATAAGACCATTGTCGCTAGCACTATGGATGTCTCAGAATGTGCCACTTTTTTTCCACACTCCAAACATTCGCTCGATCATACAGCGAAAAGATGAATGCGGCTTATTGAAATGTTCTTGCCTTCCTTGTACAGGCCGACCCCGCAATCAAATTTTCCCACCCTTCTTTGCTAAAGTGGGTGGTGGTCCGATTCCCCAAACCAATCTCTTTTATGCAGAGATCACAAAATAACATCACTTCACCTGACTCCCAACTCGCTACAATTTCTCTTTTCTTTGATTTTACCATTGTGCTATAAACTAATAAAATTAAAATAACAATTACTAATCAAAATCCTAGTCCAAAAGTTATATACACAAAATTGAAAAAAAAAAAAACCAAACACACAAAAAAAATCTCTCACACACCACACACATACAAATCCAAAAAAATCACACAAACACACATTCACATACACACACAAACACAAACACATTTATACACATACACAAACTCAAATTCACACACACACACATCCACACTCATACACATTCACAAACTCAAATTCACACACATACATAAACACACACACACACATTCATATACACACACACACACACATTCGTATACATACCCAACCAAAAATATAAAAACACACACACATACAACCATACTGTACAACCCCATATCCGGTCGAGCGGGATCCTCCCCAAGCGGCGCTCTCGGGACATGCTATGAGCGATGAGTTGGTGCGACCTCGTTCGAGGATGTGCGGGTGCTCGTGCGTGCATGCAGAGTTTTTATGTGTGTGGGCCTTCATAAATGTACATATATCTATATAGATATATGATTAATATTAATATATATATTATATTATATATAATATAGAGGATATATTAAGAAGAGGAGGAGATTTGGGAGGGAGGACCGGGTACAGCTGGAGGAAAAAAAAGAAAAAGCAAATAAAAAAGGAAAAAGGGGAAGAAGCAGGGGGGAGCAGAGGTGATCGGGGTTTTTTCTCCCCCGCTGGGGTTGGGCTCGGAGGATAGCAGCCGCCCGCCTCCCTCTCTCTCTCGCCGGCCGCCGCCTCAACAAAAAGCACAACCCCCGCCTCTCTCTCTCTCCCGTCGACTTGGAGCAACGCAGCAGCCCGTCTCTCTCTCTCTCTCTCTCTCTCTCTCTCCGGCCGCCGCCTCAGCAAGGAACCGCCGCCCCCTTCTTCTCTCCCATCGGCCAACAACAGCAGCTCGCCGCCGCCCCCTCTTTCTCTCCCGTCGGCCAGCAGGGGCAGCCCGTGCCCTAGCGCCCTATATCGAGAAGATTTTCATCAATGCTTGCTTAAAGTATTTCCCCAGAGATGAAAGTTTGGTCTGTGGAAACCCTCGCCGGCTTAGTGGAGACTCCGACGACGTGTCCCAAGCCGAAGCTAGGCTGCATTTCTTCCCCGAATATGGTGGCACGAATTTGGAAGAGGAGCTGTGGTTGTTCTTGTGCTCGGGGGTTCCACCGGAGCTAATGCCATGAATCTTGCTTTCATGGATATTTGCTACGATATGCTGGTAGAGAATGAACATATGTTCATGATATGGCAGACAGGGTCAAAGTGGTTCGACGAGGGGCACAGGTCTTAACAGAGGATGAACTTGATTCCACTAGCCTTAAAACAGTCATCAATAATGTGCTAGATGCTGTCAGCACAAGAGAGCTCATCATAGTGGATGACAGCATTCAGCAGTCCAGCAACACTCCAGTTGAGCCCTCATCTAGAGATGGAAGAGGAGGGGAGATCTTGAGTGGTCTTCTTGGAGCTCGAACCGTTGCGTCATCAATGCGTGGACAGCAGCAACGCTCCCTAGGCGCCGAGCCTCTTGCGAGATGTTCGGTTGCGGCTCCGCCAAACACGCGTCAAGGGTAGCAAAATTTCTACTTGGGCAGGTGAAGCCCTCTGTTTCCATATTTGCATGGAAGCCCTTCTCCACCAACGGGTGGAGGAAGGGAGCTCTCCGACGGGTTGAGGTGTATGTCCCTGCAATTATCTGTGTTAGCACCCGGAAGCGTGAGTACGGGTTTAGGCATGCTGTGTAAAGCCCATCCGGACGTGTGAGTCGGATTGGTGATGTTCTGGGGTTCCTGAAGAAGACTCCGAAGAAGTTGTATATTTTCCATTTGCAGGGAATGCACACCATAGCCCCGAAAAAGGGGTGTGTGCAATATGTTTGACCAGCTTATGTTAGCCGGCGTTTGTTCAACTGGCAGGCGCTTGATGAGACGTTGGCGTACAAGTGTTACAGTTCCAAGCGGGGAGTAGCGGGCTTAAGCCCAAATTTGTGCCGGCCCACAAAGGCCTATTTTTTCTTATATTGCCGGCCTGCGTGCCGAAGTATGGAATTCATATTCCTGTAATATTCCTTTAATATCTGTGATGCTCTGTGGATGTGTAGCTTTCTTCTTCGTATTAAGCGGGCGTTGTTCTCGTGAACCGCTCGCCCCGTGGGGGCCCCGAGGTATAGTTGCCGGGAAGCCCCTCATGGCCTGTTGACAACTTTTTAGAATAGCGGAATTACGCTGTTAGTGGCCCAGTTTGGGCAGCGTGTCGTGGCATTACTCGGCGAGTTTGCGCCATTAGTAGAGCGGGTGAGGAGCATTTCGTGTAGACCCAAGGAGACACATCTGGATAGGAGAGAGTTGGTCTTGAGATCCTCCTTAGATGTTCCGGTCGGCCAAGAGCGCCCTCCGAAGGTGTCTTAGCTCAGCCTTTGGCTTGGGAGGGGAAGAGTTTGTTAGTCTTCCGGGTATGCGGTGGGTTCTCCACGCTGAGACCTTGTGTCTGTCCCTTGTGTTCCTAATCTTGTACCTAGATCGTTCGCTTGAGGGTAGTAGGTGCGCGGTCACCCCTCTTTTGGGACCCCGAACTACACAGAGGTCATTTTTGGCTTCAACACATACACACATAAAAAAATAACAAACATACACACACACACACATATCCTTACTCATTCACACACTCATTCTCATGCACAAACAAAAAAAAATCACATGTACACACATGCACAATAAAACACACACACATACACATACACAAATACACACACATACACAATCAAAAACACACAATAAAAAAAACACACACACATACACACATACAAAATAAAAAAACACACACACACACAAATGCACATACACACACAAACACAAATCCATATACACACACAAACCTACACACATCCATCCATATACACACACAAACATACACAAAAACACACAAACACAAACACAAATCCATATACACACACATTCATACACAAATCCATATACACACACATTCATACACAAAAACACAAACAAACACACACACACACATCCCTACAAAACCAAAAAAAACAACACATATAAATCCAAACCCCAAAAATTCATGATTATAGCCACAAGGGGAAAAATTACCGCCTGCTGGAGAAGACGACCCGACGGAAGCTAGGGCTGGAGAAGACGACCGATGCTAGGGCTGGATTTCACTCTGCAGCTTTGCTGTCGTCGATGCTAGGGCTGGAGAAGACGAGCCGACGGAAGCTAGGGCTGGAGAAGACGACTGATGCTAAAGCTGGATTTCACTCTGCAGCTTTGCTATCGCCGATGCTAGGGCTGGAGAAGACGGCCGATCGGAAAGAAGATATGCTGCCGCGGCAGGCGATGTCGCCAGTTCGGGAGAAGAAGAAGAACGCAGGATCGGGGAGAAGGAAACGACGCGAGATCAGGGAGAAGAACCGCAGGGGGGGGGGGGGGAATCAGGAAGCGATTTTTTAGAGCGCTGAACGCAGGGAGGAGGGGCTTCCGGAAAAGTGCTCTGAGAGCAGCTCTTCGAAACGCAATTTCATTAAGGCTCTGTTTGGGATAGCTCTGGCGGATTGAAAAGCTGCTGTCCGGATAGAGCTGTTTTAAAATAGATTTCTGGGGAGGAGTTTTGAAAAGCTGCAGAGTGTTTGGGTATTCTGTGCAGAAGTGCGCTCGGAATCGCCTGAGGAAGGACGTCGGGGGCTCGGAATCGCCGGAGGTAGGCCGTCCGACCTCTAAGCATGTTCCAACTGAAGAAACCATTAGATTTTCAAAACCTGTGAGAGAGAAAGCTATTTTGCAAGAGCAGAAGCTGGGGGGAGGGAGATTTCTGAAAAGCTGCAAAACAGCTCCAGATTTTTGAAAAACTCTTCACAGGGAGCTGTCCCAAACACATATAAAGCAGCTCTGGCGGCTGGAATAGAGATTTTCCAGCCGCCAGAGCTGCGCCAAACAGACCCTAAGACCTGTCCCAAACAACAACAATAACAGCTCCGACGGCTGGAAAAGAGCTTTTCAATCCACCAGAACTCCCCCAAACAAAACCTTAAAGTGTAGTGCCCTTTACCCTCGTTTCCGGCCTGGGCTCACCCAAGAGCATCTACCACGATAGCGGCTGAGGATTTCAACCTCGAAAAAAAAAACAATTCCTCTGGTAAAGTTTCGGTACGGTTCACGACGCCATTAATGAGGTACGGCGAATGCACAGTAACTGCTGAGGATTTCTCATTGTGTGTGGATATGCTTCGCGTCGCGGCGAGTTACGGCGGCGTGGATAGATCGAAACCGCGGGAAGCGAGGACGTGATGGCCTGAGAGGCTCTTTCAGAAGGTTCTGGAAGGTATGGCTCTGTTGTTCCAGGCTCCGCCGCTTCGCGTTCACAGCGCCTTTACTCTTTCCGGGTAAGAATTGCACCGTAGCATTTGATTTATACCTGTTTCCCGTCTCATATAATCCGCTGTCATATATTTATTATGAACTGGATTGAACAATTTGCTCATCAAATTGAGTCTCTTGTTTAAATTTTCGTACTCTTTCACTCAGTTTTTCAATTTCACATAGTTTCTTGCATCACCAGCCAATTTTATAACTGTGTCTTTGTGTGTGCATTTTGAATCATTAACTCACTCATAAGCATGCTTTTCTTGCAGGATGAAGAACAGTGCAGCACCAGGCATTGTTAGACCAGTTTTTCTTATGCTATAATCCGTGTTCTGTTGATATTTTTTTTGAGCACAGCTAAAAAAAATATTCTTTAGCTAAAGTTGAAATTAACCAAACAGAGCCCAAGTCAGTTTCAACTTTAGCTTAGTAATTTCTTCTTGAGCTACACTCACTTAGCTCACTATAGAATCTCCAAACTAAACTTGTATGATGCACTCACTTATTCATTACCACTTCCTCAATGAGAGGGGTTGATGTTCTTGCCCTATTAGCCGCTGATCCTCTTATTCTTCTTCTGACGAACTATTGGAGATTCTTTCATCTAAAAATACTGATCTCTCTAGTCTGTTCAAAAATCTATTCAAAGAAGAAGCTGCTCTCTCAAAGGCCTCAGTGCTCGAAGTTCAAGTCCAAGAGAAACATGAGACTTCGTTTCTACTAAGAAATATTGATCAAAAGAAAGTAGACAAGCCACATTGGTTCAATACTTAATGTATTTGATAAATACACTGTTTTATTGTTGATCCACTCGCATATTATTTCATGTTTTTGCTTGTAATTTCAAAGTCATTTTGGTTTTCTTTGACAAAATGGTTGGACACAATGAGTAAGAATGCCAAATCAACTAAAGTAGAAAAACAACAGACCTTTGATAGAAGCATTCTATTCTCCCAAATTATATCTGACTATGTGCCTATACGTTCCTTCCTTTCATCTGAAGCAATGCTATCGAAATATTCCTTGAAATATAGATACATGCAGTAAAATACATTGTAAGTTGGATGGGATATATTTCATAAGTTTGAATTGGAACATTTTCTTGAGGTGCTGTAGGGTAAGTAAATGGCCAGTTTATACTTGTATAATCTTTCCACGGTAGATTTCTCACTCATTCATGGATGTTAAAATGTTGTGATAAACCACATAGAATTGGTTCCTTTCATTAGGTGTTTTTTAGCATTTAGTTTCTCGTTTTTCGACATTGTCATGGTCTTATAGAAACATGTAAAAGCCTCTTATGTGCTCTAATTTTGTTATTTGTTCTCATTTAAGATGTTACATTACAGATTTCACAACACATTCTTGTGCCTGGGCCAAATAGGAAGGTTATTGGTATAACTTAATCATTTATTTATCATTATCAAGTTATGGATGTGCTACTGGCCTCTTACAGTATTCATATTTGAACTTGAATGGTACTAAATTCAACTTTATAGCAGAATATGTATGTTAAAAAGGTGCATGCCAAAAAATAGGTTCACTGCAGAAACTGAATTTTTGTTTGATTGCTTGTGAACAAAACATGGGTAAATTGTAACATGAAATACTACTGGTAGATGCACCAAGCACATTAATTGGCTGCATAACTGTTGAAATACTTTTGGAAAGTAGCACATCACATCCAATTTTTTTAGGCCAACCAAAGAGAGTTGAACCAAACTAGTAAGGGGTTGAATCAGATTGGATTTAAGGTTTTTCTTAACTGTCTTTTAATTTGGCCAAATTTTATACTCTACTACAAATTGAAGGAGATATGTTACGGGCTCGCCATAGAAGCTCAGTAGAATTGCCGGAGGTGGGGATGACTGCGATTGCCTAAGAGGGGTTTGCTTGAAGAGAGCTATCACAATCTCAGTCAAGACAAGGGAAATGGAATTAGATTGACCTCGTTTCCTACCCATTCCATCAACATACGTCTTTAAAAAGACTTACAACATACTAAAAACAAGATTAATAACAAACAACAATAATGGTAACTCCTAACCTGTAACCACTAAGAAAAGGTATCAATAAAGATAACAATAACTAATTAGGCCCACCGCTCGAATGATTCTCGACCGATTGGATCATTTGGATCCTTTATTTCATGCCAAAACAACTCATCGTAGTGCGTCGCTCTATCGGGGGCTGCAAAGAGCGACAAACCGTCATCATGCTCACTGATGTCACAGATGATGACGAAGTTGTCAGCGGATCGATGCGTGTGCGGTGATATGATCAAAGAGGAAACTACAATATGAACTTTAAATGATTGAGCTAGTGGCGGAGAATAACCCGCATATGCCAGATGGCTGCTTAGAACCATATTGATTTTCATGCGAGTGAGAGTAGTATTATCTACGGTCTTTGCACAGTCAATGTATGACATCGACTTGTCCTGCCGAATGAGGACAACACGTGATGTTTTATGGAGGACTATTGGACTGGCCAAAATATCAACAGCTTGCATCTGGTCGGGTAGGGGATCCGGTCGTGTGAGGAGCAATTGTTTACTTTAGTGTGCAACTATCATGTGAGTAGGGCAATGATGGTGGCACCGAGAAGTTTCGTTTTCTGCCCGAGCCTAGTGGCCTCCGAATCGCGTTGTTGGGTCGCCTTAGATGTCATTGGTTTAGAGAAAAATGTAATTAATTAATTACCAATTAATAATCAATTAATTTAAAACTATTTTGGGGAGAAATTAATGAATTAATAATTGATTAATTAATGAAGTAATCGATTAATCAGTTAAAAAAATCATTAATTTACTAAGATGTAAGATGCATGAGGCTAAAAGGGGGTTCAGGGCCGGAAAAGGGTGGCACGCTTGAAACAAGAGTCATATGGGTGCTTTTCGACATGGACTCGATAGATAGAAAGGAAGGGCGGTTGGCTTGATACAATGTTGTTGTTTGGTGGCTCGGGAAAGGGAGAAGGGGAGTACCTACTGTGTCGATGCGAACAAAAATGCAGGGATTTGCTCGACGCGGTTTCAAAAAGGCACGTCTCTGAAGGAGGATGACACAGTTTCAATGATAGAAAGAGAATCACCTGTCTCTTCTGCGTGCTTCTAGCAAGGAAGGAAGCAGTGCCAGGTTCTTCCATAGACGACGGAGGCAGAGTGGGTCTTCTGCGATGGGGTCGCCGACTTTTGTTGGCAATAACGTCGACAACGCGATAGGTAGTGTCGATGGCGACTGGCAAGCAAGCTCGATGACATCGTCGACTGGGAGAAACGCCGACAACCTTTCGGACAGGGTGCTTGTAACACCTGCAATTTAATGCAACAATAAAATTTAATTACAGGAAACGATTCAGATGGTTATGATCTACGTCAACTCTGATCGAGGTATTTATGACCCTTGCGATAAATTTCCCGATTTATTCCTAATTTAATTAATTTATTAATTCACATGTCGACCCGTTTTAATATTTGCGAATATCTAATTTCCTCTTATAATAAAAGCCCTTAAATTTTCCCATCTGTTTGGAAGCATTAATCACTTAGGCGCCCTTTCCGTATGAGCTGCAGCAACCCAGAAGTTTTTTAAAACTGTTTTCTTACGCGTATTACTCCTCCCATATGCACGATAGAAGTGGTAAATGCCGCTCGGTTACCATTTTAGCTTGAAAGGATTGCTCGTATTAAGTCGAGCCTTAATTTCTTCCCCTCCCCTTATCGCACGCACTCGACAGAAACCACTGTACCATCCTTCTCACTCGGTCGGCTCGGGCAAGCTAGCCGATCGGCGACATCGCTGCTTTTTATTCCCCTCTCACAGCCGGCGGTTTCCCCTTTCACTGTTCCAGTAAGCCAAGTGTGACCCCTCTCCCGTCTCTATTGACAACTTTCTACGCCGATTCAGGTTTCCTTTTCGGATATTTAGATGCCATGTGGCTGTCATTTGAGGAATCGAAACAACACCTCCCACGCTATTTCCGATTCTCGACTGGTCTTCTTCCTTTGTTTGCTTCACGTAAACCACAAGAATCGATCACTACGACCATTTTAGGGTTTCTCTTTCCTTCTAGACAGATTTTATATTATATGAATGCGATCCCTATTCTTTCAGAAATGATATCAGCCCTTTATGCCTCTGATCAGAGGAGTTCTCGCAGTAAACGACCCCCTGACAGTTGGCTCCCTCTAACAACCGACCCACCTTCCTCAAATCCTATTAGGCAACCGTTGAAAAATCTCCCGTATAATGAATCCTTGTGCATTTTATTGACGTCCCCTTGTTGTTTTATGTACAAAATGTCTTTGTTTCCAGAAATCGGAGACCTCGAGTCGACTTTTGTGGAATCCCTCTCTTCGGAATGAGGTAATGACTCTTTAGTTGCCCTTCTCTAATTAACTCACTTCCTCTTAGATTGTTAGCTCTGTACTGCTGAACCACTAAAAGTTTCATAATCACCTAGCTATGCCTTGTGTTGTATTTCAGATTTTAGGTGCGGTTTGACATAGATCAGAGAGGGGTTTGAGTTATCAAAATAACGTGGATGGTTATGCCACCGTGTCTTGTGTACGAATGCCACAACATCATAATAAGAAATTTTTATTCCTTTTGTCTAAACACACTAGATAGTTTTGCACAAAAAATGTCATTCTTCACTATTCAATAAATTCTTATAGTTAAAAGAAACTACAACTATTGTTAGAAAGTAATAACTCAACAAAACGTTCAATTGTTATGTGTAGATCCAAAACAATATATTTTCCCTTCAATTTGACATTCATAAATTGTGAAAATGTACAAAACATATACTCACATAAATATTTAGAATGCGAGAAATATCAACCATATGAATATGGATTTTATTTGATTAACTAATAAGAGACATTGCTCAAAATATACAGATGAATACGTAAGCAAAGTAGCAGTATATAGAAAATGATTAGGTGGCACGATCGAGACCTTCTCTCGTGATAGATAGAGGCGCACTATCTTACTCATAGGGTGCAGTGTATCATATGAACATCAAATCCTGGGGAGACTACACTCTCTTTTAGAAGATTAATAAATGCGAGTCCATGTCTTTGAGACACCAGAACACCTGTGTTCGTTAATAGAGACTCAGATCGTTAGATTAAAATTGCGCATCAGAAACCACTCTGTCTAGATTTTAAAGAAGGACAATCATGAACCACCTAGAACTCAAGTTTAAGCCAAAACTTAGGAATCCTTTTCAACCAACTAATTTTCGGAACATGAGTAAATATGTTTAACATGATTAAACTAGAATAACTATTTATGTTGCCAGTTTACAAAAAACAAGCATAGTTTTACGGAAATACATGACGACGAGCCCAAATGGCAAGTGTACACGCACCAGGCGCGTTCATCGTATGGCCCCATCGAGCCCTCAGAGGAGATCGCAACATAGCCGCGTCATATCTTTTATTTCAACATTTATATTCGGACATTTGTATTTTATTTCCAACATTTATTTTTGGCGAAATATTCGCCTCTCTGTTCACACCGCGCTACTATAAAGGGGGAGCGCTTGTACTTGTTTGAACCATCTTGGATGAATGCATTCTTTTCCCTTCCTCTAATCTCTAACCCTAATCCCCTCTCCTGTTCTCTCCCTCCCCCATTCTCATTACCGCTGCCCCCTTAACTCGGAGCAGCATCAAACTGGTCCGACCTGCCTGTATGCCCGCCACTGCCTGTCTGCCCGCCACCGCCGCCTGCCGGAGTACCAACGTTAGCCGAAACCCGCGCCGCATCTGCGACTCGCCCCGCCTTCGCGGCCCGCACCGCTTCCGCGTCGCAGCCCCACACCGCCTTTCCGCGCCGCATCCAGGCCGCTGCCCCGCTCCGCTGCCCCGTACCGCATCCAGACTGCCGAAAAAATCGCCATTTTCTGGATGTGGCTCGTAGTCTTCTCACTCATATGCATGTTCCCCGGTCTTATTGAGGTCATGCGGTTCTTCTTTCCTGTTTTCTCATTAATCGAGTTCCGTCTTCAGTTCTTAATGGCAAGACTCTTTTTTTCTATTATATATCCTGGTGGGACACCGTTTCCGTTACCTCCTCGTGTCTTTGGATACACAGCATTTGTTCACTCTCCTGCTTCTGGACGCGACAAACTCCCTCCTTGTTCTATTAAGTGCATCTTTTTTGGGCTATTGTCCGAAACATAAAGAATATATATGTTTTGATCCTATTTTTCGGAGACAGTATGTCTCGGCGGATGTTACTTTCTTTGAGTATGCTCCATTCTTTTCTTCTTCCTCTCTTCTCCTTTCTTCTGATGATTCTTCTTCTTTTCCTACTGTATCAGCATCCCTTCCAGAGCCTGCCCTTCTTCCTTCTCCTCCTATTTTTGATTCTTATACTGTCCCGGATTCTTCTCCTGAGTCGCTGCCACCAGCTCCCGGGCCAGTAGACATGACAGTTTTTGATCTTCCGATCGCTATTCGGAAAGGTGTTCGTTTCTGCACTCAACATCCTCTTCAGGCTATGGTTTCTTATGCTCAGCTCTCTCCTTTGTCTAGGAGCTTTGCTCTTCCCCTCTCGGCAAATGTTAATCCAGCCTCGTATCATGATGCTCTTGTTATTACTTATTGGAAGACTGCTATGAATGAAGAGATGCACACTCTTACTGAACTGGGTACTTGGACTCTTGTTCCTACTCCTCCAGGAGCTGATGTAAGTTTCTCCCTGATGGTTCTATTGCTCGTTACAAGGCACGACTTGTTGCCAAAGGTTTTATGCAAACCTATGATGTGAATTTCTTTAATAGTTTCTCTCTTGTGGCTAGGATTATTACAATCCCTGTTCTCTTTTCGGTGGCTGTCAACAGAGACTAAGAAATGTCTCATTTGAATGTGAAAAATGTCTTTCTTTATGGTGATTTGCAAAAAACTGTCTATATGGAACAACCTCCTGGGTATGTTATTCAGAGGGAGTCTCAGGTCTGTAAACTGCGAAAGATGATCTATGGTCTTAAGCAAAGTCGCAGAGCCTGGTTTGACAAGTTCAACAAAGTTATTTTTGTGGTTGGGTTTGCTCGAAGTGCTGCAAATCACTACTACTGCGAAAGATGATCTATGGTCTTAAGATGGTTTCCTTCGCCAACAAGAAACGCCGGGACCTTTCCTTCGAAGTAGGAGAAAAGGTCTTTGTGAAGCTCCACCCCTACTGTCAGCTCTCGGTGGCCCGCCGACCATGCCCAAAATTGGCTCCCCGATTCTTCGGGCTATTTGAGGTCCTCGCCTGCATCGGGGCAGTCGCTTACCGCCTTCGCCTCCTAAGCGGGAGCCGCATCCACCCGGTATTCCATGTCTCGCAGCTACGACGTGTGGTGGGCGAGCACATCACCACGGATCACCTCCCGGCCGACCTCGACCTTTTCAGAGAGGCGCCCTGCTACCCCGCCTCTATCCTCGATCGCCGATGCCGCATTCCAGGGGACCAGACATCAGAGGAGGTTCTCTTGGCTTGGACCGATCGCCCCGCCTAGCCGCGACGTGGCTTCCTTGGGATGATTTTTGCCGCTAGTTCGCCGATTACTGGCTTGAGGACAAGACACATTTTCCAGACGGTGACATTGTTATGGAACTACACGACGACAAGCCTAAATGACAAGTGTACACGCGTCGGGCGCGTTCATCGCATCGCCCCATCGAGCCCTCAGAGGAGATCGCGACATAGCCGCGTCACATCTTTTATTTCAGCATTTATATTAGGGCATTTGTATTTTATTTCCAACCTTTATTTTCGGCGAAATATTCGCCTCTCTGTTCGCATCCCGTTATCATAAAGGGGGTGGTCTTGTACTCGTTTGAACTATCTTGGATGAATGTATGTTTTTCCCTTCCTCTAATCTCTAACCCTAATCCTCTTGCCCGTTCTCTCTCTCTCTCTCCCACTCGCTCTCCCGTTCTCATTACCGCCCCCTTCACCCGGAGCAGCATCACATAGTATACTGACAAATAAATTTTCTATAGTATAAAAATTTTATTTCAAAAAACATGCATTCTTGTTCTTTCAACATATTTTTAATGTCATTAGGATGAATAATTTTTCTTATTCTCTAGTTGGGCAGGCCCGTTTTCGGGCATATTTTTACAGGGGTTACAGACGGGGAGTTGCGTCTAAGATGAGCGCATTTGCAGATTTTCCCTTTATAGTTTGTTTTCATTCAGTTGTTTATCCTTTACTGTTTAACTTCATGGACTATGCACAACCTAATTGTTTAAGATTTTCTAGACATTTTATAGTATTTCAGAAAATTCATATATATGATTTAT
The DNA here is from genome assembly GCA_039583875.1 of Platanthera guangdongensis. Classification (NCBI taxonomy): domain Eukaryota; kingdom Viridiplantae; phylum Streptophyta; class Magnoliopsida; order Asparagales; family Orchidaceae; genus Platanthera; species Platanthera guangdongensis. The sequence continues at coordinate 22,211,935 of CM077151.1, forward strand.
TTTATATTCTAGTTGACTTTGTGAATTTTGAATTGATGAGACACACTTTTACCCTTAGCTGCATTTTTCTACTTCTGCTGTAAGTTTCCTTTTAATACTTTCTTATTTATGTCTGATATGTATCAGTTTTATTACCGTTGCTTAGTTTACTTCTTATCGCGGGGCCCAACCGGACTGCTTATTTTTGTTAAAATAGGTCGAGGGTGTTACAGTGCTGACATGAACTAGGAAGCTATTTCTGTCAAGAGACAATGCCGCTTGAAGGGTATGCGGTTGCCGATGAGCTGGTTGCAGAAGAAAAAAATGAGGATCGAAGGCCGGCGGGTGCCAATTGTGGTTGTCGAAGAGAGGAGGAAGATCAAATGGCTTTGATACTAAAATTGTTACGGGCTCGCCGTAGAACCTCGATAGGATTACTGGAAGATGGACAAAAGAGGGGATGACGGAGTGATACTATGGAGCCGGAATCGCGACTGTCTAAAGATGGTGTGCTTGGAGAGAGAGAGCTACCACAATCTAATTTAAGACAAGAAAATTGATTGACTACTTTTCATGTCCATTCAATACAACATATGCTTTTAAATAGACTGACAACATACTAAAGACAACACTAATTTAATACAACAATACTGATAACTCCTAACCTCTAACCTCTAAAGAAAGGCAACAGTAATGATAATAACTAGCTAGGCCCGTCGCCCAAGGCTCATAACAAGATGTTTATGAAGAAGAACAACCTCGTAATCAGAATAAGTTACCTAATGAAGAATTCCATATACATAACTTGGAAGGAAGAGAGCGTACGTGCACAACTTGAATTGAAAGGACGAAGCAATACATGGCGTTAATAAAAAAATCAACTTGTTCAATAACATGAATGTCTAGAAAAGAGGTCCTTATCCTATATTCCTACGGGATTATCATTATTTTAATTTCCTAAGGATGAGATAATCGTTGTTTTTATTGCATAAACAAAAGCAAATTTGGCCAAACTAAAGTGGATATTCTAGAAAAAGCCTTAAAATTGACCTGATTCAACTCCTTTGTGCCCCTATTCGGATCCTTTTAGTTAGTCTATGAAAAATTAGAGCTTTCTAGGAAGTAACATCCTTAATATATTTCTCGAGTGTGTTTATCATGTTAAAAGTTAATTTATTCACCAACATTTTAGAGAGAGAGCTACCTTGTAATTTAGTTAGTCTATAAAAGATTGTTTATTCACCATAACTTTTTCTCGGAGTGTGTATGTATAGGAATCAAACTAATAGGGATCCCAGCTATGCATTTCGATATTTTTACTTGTTGAAATAAACTTAGTAGAATATCGAACAAAGGGAGAAAAGTATATACTTATTTCTTACCAAAACTCTATATACTTCCATTTCAAAAAAAGCAGTGGTTGCTTATGAAATGTTTTCATGCTTCTCAATGCCATTAGTAACTTGGACTTGTGACAATAAATGTTTGCTATAAAATGTAACATTCTTAAGACTTTTATGCATGTAATTCTTATGCATCCCTTGTTTCTCCTATTGCATTCTCTTGAATCAGCAGTTCTAACATCTTTTCGTGCAAAAATGTAGGAGAAAACATTTCAATAAAGGAAAGAGTAGCTTCAGATGTTCCTCACCAGCGATCCCATGCAACTATGATGATATAACTAGAAATATTTTGTCCGGTTTTGCTGCTTCGGTTATGCTCCTTTCTCTACCAAATCAGGTTATTACTTATTAGCACACTTTTCATTTGTAAATATTATATCTTCTCTCAGAACGGGGGGGGGGGGGGGGGGGGGGGGGTTGTTTTAATATTTAATGAGTGTGCCGCTCATACTAGAAATAGGTGAGCTTAACAATTATAATTATTTTTTATTACAAGGTAAAGTGGTATGCACCTAGATGTTAGAGTTTTAAGTATCATGAATCTATTTTACAGAATAATGAGAATGTAAATAAAGATGTAATTTCTAGAGTTAAGACTGGGTGGTTTTAAAATGAAGATATTCTTCAGATGTATTATGCAGTAAGAAGATACGGCGACTTGAAAATACAAAATTTCTATAAAGCCACAATTAAGACAACAATGTTAATGTGATTATCGGATAGCTCTCTCTCTCTCCTTGCATATGTAAAAGTTGCGAGAGGAATGAAATATTAATATGATTGTCTTGAAAGTAGGATTGGTAACTTAAGCAATTATTATATTGGAGAAACAATAAGAGTGACATCTATCGAAAATAATATACTTGAAAATAGACTTGGGCAGTTTATACATATACAACATATGAAGAGAAAACTTCACCAATTAGACTAATAGTTAGAATTAGTGTAACCACCAACTCCCAATATATGAGATATTGTCTGCTATGGCTGAGCCTATGAATATATCCCAGGAGGTCACCTATCTAAGAATAACTTTGATCAGAGCTTGCTTAATTGTGGAGGTTGTAACATCCTTGAATCCGATGAGGGCGGTCCAATGAGGGTGGGGAGTGCTTTGGATGCAGTGAAGCCTAGACAAAGTCGCTCTGGATAGGCTTCTAAGATGACAGACTCCTTGGTGAAAGGAGGTGCAAGAATGAACCGTATCTCACATCGGAATTGGAGGAAAAGTTGTTGGGCTTAGGGAATAATCGTATCCTCAAATGTTAGAGGCGCATTTTCAGATCAACTAGTGGAGTTGTGTTGGAAAACTCGAAGGTTTGAGAGTAGTCCTGGGATGGTATCTCCTGGGAAGTGCTCGTAGGTCACTTATGGAAAAGGGCAAAACCATGTGGTTCAGCTTAATATGGGTTGGGATGAACCAAAATGGACAATACTTCTGATATTGTGAGGGTTGAGTCATTACAGAGATACTAACAAAAGTCCACCATTTGCTTTGAAAAAAGTCTCTGATATTTGAGGGTTCAAAGTATTACTTAAGCCCAATATTTTTCCTCTAATTCTAATGCGAAAGTTAGTTCATTTCTGCACCTCCTTTCATTTAGAAGTCTGTGAGGAGTGTCCTTGTTTGGGCTTCATTGCTTCAAATATACTCTGTCCTCATTGGAACACCTTCATTGAATTTAGGATGCTACATTATGTTGAAGGATTAAAAAGTGTTAGAAAAGCCCATTTAGTCTAGGCCCAATATGTATTTTTATTGTTTTTCTCTCTCCTCTTTAGTCCCACATCATGTATAGGACCTTCCTCTCTCTTTCTCTCATCTATATATTTGTACTCATTCTTTGTATTTTACACAAGTGAACATATATACAAGGTTGGCTTTTTCCTTCTCTACATGGTATCAAAGCCACCAATTCTCCTTGAGCGCCTTCCCTCTTCTTAAACCACACAACCTGTGTGGTCCTCTTCCCTGCCTGCGACATGCTGCAGACTGCTCTTATGTCCGCTGCCCGCTCGGTCTCCTGCGGCCTGTCTCCCTGTCCGCTCCGCTTCTCTTCTTCCGCTTCCTCTTCTTCTCCGTGGTTCTACCCCTCCCCTCAGGCATCTTATAGCCTTCCCCCCCGCTCTCTCTCGTCAGGTCCACCTCTCCCTGTCTCTCCTCCAGACCGCACTCTCTTACTCGCGGCCTGCTCCAGCTCGCTGCGGCCTGCTTATCTCGCGGCCTGTTCCATCTCGCTGCGGCCTGCTTCTCTCGCGGCCTGTTACATCTCGCTGCGGCCTGCTTCTCTCGCGTCTTGCAACTCTCGCGGCCTGCCCCTTTCGCGGCCTGCCCCTCTCGCGGCCTGCTCCTGCTCGCTGCGGCCTGCTCCAGCTCGCTGCGGCTGCCCCTCTCGCGGCCTGCTCCAGCTCGCTGCGGCCTGCTCCAGCTCGCTGCGGCCTGTTTCTACTTGCCCCCCCTTTTTCTGCCTCGTCTTACTCACGGAATCTTCCTGTCCGCCGAGTTCTGCTATCCGCTGCCTTGTCGCTGGAGTCCTACTCGCGACCTTTTACTCGCCGCGGTCTGTTCCTGGTTGCTGCGCTCTGTTCTCTCTTTCCGCTTGAGTCTTCTTTACCCGCGGTCTCTTCTCTCTGCCCGTTGCTGGCCTCCTGTTTCTCTGACCGCTGCTGTGCTCAGCCAGACCGTGTGGACTGTTGCCTTCCCGCATTTAGGTCGCGGTCTTCTCCTCTTTCCTATCCACGCGGCTTGTCTTTGTCCGCTGCAACCTTCTCTCTCTCCCGGCCTCCGCCTTTGGTCGCGGCCTCCTCCTGCCGCTGGTGTATTCCCTTCGTGACTGGGCGGTCTCAGCTCTAGTCGCTCGGTCTCCTTTGTTGACCGGTCTGTTCTCCTAGCCGCTACTCTTCTTCATGACCTCTTCTGCTGATTCTATCGGAACGGCGGTTCCTCCTGCTGACCGCCCGGTCTCTCTCCCGGAAGTGCGAGATGAGCTCCGTATTATTACTATCTCTCTGACCGACAAGAAGAATTTTGTGGAATGGGTGAACTCTGTTCGCCGTGTCCTGCAATCAAAGAGGTTTTTTCATCACTTGACCCAGGACGTTACCGGTATTCCTACTGATGATTGGTTACGCAATGATGGTCGTGTGCAGACATGGATCCTTAATTCTCTTGATGACGAGTCTTATCGCTTGACCATGTACCATGAGACGGCCAAGGGCACGTGGGACGAGCTCCATACCCTTTACTCTGGCAAGGATAGTCTCCACCATCTGTATGACATTATCACTGCTCTCCAGGTCCTTGATAGCGGTGGCGCGACCGATCTGACCTCCTTTGTTGCTCAGGCTCGGTCTCTGGTCGAGGCTTGGATCCAACATCAGCCTCCTACTCTGGATCTTGCTGCCCAACGTGGCTAAAAGGAAGCTGTGGGTATATCCATGATGATGGCTCGGGTACCCCATCACCTTCACAGTGTACGGGCTCACATCCTCTCCTCTACTGTTACCCCGTCCTTCTCAGATGTGTGCTTGATGCTTCTCAAAGTATCCCCGCCTCCGGATGTGTCTGGGCCTCCTTCTCCGGCCATTGTTCAGCAGGCCCCTGCTCCTTTATTGCCTCTTCCATCTTCAGCTCGTGGAGGCCGCTCTGATTCTCGGGGACGTGGTCGGGGTGGACGGCCTCGACCTAAGTGCTCGTTCTGCGGCAAAGACGGGCATCTTGAAGCCACGTGCTATCGCAAACATGGTTGCCCTCCTCGTCCGCAGGCCTCTGTTGCTGCCACCGACCCCTCTCCCACTCATGCTGACCTCGATGAGGTTCGCCTTCAGCTCCAACATCTTCATGGACTGCTCAGCCGCCCGCCTGCCTCGGTTGCCTCCGCTGCCTCCATCTCCAATGAAGGTATCACATGCCTCTCCTCTGGCTCGCGATGGATCCTCGATTCTGGTGCCACTCATCACATCACCTCTGTTCGGCCACTTCAGTACTTGTCTTCACCTCATCCGAAGTACATTATTGTGACCAATGAGACATATGTCCCTGTCTCTGGATGTGCTGATATTCCTCTCGCCTCTTCTCTCCTCCTACGCTCGGCTCTTCACGTTCCGGGCTCTTCTTTTAATTTACTTTCTGTTGGTCGCCTTACTACTGATTCTAATTGCTCAGTGACCTTTACTTACTCTTCTTTTCTGATACAGGATCAACAGTCGCGGACTATCATTGGTAGGGGGCGGCTGCATAACGGGCTCTACCTTCTTGATGACTCTCTTACTCTCCTCGCATCTATCTCCTCTTCGGATTGGCATCGACGTCTTGGTCATGCTCCTCTTCCAGTCCTCCAGAAGGCTCTCCCGGATGTATCTCTTCCTGCGTTTCAGTGTGAAACATGTATTTTTGGCAAACAACCACGTTCATCTTTTCCTTCTCATTGTACTTGGAGGTCCGCTCCTTTTGTTTTGGTACACTCCGATATATAGGGTCTGTACAAAATTACTAGTATTTCTGGCTACCGTTACTTTCTTACTTTTATTGATGATTACTCTCGCATGACATAGTTGTATCTCCTACGCGATCGTTGTGAGCTTCCCCGCGTCTTCAGGGCCTTCATTCTTGAGACTCACACTCAATTCTCTGCGCCCATTCGTACTATTCGTACTGACAATGCGCGCGAGTATACTAGTCATGATTTCGCGACCCTCTGCTCTGAGTTCGACATTCTTCACCAAACATCGTGACACCAAACAGAATGGTGTCACCGAGCGCAAGAATCGTCACCTTCTTGATGTAGCTCGCTCCCTTATGCTTCAAATGCAGGTTCCCAAATCGTACTGGAACTTTGCGCTCTCCACGGCCTGTTTTCTTATCAACCGTCTACCATCTTCCATCCTCAAGCATGCTACTCCTTTCTGGGGCATCTTCGCTACTTTCTCGGTCTTGAGATCGCACGACGGCCGGACGGGCTTGTCCTCTCCCAATGAAAGTACTGTCTCGATCTTCTCAAAGACGCTGACCAGTCTGGTTGCAAGCCAGCTAATATCCCGATGGAGGCAAATCACAAACTATGTGCTCATGCCTCTGATGATGATTTGCTTCTCCAGAACCCGGAATACTATCGACGCCTTGTGGGAAAGTTGATCTATCTAACGATCACGAGGCCTGATATATCGTTTGCAGTTGGTGTTGTGAGTCGGTTCATGCATGCCCCACCGGGTTTCTCATCTCCAGGCGGTTGAACGGATTCTCCGATACCTTAAGGCAGCTCCGGGTCAAGGGCTTGTTTACAAAACCTCCGACTCGGCTCCAGCATTGGTCTCTTATTCTGATGCCGATTATGCCGGTTCCCCGGACGATCGGAGGTCAACCAGTGGGTTTTGTACTTATTTTGGTGGTCATCTCATACATGGAAAAGTAAGAAATAAGCCGTGGTCGCTCGATCCTCCGCGGAAGCTGAATACCGATCGATGACTTCTGTTGTCTCAGAACTCACATGGCTTGAAAGTCTCCTTACTGACCTGGGAGTAAAACTTCCTTCATATGCTGTTCTATTTTGTGATAGTCAAGCCGCCATACACATAACAAAGAATCCGGTGTTTCACGAGCGCACAAAACATATCGAGGTCGACTGTCACTTTATTCGAGAGAAAGTTCAATTGAATAAACTTGAATTAAAGCATGTTCCGGGCACTGATCAAGTTGCTGACATTCTCACAAAGGCTTTATCAAGTACCTTGTTTTACCAGTATTTGTCCAAGCTGGGTGCATATGACCTATACGCTCCAGCTTGCGGGGGAGTGTTAGAAAAACCCATTTAGTCTTGGCAAATTATGTATTTTTATTGTTTTTCTCTCCTCTTTAGTCCCACATCATGTATAGGACCTTCCTCTCTCTTTCTCTCATCTATATATTTGTACTCATTCTTTGTATTTTACACAAGTGAACATATATACAAGGTTGACTTTTTTCTTCTCTACAAGAAGCATAAAGTCTAACTAAATTTAAGGTAACTTGGATAAAAAAATTGAAATGATTTGCATATATGAGGTTTATTCCCTCATGCAACACTTAATAGAAATGAACATAAAATGAGGATTCATAAAAGCGGCTCCAAGTAATTGGATAAACTACTGATGACCAGGTTGCTGCTATGGCTCCAAGTAATTGGATAAACTACTGATGACCAGGTTGCTGCTATGGAGTTACCCGGGGAAAAAATATGCCTGCATGCAAATGCATTGGACGGCATTGCCCTTTTTAAAGACAACAAAATCCAAGAGAAAGGAAGTCCAGGGATGATGATGAGAGGCATGACAGCCAAGAATTTTGATCCAGTAAGATATTCCGGAAGGTGGTTTGAAGTAGCTTCACTTAAACAAGGTTTTGCAGGCCTAGGACAAGAAGATTGCCATTGTACACAGGTTATTGATATTTCACAATGCTTTTTTAATCTATTTTTCTAATATTAACCAAATAAATATTGACCAAATAAATATTGACCAATGATTCCAGGGAATATACTCCTTTGATGCTGAAACATCCTCCATTGAAGTTGATACGCTTTGTGTTCATGGTGGACCCACTGGTTACATAACTGGTATTAGAGGAAAGGTCCAATGCCTTTCGGAGGAGGATAAGGAGAAAGCTGAAACTGATCAGGAGAGGCTAGAGATGGTTAAAGAGAAATGTTTTCTGCGGTTTCCAACTTTACCCTTCATACCGAAAGAACCATATGATGTGATTGCAACAGATTATGATAATTTCGCCCTTGTTTCTGGGGCTAAAGATAAGAGTTTTGTTCAGGTAAGCTCATATCACATTTTGATTGGTCAAACAATCAATTATTTAAATCAAATTCAAAAATAGAAATGGATTTGTTGAGCTAAATTTTAAATGAAAACATTTTGCTCCTTTAGCCTGATATTTAATTTTGAAATTTATTAAAATAATTGATTATTTGACAAATTAAAATTTGATCTTAGGAATCAGTTTTTATGGCTAATTACATGTCAAAGCTATGCGTGCTCATTCATCATTTCAGGATTTTAGAGCGGTTTTGTAACTCCTGAGGATCTTATGCCATGCCTTGAAAACCGATTGCTGTCCAAGCCATGCTGTAACACTATGACTGGACTCAAAATAATTTGAGAGGAGAGTAACTCAAAATAACTATGAAAACTAGAGAGGAGCTATGGAGTTGGGGGTCTCAACTGTCAACCCTAGGGGGAGCAGCGCATCTTGATTTTATCGGAGATAAACGGTGCCTTGCACGGGTTACCGAAGATGCAGTACTCTAAAACCCTTTGATCTGACTATGAAAACTAGAGGGGAGCCAGTGGAGAGTAACTCAAAATAATTAGAGAGGAGAGTAACTCAAAATAACTATGAAAACTAGAGAGGAGCCAGTGGAGCTGGGGGTCTCAACTGTCAACCCTAGGGGGAGCGCATCTTGATTTTATTGGAGATTGGTTACCAAAGACGCGGTACTCTAAAACCCTTTGACCTAACTATGCAAACTAGAGAGGAGAGGAAATCAAGATACTTCTTTGTTTTTATTCATGACCCAAATGTCTATTATATAACTTAGATTGACAACGACTTGAAATAAGGACGCATAACATTGATTCATAACAACTCTCATAACATAGACTCTTAATAAAAACTGCAACATTCTATTGCCCTCTCTTATACCAAATGCTATGAGCCTATTGGTGAGATATGAAGTCGGGATTGAGGAGCTGGTGGAGTTGGGGGTTCTCAATGTTAGGTGCAGTGTACTTCTGTGTAGTAGAGTTATTTTATGCTCACCATGGTGTTGTGAACACTCCCATGTAATTGTATATATATTACCTTACCTCTTGTGAATAGAAATTGGATTCTTTGTTCTTCTATCATGGTATCAGAGGGAAGAAAAACCTAGCCGTCCGAACACTCCTCTTCCCGATCGATCCCGTCACAGGGTTTCGATCCCGTCGCGCTTCCCTTCCCGATAGATCCCGTCGCAGGGTATCGATCCCGTCGCTCCTCTTCCCGATCGATCCTGTCGCAGGGCTTTGATCCCGTCGTTGGATCCCTTGCCGTTGCAGGGCTTCGTTCCCGTCGCAGTCTTCCGACCCCATTGCAGGAATGCCTAGCCGCAAGTTTTCCGATCCAGGTATCCGCCTCTAGTTGCATTTGCTGCAGCCACAAGGTCCACCTTCCGTCAAATCCCGATCTCGCGCCATGTTCTCCAACGCGCGTCCCGTGCCGATCTTTGCTTTTATCGACGATCTGTGCCGTCTTTTCCAGCGATCTCTGCTCTTCTTGCCGATCTGCTGGTCTTCTCAGCGGTTTCTGCCTACCTTCTCGATCTTCTCTAGCTGACTTTGCAGCCCTGATGGCCTCTTCTTTTCTCCAGAAGACAGACCTCATTCTCGATGGACAAAACTACAAAGCCTGGTCCGCCATCGTCGGCGTGATCCTCCGTGGTCTAGATCTATGGGACCACATTGACGGCTCTGAGCCTGCTTCGTCTCCATCAGCAACCTCTTCTGTGGATGATTCTTCCACTGTTAGTACTGCCGCTTCCGTCCAGGGCTTCGAAATGGCGAAGTGGCGCTCGGACGAATCTCGTGCGATAACCGTCATCTATCAGTCCTGCGAGCTCCCCATTCGCATGACCGTCTACCAGCTACCTACGACCAAGGCGATGTGGGATCATCTGCGTCGTCTCTACCTGCCTTCTAGTCAAGCTCTGCGCTACTGTCTATTCCAGACCCTTGATATTTGCTACCAGCATGATTAGTCTGTCCATGCATTCTTTGCTGAGCTCCTGGACCTTTGACATCAGTGCGATGAGACGACTCCTTCCCCATGCATTACTTGCTCCCAGTGTGTTGCTACATCTCGGGATCGTGACTTTCAGCGCATGTATGAGTTTCTCATGCGCTTACGCCCCGAGTTCAAGCCTGTTCGTGCCTAGCTTTTGCACCGGGATCCTCCACCTTCTGTCAGTGATACGCTGGCTTTGGTAATCACTGAAGAGACTCGTCTCCACTCCTTGGGCACTGCTGTGCCTTCTGGTGTGCTGACTCATGCTGCCTTGCTGCTCCCGAGTTTATACCGCAGTCCTCACTTTTGAGTACTCCTCTGCTGCCTTCGCCGGGTTATAGTGCACCGGCGTGACCTGTTCCTCGTCCTCCAGTGTCCTCTACTGCTCAGTCCAGTGCTCATCGACGCCAGGTTGTCCGCTGTCACTACTATCAGTGCCTTGGACACACCAAATCTGAGTGCCGCAAGATTCAGAGGGCTCAACAGTCTGGTCATTAGCGTGCTCCTTGTGCTTCTTCAGCTCATTTCTCTGCTATGATACAGTCTCTCTCAGTTTCTGAGCTTTCCCAGTAGATTGCCCAACAACTATCTTACAGTTCACTGCATCGCTCCTTCGCCTTTGTGCTCTCACCAGATGCTTTTGGTGCCTCTGCCTCTCAGTCGGCTGCCTCCGCTCCTACAGGTATCTCCTCCTCCGACTGGTTGCTTGATTCTGGAGCCTCCTTCCACATGACTTATGTTTCCTCTCACCTCTTGTCCTGTCAGCCCGTCTCGTATGCCCTTAGTGTTATGGTTGCAGATAGGACTATTCTCCCTTGCACCAGCCGCGGGCTCTTTCATCCACCCATTTTCATATTCCTGATGTAATATACATACCCAAGTTTTCCATGAACCTTATATCCGCCAGTCAACTCACGTCTCATGGTTGCCTTGCTATTTTTGATGAGTTTACTTGTCGTGTGCAGGATTGTCTGACAGGGACACTCCTTGGAGTTGGTCGTCGCCGTAGCGGGGTCTACATCCTTTATCATCTTCACCTTTCAGCACTCCATCGTCACTAACAACCTCCTCTCTTGCCTTCGTTCAGTGAGTTTCTCTCCGTGGCATCACCGATTTGGTCACCCCAGTGGTTCACATCTCTCGTCTCTCATTAGTACTGGTCTCCTTGGTCGTGTTTCTATTGATAGGTCTCACTCTTGTACGGGTTGTAAGCTTGGAAAACAACTACAACTTCCTTATCCGTCTAGTGAGTCCAGGTCTTGTCGTCCTTTTGATTTAGTTCATTCAGATGCATGAGGTCCCGCACCTTTTGTATCCAAGGGCGGACATCAATACTATGTTATATTTGCTGATGATTATTCTCGTTATTGTTGGATTTACTTTATGCACCCTCGTTCTGAGTTTTTTCAAATTTATGTTGCCTTTTCTACTATGGTGCGCACCCAGTTCTCTGAGTCCATACGCATTTTCCGTTCCGACCTGGGGGGGGGGGGTACCTCTCTCATGCTTTTCGCGATTTGTTAGCTACTCATGGTACTCTCCCTTAGCTTGCCTGTCCCGGTGCCCACGCTCAGAATGACGAATGACTCGCACAGTGGACACCTTTATAGAGCTTCACCTTCAGCTACGTCCGGATGATGGTGTTCCACTCTCCAACCCCACTCGCTACCGCTACCTCGTTGGGAGCCTTGTCTACCTCACCATTACTCGACCCGACATTGCCCATGCAGTTCATGTGTTAAGCCAGTTTGTTAGTGAGTCTACCTCTGTGCACTATGGTCACTTGCTGCGGTTCCCGCGCTATCTCCGAGCGACGATTTCTCGTGGTCTTTTCTTCTCCAGCAGCAGTTCTCTGCAGCTCCGCGCTTACTCGAATGCTACTTGGGCTAATGATCCTGTTGATCGTCGCTCTGTCACTGATTTCTGTCTGTTCCTGGGTTCTTCTCTTATTGTATGGAAGTTCAAGAAACAGACTGGTGTTTCTCGATCTAGCACTGAAGCTGAGCATCGGGCCATGGCTACCGCCTCTGGGGACATTATTTCTATTCGTTGGTTTCTTGAGGACCTTGGTGTCTTTTCTCCAGATCCAACCCCACTTTACCGTGATAACACCGGTGCTATTCAGATTACTCTAAACCTGGTGAAGCACTCACTCTCCAAGCATATCAGATTGATGCTTTCTTCTTACGCGAGCAATATGATCGTGATACTCTTGCTCCTTTGTTCCTTCCGAGCAACAGATTGCAGATTTGATGGCTGCAGACGAGGACCCAACACGATCATTTTCTGTCCAAACTCTCGGTGTATGATCCCCCGTGAGTTTGTGGGGGGGGGGGGGGGGGGTGGGGGGAGGGGTGGTGTTAGGTGTAGTGTACTTTTGTGTTGTAGAGTTATCTTATGCTCACCATGGGTGTTGCGAACACTCTCCCATATACTTGTATATATATTACCTTATCTCTTGTGAATAGAGATTGAATCCTTTGTTCTCCTATCACTCAACTCTAAATGGGAGCTCACCTTAACTCTATTGGCGGCGGTGACGGGGCGGAGGGAGATAACGGTGCCTTGCCGTGACTACCGGAGATTGTGTGCTCGAGTGTGAGCTTCAAAATCCTTTGACCTAACCGTGAAAACTAGAGAGGAGGGGAACTTAAAATACCTCTTATTTTTTATTTATTCATAACCCAAGAGTCTATGTTATAACTTACAATGACAAAAAAGATCCAAAATATTAAAATACACAAAAAGACAACAACTCAAAATAAGGACGGATAATATTGACTCATAACGACTCAATTAACATAGACTCGTAATAAAGATGCATAATAACATGCTTATAATTAAGACCGCTACAGAGGAACAATGATAGTGACGTCTACAACAACAACACAACACTCAAGCCTTTATCCCACTATAGTGGGGTCAACTATATTGATCATTTGCCACCATTGTGCCCTATCTTTTGACATTATCTCACTAACGCCTAAGTACATCATGTCTTTCCTTATAGTTTCATTCCAAGTCTTTATTGGTCTACCCCTCCCTCATTTAACATGCCTAGTGACTAGACTCTCACAACGCCTATGCGAGGAGGCTGTTTGAGATAAATAATTAATAATAGATTTTGTAGAAATCATATGCGAGGAAACTGTTTGAGCCCATAAATAGATTTCTTGAGCTGACAAACAAGTGACTCCCCCGTAATCTCAAACACGTGAGATTGATGCATGTAGTCAGTCTCTAGAAGGTCACTTTGGGGGTCTATTTATAGCCAAACTCATGACCGAGGGTAAAATAGTCTTTTTTGGCCTGCCAAAAACGGCCTCTGTCTTTTCGTTAATGTTATTAGCAACTCAAACTGGCCTGCGGAATCCCACAGTTTGTGAATGCTATGAGCAGATCGTGGTGGTCTGCGAACAACTAAATGCCTATGGACCAAGATCTCCTTTACTCGGGCAAGTACTCCGCCCAGGAGGGTCGGGGACTCGCCTTGCCCGAGCTCGCTTAAGGCCGGGGCTCTCCTGGCGCAAAATCACCAGGGTGGAACTCGCCCTCGCCCTAAGTTCGCGCGACCTGAGCTCGCCAAGCTTGAGCTCACACAGTCCTGCTCAAATGTATTGGGACCGTGCCTCGCATGGTTTGAGCTCGCCAATGCTCGAGCTCGCGGGATCCTACTCGCTAAACCGGGATCGAGCCGGTCCCTAGCTTGACTTGCCACACTTGAGTTCGCCTGACCTCTTTTGAACACGGCTGGGGTTAGGCTCGCAAAATACGGGTTGTACAAGTCTCATCATAATCGAGGCCCTATTGCTGAGTAAACCTTACTCTGATACTATGCAAAAATACATGGAAATAGAGAAAAATAAAAGAATTTTTTATTAATTTCTCAATCATTGTAAATACATATAAGTATTTGCACACTTAAATAGGAAGAGGGAGATATGAGTAGAAATTCCATTCTAAGATGTGAGACTAAAACCTAAAGAGATAGTGGGCTCTAGATGGGACTTATTTTGGGCCTTTATACATATTTTCTTCAACAGATTTATATGATTTGTGTGTAGACAATGAAGGTTAGTAAATGAACTGACTAGACAAATAGATAATTATTGAGAGAATATATTTGAGAGCATATTTTATAGTTTAAAGCATCTTTGGTTAGGGTGGAATCAGCCTCTGCAAAAAATACAGGGTAAGGTTTGCCTACATTTCACCCTTTGGTGGGACCCTTCTCCGGACCCTTGCTGAACGGGGATGCTTTGTGCACCGGGCTACCCTTTTGGTTAGGATAGAATCCCATGAATACAAGGGCTTCTCACTAAACTTCACAAATCTTGTGTGGCAGTTTTTTTTATTTTAGAATTTACGTCTCATTTTGCACTCCCTCATTTCAAATTTTCCACCATTAAACAAGAGAACGAAAATATGTTTTCACTAAACTTCTTCTCAAACAAACAAGTGAACACTCATTCCAGTTATTACTCTCTCATTTTTCATTCCCATTTCCATTTATTTTACTCTCCCTTTTCAATTCATTCAAAACCTAAAGGGGAGCTCAAGTAAACTTTCGCTGTCATTCTACTACATGTACAGATAACCCTCAGTATGATTTGAGTTGTCACAGTTTAGTTTGAAGGAATTGAAAGGGAAGAAATGAAATAGAAATTAAACGAAAGGAATTGAATCAAAATTAGTTTGTCTATTTATTTGGTCGAGAAGGAATTGAATGAATGATTGGATGATGGTAAATTGACTTTTTTCCCTTGTGAAAAGGTATATGATTCTGAAAGATGACTAGATAAGTGTTTTTCTTCTTTTTCATTAGGGTGCAAAATGTCAATATCAAAGCTTCTGTGGTGCAACATTATTATGGTATCTAATTACTTGGAGTTTTGACACTAAGCATCCTCTAATTAGAATGTTTTTACACATTGCACCCCTAAAGATATTAATATTGGCATTTTGCAACATCCTAATTGAATATTTAGTGTGCAAAATTCCAATATTAAAGTCTGTGGTATAAAGTGCCAAAATTAAATATTTAATGTGCAATTAATAACCTCCTAATTGGAGGGTGCTTAGTGCCAGAGTCCCTAGTTAGTTTGCTGATCAGTGAATGCTCAACACTGGTACTCAAAAGTCAGAACTACATTTTGAACCCATTATAACCACCTGAAGATTATTTGTTATGCGCTTTCGTTTCCCAATCTCACTTTCCGGTCGTCGAATGCTCGACTTATTGGACTCTTTGTAACAGATTTATTCGAGGACGCCGAATCCCGGACCTGGCTTCATTGAGAAATACAAATCATACTTGGCAGATTTCGGATATGATGCTGGCGAAATCAAAGATACTCCCCAGGACTGCGAAGCCATGTCTTCCGATAAACTTTCTTTGATGACGTCGCAGCCGGGAATGAAAGAGGCTCTCACAAGTCAGTTTCCAGATTTACAGCTAAAAGCCTCAGTAGCATTTAACCCCTTCACAAGCATTTTAGATACTCTTAAGAAGCTTCTCGAGCTTTATTTTAAGCAGCTTAAAAACTGATGAAGTTATCTCATTGTGAAAATTTTATGATGAAATTACTGTAATTTAATGCGTTTTTGTACAGTTTGCTCCTCTGTTCTGTGAATAAAACTATCATACTTTGCATCATTATATTTTCATTTTTTAATTATGACAGTTCAATATTTCAATTATCCTGTTTTATTTTCAGTGATCATATATGATTATTTTGATTGTAAATACTACTACTTTTTATTTACAAATAATATTTTTAATCAAAAAGTGCTCTTATTTTACCAGATATTTCACTGAATGAATGTATACAGTAAGTTTCCCTTTCTTTTATATGGGAAAACAATTGTCTTCTCCTTCTCATGTACATATAGCCTGCCATTAATCTTTTTTGAGGGGGTGATTATAAATTAGAAAATAGGCTCTGTTTGGAGGGGCTCCTTTTTTTGATGAGTTTGGACAAAAACACCGTCGTAGAATGTCTGCTCTGCACGACAACAGTTGTGGCCACCACCACCAAGAAAAGAAGAGTAGTTTTGAATATAAAAATGGATGAAGTTCCTCAAGCGTGGCCGGACATTCAAGAACGATGATGCTTAATCACTGCATTCACGACCGCCATCGCACCTAAGTGACAAAAAAGAAGTGGTGGGCTTGCACCCTTTTACACCTCCAAACCCTTTTGACATTCTCTCTAGAAAAATGATTATATATGTAGGGTTATTTACCAAGACCACCCCTAAGTTTGCATAATTACAGCTTGCATCCTTCTAACTTTTAAAATTATAATTACCCCTCTCCCCCCTCAATGCTTTCATTTCATAACATTCATGCACAAAAAGACCTCCTGAAGATTTACTTCAAGAGAGTACATGGCCGTAATGAAATGTAAAAATGTAAACATTTGAGGGGAGAATTTTGTAATTTCAAAAGTTAGAAGGGTGCAAGTTGTAATTACATAAACTTCGAGGGGAGGCCCCGGTAAATAGCCTTATATATATATAGCTCGGATTTCTTCTAAAATTTTGGGAAGTGGAAATAATACACACACACACATTAAATATGAGATACAAGAAAGGGTTGCACTCTTCATTGCATACAAACAAAAGCATAAAGGAGTAGAAAAGGCTAATAATATCAACCATGGCTTCTGAATTCTCCACACTAAATTTAAACTCTGGTAGAAGTAGCTCTCTTTCTCTACTGCACTTTCCGAATTGCCAAATCCTGAGTCTGTAATCATCAACAAAACAAAATCAATTCCGATAGAAACATACAAAATGTAAATTTTGGAGAAGAAATGTGCTGCTGGAGCAACGACGAGTCGGCAACATACTAAAAACAGCCGAGGAAATGAGGAGAAATATAACGAACAATAAAAAAAGAAATCGTATAATTTTTTTCTCAATTTCAAGCTAACTCGATTTGATTTTAAGCCGACTCAAATTGAAAATGATTTCAATTTTGAGCCGAATTTGACTTGAAAATCTCAATTTCAATTTCAAGCCCAAATCGCTCGAACTGGGTTTGATATCAGCCCTAGATGATACCCTTGTTAAAACCCAAATTTCCAACCTAAAATCAATTGGCCGTGGATTGATGAGCCAATAGTCTATATTAAATATATTAGGGCTACTCAAATTTCAAGATCTAGACTACATATTCCCAGCAATAATAAACCAAAATTTCTATTAAAAAAGAAAATTAAGGCCTTCATGAAAGATCAAAAGGATTACAGTCCAACAAAATTAAAGCAGAATTCCTTTTGATTTCTCATTCGAAGATCCCTCCCTGAAACACTAAAATCCTAAGCCATTACTGCACATATTCATTTGATAACTCTATGCTCTACATATTTACATGGAAATATGAAAACACAGCAGATTGCCAGGCCTGCATAGAAAACCAGAGGAAGCTTTCACCCTAAAGTTCTGTTCTGTCTCTGCTTACACAGTAGCAGCCCGAAGAGCAGCAGCGCTTCACTTCTCGCATTAGAGGTTTACTTACAGGCTACAGCTGGCCCAATCGCTCCTGAAAAATGCATAAATTAAAGGGATATATAAATAATTGATTTTTACAACAACAGGAAGGCATACACAAGTTTATAAAATTGAAAGGTTGGGCGCGTGCGTGCCGAAAGAATAAGCAAAGGCTGGCGACAGGATGAGTGATGGGTTTCTTGACAAACATTGAAATAATAATAATAATAATAATAATAATAATAATAATAATAATATCTTCAGTAAACTGAACATAAAAAACATTTTGCGACAGGATGAGTGATTTTTGTAATTTCAAAGATAGAGGGGCTCAATGTGTAATTATGCTAACTCCCAAGGAGGTTTGGGCGAAGCACCCGAAGCACCCACGCCACTCTATTGTCTCCAAAATTTTTTTTGGCGGAATATATAATATAAATTGAGAAAAGCACACCTTTTAAAATAAATAGTAAAGCACACATTAAAAATTGTAAAAAATGCAATGAAGAGGGGTAAATCAGGAAAATGAATGTTTCACCAAAATGTGTTTTTCTCTCTTATGATAGTGACAGACACGGGGCTCCGCTTCTACGGCCAACCGCGACAGTACCCTGGCCGCGACAGTACCCTGGCCGCGACAGTGCATGGGCTCCCAAGTGCCCACACGATAGTACCCCGACCACGACATTTCCCCGGCGCAACGACATTCCCGCTGCTCGCAAAACCCAGAGCACTATACTCCGCTCGTCGACGTTTTGGTTGTGTGCACGAAGGGTTTGCGAGCGGCTGAGAGAGCACATTTTTATTGTAGGTAGGGGACTTTGCTTATATAAGAGAGCATATTTTTTAAAATAAAAGAAAAACACATTAAAAAATCGGAAATTTTTGTAATAAAGAACGGTAAAAACACAAAGTTGAATGTTTCATCAAATGATGTTTCTCATTTTTAACATAGTATATATATGTACATATCATGCATGCACATACATATACATATGTCCATACACATGTATGTACATAACAAGCATGCACATACATATATATACATAACATGTACGCACATACATATATATACGTAACATGTATGCGCGCGCGCACACACACACATTATATATATATATCTTCGCACGGGCTACGCCCGTGCTCCGTGCTCTCAGGCGGCCTTAGACCGCATCCAGGCGGGCTTCGCCCGCCTCCGAACGGGCCTCTCCCGTGCTCGATGCGCCGTTACGGGCTGCGCCCGCATCAAAGCGGAATGCATCCACATCAAGACGGGTAGTGCCCGCAATATATACATATGAGTACTTAAAACGACCGTAAAAAAATATAAATCGATATTACAATTTTTATTTTATATAAAAAAATACGTTTTGTCGTAAAAACATTAATTTCACGCAATCTCTCTCCCTCTTCTTTCTCTCCCTTCCCCATCTCTCTCCCTCTCTCTCCTCCCCCTTTCTCCTCTCCCTTCCACCATCTCTCTCCCTCTCTCCTCCACTCTCCCTCTCTCTCTTTCTCTCTCTTCCTCCTCTCTCTCTCCCAACTCTCTCCCCCAATCTCATGCTCTTTCTCATGATCCAATGGCTCTTGTTTGATCTATGGTGTGCCTCCAAATACCTATATTGCTTTATATAATAAGATATATATACATACGTACATATATATGTTTGAGGATACATACATATATATATATATACACACACACACGTACATAGATATGTTTGCGCATATATATATGTATGCGTAGGTATGTATGTGCATAAATATATATGTCCGTACCATACATATATATGTATGTATATATGTATGTATTTAATTATTTATGTATTTACTTATGCATGTATGTATTTATGTATGTATGTATGTATTTATGCATGTATCTGTGTATGCATTTATCTGTGTATGCATGTATCTATATATATCTATATATAAATAGGGCCATTTACCGGGATCTCCACTCTAACTTTGCTAGATTACTAACAGCCCCCCTCTTATTTTCGAAATTACAAAAACTTCCCCTAAAGTTTTCATTTCATTACAAAAACCTCCCCTGAAGTTTTAATTTCATAACATCCATGCACAAAAACAATCCCCTCGTTGTACAGTATACAGGGGGGTATTTTTCGTCATGGATGCAATGAAATGAAAATACCAGAGGAGGTTTTTGTAATGAAATGAAAACTTAAGGAAAGTTTTTTGTAATTTCGAAAATAAGATGTGTGCTCTCACTAATTATGCTAATTTATACGAGAGGTTTGGGTAATTATTTATATATATATATATTTATGTATGTATTTATGTATATATATTTATGTATGTATGTATCATGTATGTATATATATAAATGTATGTATATATAATACAACAACAATAAAAATACGACCTAGAAAACACCAGATTTATGTGGTTTCACCCCAAAATTGACTATGTCCACGAGCAACAAGTTATTTCATTGGACGAAGAACATATACGGTTACACGAGAGGCGGCGGTTAGAATTGTGTTTCCCAAACCCTAGAATAAGAGTTTTATAAACAATTCCATAAAATACAAAACCCCCAAAATACCATCATAAAATATACATAATATTTTTTTTCTATATATAGTGCAGTATCGATAAATGCAAGGAAGCAACATAATGACGGGCTGGGCAAACTCTAGAGGGGTTTGGATTCAAGGCATATAAATAACACTATATACATATGTGTGTGTGTATAAAGTATATATATGACCTATTTAAGATCCAAGACATTCAAAGAGGTCACTGAATGATGCAAGATGTGAAGAAAGTTAATGAAAATTTAAAAGTAAAAACAAATTTTGATGATCAAAAATTTGTTTTTGGTTAATCTAATGACTATCTTTTGAGATTTGTTCTACATGTTAGGTAAGTCAACTACAGGTCAATTTTTGGGTTAGTCTACCTCAAGTTTTCATGCGCAAAATTCAGACACGGTATTCAGTAAACGATATATGAATTGAGAATCCTTTCAGAGAATGGAATTCAGCTGAAATTCTTCAATTCCACCCCAAAACTCCAAAACGAAAGGAGGGGATTGAGATCTATAAGCACAAGTGGGCTGGCAATGCATGACTAATACCACACAGAGAAGCCACGCAGAGGACAAATCCGGCGAGGGGAAGGGCCGGCGGAGGTGAGGGTGAGACGAAACCCTAGAAGGGAGGAGGGAAGACTAGAAAGAGAGAGAGGAAGATAGAGAGAGGTAGTGAATTTCACTATATTTCTTCCATACCATTACAAGACCACCAAAGGCCATATATAGGCGCCAATGACATAATTGTAAATAACACAAACATAAAACAAATATTAAAACACTTAAACGCTACGACACGACTCGATACAACCCAACTCCACATTTAAATAATAATAATACTGCAAGATAACTGATGGCAGATCCAATGCAAGATGACTGGTGATGGTTCCGTAACATTCCATCCGTCCTTCAAAACGAGCTTGCCCTCAAGCTCGTGTACCAAGCGGGTGGCCGGATCATCAGGTACCTTGACCTCCCACCAGAACAGGGCCAGATAGCGCGTAGCAGCGGTGACAGTGTTGGCGAGTAGCAGCGGCGCCATCGGAAAGACGGGCGGCAGAAGCAGTAGCTTCCGCAAGGTCGATGGGGCGGTGGTGAGCAGCATCCACAAGGATTCAGAGACGCGACGACCGACAACAAGAACGGATCTGTCGGAAACAGCGGGGCACGGGGCGACAGAAGAGGCGGCGATGCGGCCGGTGGAAGCGACAAGGCAGGGGCCGGGGGAGCAAGATCCGAGAGAGGGGGCGGTGAGATGGCCGAAGGAGGCGGCAGAGCGGGTGACCGGAGAGGTGGCGGAAGCGGTGGAGGTACGACCACCGTGGAGGGATGTGGTACATCGGCGGCCGGTGCGCTTTCGACGGGGGGATTGACTGTGGCGCAAAGGAGGGGGTTGGTGTCGTAGAGGAATGTTGGGGGTGACATGACAAGGAAGCTCTCACATGGTGTAAGTGGCAGCCGTGGTGGAGACAGCTTAGGGCAGGGAACCTCGTGGGGGGTGGTGCAAAAACTCGTCCGTCAATCGCGAGGAGACGATCGACTTTGGCGTGGAGAGAGGCGCATGTGTCCAGGATTTGTGCAGCTAGGGAAGAGAAATCCAGTCAGGGGATGGAGTCCAGCGACGACCCAAACGGCGGCATGGTAGCGGCCAATTGGGCGGAAACCATGGTTCCAAGGATGTAGACTGGAGATGATGCCGTCGACGAGGGAAGGTAGCGAAGTCGCGCCGGAAGGAAGATGCAGGCCGGCGGTGTTGGGGTGAGCAGTGCAGTGGGGGTGCTGCGGCGGCGGCCGGGGCGCTGTATGACGGAGAGATGCGGGTTGGAGGGGCCGAAACTGGCTGTCACCGGCTGGATGCGGTGGACACTTGTGGAAATCCGGCGGATCAGGGCTGGGGTGCAGCTGAATCGGCGGATCCGGGCCGGAAGGGAGCAAAGGCTGCGAATCTAGAATGGAAGCCGGCGGAACCGCCGCGTGTGGCTTCCTGCGATAGTCTGTGGCATAAAACAGTGAAGGCGGCGAACAACAATGGTTGGCAGCGAGGGACGCCAATGTGAGGTGGCAAATCAATGGTATGGACGTCGGAGAGCGCAGATCCGGTTGTAGAACGGCCGGGGAGCGGCGGTCTGCCGGAGAGTGACCGTCGGCTGGAGAACGGCGGTCGTCGACCGTATGGGGTGGAGTTGGCGTGGATTAGAAGATCTGAATGGCTGGCGGCCTTCCTGCGGCAGACAAGACGGATTTGCGTCATACAATATCGAAGCGACACACACTGTTCGCGCATCAACGAACGACGAGCGACAGGGAACAAAGGCTGAAACGACTTGTGAATTGGCAGGAGACAGGCGCGAAAAGACGCAATTCGGCAGAAAGCGGGGCACGGTGAAATCAGAAGTCGCTATTCGGCAAAAAGCGGGACTCGGCGGGATCAGAAGTCACAATTCGGCACGATTCGGTGGAATGAACGTGCGGGTGGCTATGGTAACACAATCGGGACGCCGACAAAAAAATTGCGGCTGGTGTGGCAGGTCGGACCAATTGATACGATCACAGATGAATTCCAGGAGAAATCCGGCGAGGGGAAGGGCCGACGGAGGTGAGGGAGAAACGAAACCCTAGAAGGGAGGAGAAAAGACTAGAGAGAGAGAGATGAAGATAGAGAGAAGCAGAGAATTTCACTATATTTCTTCCATACCATTACAAGACCCCCAAAGGCCCTATATATAGGCGCCGATGACATAATTGTAAATAACACAAACATAAAACAAATATTAAAACACTTAAACGCTACGATACGACTCGATACAACCCGACTCCACATTTAAATAATAATAATACCGCAAGTAACTGATGACGGATCCAATGCAAGATGACTGGTGGCGGATCCGTAACACCAACATGCCTGTGCACAGAGTCATACCATGATATGATATCAAGTTAGAACCAGTCTTCCATCCCAAAACTCCAGGAGAAATGAGGAGGGGCCTGAGATCTATAAACATAAGCAGGTGAGCGTGGGCATGCAATGAGGGACTAATGCGATAGATGGGCCACACCAGAGATAATCCAACAACTGTAATCCAACTCGATAGGTGAGAAAACTTTGTATACAGCCTCGCCAACACTCCCCCACAACGAAAAAAACCAGGGCTCAGATACCAAGCAAGAACCTACGATTGCATCTCAAAATCCTGAGGTGAAAGGAGGGGTCTGAGAGAGAGAAGCAAAAGCGGGTGAACACGGGTAGGCAATGCAAGACTAATGTGACAAACAAAAACTGCTAGGAATAATCCAACACTTGTGGTCCCACTCGACATGTCAGACACAACTGCATAACCTCACCAGTATGCCCCCACAATGGAACAAACTGTTACGGGTCCTCCATTGGTTATCTTATATTATTATTAGTTTATTATCTTAATTGTTTTATGTTGGTGTTATTTACTATTATGTCATCGGCGCTTATATAGAGGGTCTTTGGGAGTCATGTAAATGTTATGGAAAATATTAATGAAGGTTCTCTTTCTCTCTCAAGATTATTCTCTCTCTAGTTCTTATCTCCTCCCTCATTTTATGGTTTAACCCCATTGTATCTCCGCCTCCCTCACTCCACAATATTCGGTACGTAACAACTTGATATCAGAGGCAGCCGATCCCTCCACTGCCATAGGCGCCACTAAATTTTGATCGTCCGCTTCATTCCCCTGACGACATATCCAGCAAGCCGTCCACTCTCATCCTTCCCAAACGCCACCGCCGCTTCTTCGAGATCTCCCAGCAGAGCCCCCGCCTGCTTCCAAACCGCCTGACAGCGACTGCTCCTTCCTCCAGTCATCGGCATTCCGCACGACCAGTAACGGAATGCTCCTTCTGCTTCCGCCGATAGACGTCTTACCTCAACTCCATCGATGTCTCCGTGCAATCCCAGCCGTAGGGAACATGAATCATCCCCCGCCGGGGTTCTGCGCACGCCGGCCTGTCAATTCCCATCCTGCACGTTCCCCATCGCATTCACGCCTCATCCCGTCATCTTCCCACAAATTTTTTTGTTTTATTATTCTTTTCTTCTTAAAAGTCCCGCCTCTTCCCATCCTGCACACTTTGTTTATTTGCTTTTTACTCCTGCACGTTACCGGTCCTGTCTATCCACTTTTATTTTATTTTTTTCCTAATTCCCCCTCCCATCCCTTAAAAAAACAAAAATAAATCAAGCATTTTAATTTTAAAGGGGTGCAGCCATCGAGCCACGCCTTTCTTGAGCCCCTCACGGGTATCCAAGTTTAGGGATACCAGAAAAAAAATGATTTTATGGATGCACCATTAAACGCTGCCGAGGCGGCCTCCGCTCGTGCGTCTCTTGAGAAACTGGAGGCGACCCTCGCCGCCAACACCGCACGTTTTCTGGAGGATCTCGCTCAACTTTTCGGGTACCCTCTTTCCCTGAATTTGCCGCCATCCTCACTTCGGGGCTCCGCCGTCAACCTTTCGACGCAGCCTCCACCCCCGCCCCACCAACTCCTCTCGAGCAGTCGCCACCACCACCCTCTACTTTTGTGGCCATCATTCCGCAGCTGCTGGCCCCGGCCACCGCGCCGTCTCTTCGGTCGGTTATTACCCCGTTAGCTCCGGCTCCAATTCCACAGGCCACACTTCCACCTCCACTCCGGACCTCAGCTCTGCCACCACCGGACACATCGTCGGCTCTTGCTCCGTCGGCCCCTGTCATGCCAATCCCACCGGCCGCTTCGCCGCCTCGACCACCGACACTTGCTCCACCAACCCCGAGGGATCCATTCCTACCGCCGCATGTGGGCCTTCTGACTTCCGCGTGGCTGATGCTATCAGCCCCTCCAGTAGGCCAGATAATGACATTCCATCTGTCGCCCGTTTTACTGATGGTGTTTCCACTCCTCGTCGACGACACTGCCACTGCTACACGTTACCGCGCCTTGTTCTGGAGGGAGATCAAGATACCAGATGATTCGGCCACCCGCATGGTGCACGAGCTTGAGGGCAAGCTCGTTTTGAGAGACGGATGAAGTGTTAAGGGTCCTCCATTGGTTATCTTATATTATTATTAGTTTATTATTATTATTATGAGGTTAGTCATTGTATCGAGTCAGGTAGCATTTAGGCATTTTAAATAATTGTTTTATGCTGGTGTTATTTACTATTATGCCATCGACGCCTATATAGAGGGTCTTTGGGGGTCATGTAAATGTTATGCAAAATATTAATGAAGGTTCTCTTTCTCTCTCAAGATTCTCTCTCTAGTTCTTCTCATCTCCTCCCTCATTCTAGGGTTTAACCCCATTGCATCTCCGCCTCCCTCACTCCACAATATTCGGCACGTAACACAAACCAAACTATGATACTAAGTCGGAATCCGTGTTTTCCATCCCAAACCCTGAGATGAAAGGAAAGGCCTGAGATCCATAAGTACAGGCGGGTGAATGTGGAATACCACATAGACGAGCTACACCTGGGATAATCTGAACAACAATCCGTCAGAAATGACATGGTCGAGTTGCTGAGTACTAGCATGTCAACAGTTTTCAATGTACTTTCAAACAAGATGACTATTTTTACACATCTAACTTGCATAAATGCAAAGAGGTAAGTGAGGCATTAGTAACATTTGAGGTAACAACAGGGACGACATGCATGACTAAATACGGTGCATGATTGGAAATGAATCCTACTGTAGAAAGTAATGGGCAAACCTTGTAGATCCTTCTTCATGTATAAAATACAAAAGAGAGTACAAATATATCAGAGAAAAGAGGGAGAAATAATCCTATACAAGAGATGTGAGACTAAAGAAGAGGAATGAATTGGGCCTATAAATGGGCTTTTACATCAATATTTTCTATATCATCTAACACTCCCCCGCAAGCTGGAGCGTACAAGTCGTAGGCACCAAGATTGGACAAGAAATGGTAATATAATTTGCGAGGTAAAGCCTTGGTAAGGATATCAGCAACATGCCCAGACGCAGGAACATGTTCAAGCTTCAGCTCTTCTGATTGGACCTTTTCCCGAACAAAGTGACAATCAACCTCAATATGTTTTGTTCGCTCATGAAACACATGATTCTTTGCAATGTGTATTGCAGCTTGACTGTCACAAAATAAGGTTGAAGGTGAGGTCAATTTAACTCCCAAATCCACTAGGAGACTTTCAAGCCAGGTTAGTTCAGAAGTAACAACCGCCATTGCACGGTACTCAGCCTCAGTAGACGAGCGGACAACTACAGTCTGCTTTTTACTCCGCCATGTGACGAGATTTCCTCCAAAGTATGTACAAAACCCAGTAGTAGACCGCCGATCATCCAACGAGCCCGCATAATCGACATCCGAGTATGCAATAAGAGAAAGGGAGGAAGATGGCTTATACACAAGTCCTTGCCCAGGGGAAGTCTTCAGATATTTGAGAATGCGCTCCACAGCCTAGAGGTGAGAGATACGTGGGGTATGCATAAATCGGCTGACCACACAAACCGCAAATGATATATCTGGTCTTGTGACAGTTAAGTAGACCAACTTTCCCACAAGATGGCGATAGTATTCCGAATTCGGGAGTAGAGAATCCTCCTCAGATCCCTGAGCACGCAACATGTGGTTTACCTCCATCGGGGTATCCGCAGGTTTACAACCCGAGAGGCCAACATCATGTAGAAGGTCAATGCAATACTTGCGCTGAGACAAGACTAAGCCATCGGGTCGTCGTGCTACTTCTAGTCCAAGAAAGTATCGAAGATTTCCCAGATCTTTGATTTGAAAGATAGAGTTTAGATGTTGCTTCACATGTTGTATCCCGGTGGAGTCATCACCGGTGATCAAAATATCGTCCACATAAACCAGAAGTATTATGGTCCCTGTTGATTGGTGACGAGTGAAGAGAGAGGAATTTGCCAAGCTTTGTTTGAAGCCAACCTCACGAACGGCCTTGTTGAATTTCCCAGACCAGGCCCATGAAGACTATTTGAGACCATAAATAGATTTGCGAAGCAAGCATACACGAGACTCCCCCGTGGTATCAAACCTGGGTGGCTGACACATGTAGACGGTTTCAAGAAGATCGCCGTTCAAGAAGGCATTCTTGACAACCAGCTGATGGAGGGGCCACTGACGATGAACAGCTAAAGAGAGAAGGACCCGAACCAAATTCAATTTGGCGACCGGGGAGAAGGTTTCCTCATAATTAAGGCCATACAGTTGAGTAAAACCGCGAGCCACAAGCCGAGCTTTCAAGTGGTCAACGGTCCCATCCGCAACATGTTTGATGGAGAAGATCCACTTGCAGCTAACGCAGCTGTGATCAGGAGGAAGATGCATAAGATCTCAAGTGTGATTACCCGACAGAGCCGTCATTTCTTCATCCATGGCGGCCCGTCACCGCGGATGCCGGAGGGCGTCCTGCACAGAGGTAGGTATAGAAATAGAGGAGAAAGAAAGAGCAAAGGTAAGTAGAGGCGGAGAGAGCTGATATAGAGAGACATAGTTGGCCATGGTATGCACCATCGAGGAGGTCGGATCAACAGGCCGCGAGATTATACCGGTAGAGGGAGGCTGCTGCAGGGCATCTGGACGAGAAGGACGACGAGTGTAGACTTGAATGACATGAGGTTTGGAGGGGACTGGTGGTGGTGGGGAAACCGGGATGAGAGGAGATGTGGACTGGTGTTGCAGAGGGGTGGGGAGAAGTGATGGAAGTGGAGACGTGACGAGTATGATGGGCCGAGATAGCGGAGGAGGAAGAAGGGGATCAGAAGGGCTAGTGTGATATGATTGGTCTTCTTGAAAGGAGACATCAGCAAACACAACCACCTTACCAGTGGTAGGATAAAAACAGACATACCCCTTCTGAGTGCGGGAGTACCCAACAAACATAATTTTGGTAGCACGAGGGGCTAGCTTGTCATTGGAAGGACCAAGATGGTGGACATAACATGTACACCCAAACACACGAGGTGTGAGAGAGAAGAGAGTGATGCATGGGTAAAAGAGAGTAATGAGTGCCACAAAGTTGAGAACATACGAAGGAATGCGATTGATGAGATGACTAGCAGTAGAAATGACAAAGTTTCAGTAGAGGGGAGGAACCTGCATTTGGATCATAGGAGAGCGAGCCACATCAAAGAGGTGACAATTTTTCCGTTCCGCTACGCCATTCTGTTGAGGCGTATAAGCACACGAAGTCAGATGTATAATACCGAACTCAGCGCACAGGTTGGAGAAGGTGCGACCAGTATATTCTCGAGCATTGTCCGTACAAAGGGTTTTGACACAGGTAGAGAACTGAGTGCGCGTTTCGGTAAGAAACACACGGAACGTAGTCGTGAGTTCGGTACGATCACAAAGGAAATACAACTAGGTAAACCGCGAGTAATCATCTATAAAGGTAACAAAGTACCGATGCCCCAATACACTAGGAACCTTATAAGACCCCCAAATATCAGAATGCACTAGGGAGAAAGGAGAATCGCTCCGAGTGCATGAACGAGAAAAGGAGACACAGTGTTGTTTACCGAAGATACATGATTCACAAAAGAACTCATGTAGAGAGAGAGAGAGAGTAGGAAGAGCTTTCTTGAGAATTGGGAGAGGGGCATGCCCAAGAAGGTGATGCCAATCAGTGGTGGAGACAAAGGTGAAAGCAGTGGGAGGAACGTCGAGAAGATATAGCCCATTAGACAGGTGCCATCAACCAAGTATAGTCTGCGTCAGTCGATCCTGCACCACAAAGGAAGAGCGTGAGAAAGTAACACAACAATCAAGGTCGTGCGTAAGACGGCTAACAGAAAGAAGGTTAAAAAGAGAGCCCAGAACATGGAAAACCGAGGACAAGGAAAGAGAAGGAGTACAGGACAGATTAACAACACCAGAAACCGAGAGTGTGTCACCATTGGCCACAGTGATGTGCTTGGGGTAAGCAGTATCCAAATAGTTGGGCGCTGCTGCGGAGAGAGATGGTGTGTAGCACCGGAGTCCAAAATCCAGTGAGAGCTGTGTGAGAGGCACGATATACCTTCCTGGAAGATTGAGGCCACAGAGCCAGAGGGGAGACTAACCACCCCTTGAAGCTGATGGAGTTGAGCACGCAACGCAGCAATATCATCAGCAGCGTGCAAGGCTGATGCCATTATCCTGAACTGCGGCTAGGGTCAGAAACCGGTCGACAAGGATGTATGCGGCTTGCCGGACAGAACCAACGACTACAACCGAGGAAGCACGGAGAACTGCGAGCAACTGAGAAGATGCATGCCGCAGCCAGAAGCAGATGCCGCAGCGAGAAACAGGTCGCAGCGGCCTGAAGCAGGAGCCCGCTGGGAAGAGAGCGAGCAAGAACCCCGAAGGGCAAGCCGCGACGACTAGAGCAAAAGACAAGGAGCAGCAGTGCTCAGCGAGCTGGAGCAGGCCGCAACAATTAGAAAGGGCAGGCCGCACGGTCTGGGTGATAGGCCACCAACGGCAAGAAGCCGCGACCAAGATGCTAAGCCCGGAGCGGGAAGGGAGACCGCAGCAATTGACCGACCCCAAGGTGAAGCCAGACACAAGAAGTCCGCACGGTCAAAGTGAGTACACCAGCGGCAGGTGAAGATGCCATGACCAAGTGCGGAAATCGTCGCGGGTAGAGAAACCGTAGGAAGAGAGAAAGCCGCGCAGTTAGAAAGAAGCTGCTACGAGGGAAAGGAAACATGAGTAGAAGAGCTCGCCGCGAGCAGATGAACCATGCGAGTAGAAGAGGAAGCCGCGCGAGTAGAAGAGGTCGCGAGTGGAGAGAAAACCGCGCAAATAGAAAAGGTCGCAGCGACTAACCGCGAGGAGAAGGAGGTCGCCACGAGTAGAGAAAGCCGCGCGGGAGAAGCGGAAGAAAACAACAGGGAGAGGCCGCGAGTTTGCGGCGAGAGGAGAAACAAGCCGCGCGGGTAGAGAGGAAACCGCGCGGGAAGAGAAGAAGTGGGAGAGGGCCCCACTAGAGAGAGAACTCCTATAAAGGATAGAGAGTAGAGAGAAAGAAGGTGGATGCCATGAGATAGGAGGGAAAGAGAGAGAGAGGCCAGTAGAGATAACGTAGCCGTGCAGGAAGGAGAGGGGAAGGCCGCCCGGTTAGGAAAAAAAACGAGACCGCGCCTAGCAGAGGAAGGTCGGGCGGCTAGCAGAGAGCTAGCCGCAGGGAGTGACCGAGTCCCTTTGATACCATGTAGAAAGTAATGGGCAAACCTTGTAGATCCTTCTTCATGTATAAAATACAAAAGAGAGTACAAATATATTGGAGAAGAGAGGGAGAAATAATCCTATACAAGAGATGTGAGACTAAAGAAGAGGAATGAATTGGGCCTATAAATGGGCCTTTACATCAATATTTCCTATATCATCTAACACCTACGAAGCTGGAATAATATTGTATATTAAACAAGGTTCACTGATTCAAAGAGCGAGAAAGCGAATTAGAGGAAGGAAACAATCTCTGCCTCTATATTCGACCCTGATGAGGATCACATAGAATCTGTAAGTGAATGCGCACCAGCTCTTGAGGACTCCAAAGATGCAGAAGAAGAATCACTAAGAAAAATACAAATTTGAAAATTTAGTATTCTATAGTAAAAAGTTTCATTTCCTTGCTATCTGATAGTCGATAAGCTATGAAAGGATAAAGGCTAATCAAAATTTTAAGAAGATCTTCTCCCAACGAAGAAGCATTAATAAGCTGAAAAAAGAAAACCAAACATCAAAAATTTAAAATGTAAATTTATAGGCAAAGATTACACACTAAATTCGAAAAAGGAAACATCATTTTGAAAGCTAGGCCTAATTATATCTAGTAGACGCATACACTAATACAGATACTATTACTCGAATGATTGTGTTGTTGATGAGAGTCGAACTTAATTTTCATTCAATTTCAAACGTTGGGTTACAAGAGGACAAATGCTTATTTATTGATACAATCTGATTTGAGGAACAAATTAGTAAAAGGCCTGGTAAACTACCAATAAATATAGATCTACACAATCAACTATGGTTTATCAAAAATAGGTATAAATAAATCCTAGTTGTTTGGAAAAAAACCCTATGATATGAAATCCCACTGCTCAATCACGAGTAGGGAATGCACGAATATAATGCTTGCATTAAGACGTACAACACTAGACACCAACACAGTAACACAAACCAAAACATTGGAAAAATTTAAGTTATAGCCTCATAGTATCTGTTAATTTGTATGTTGTCAATTAAAGTGTCAAACTGTCATGTATGTGTCATAGACATGTCCGTATCTTTTATTTTATGCTTGGGCATTTTTGTAAAGTACTCAAGTATGTGGGGATTTATTTGCAAATGTATCATGCATCTTTTATTTAAACCGACTTGGGTCATGAGAAGCAAGCATGGATTAATCTCCTTTTCCACTTCTTAGTTATATTCTCCTCTTTCTCTCCCCAAAACCCTAAATGATCCCCACTCTAAAGAATCACGAGGCCTCTCTCGTCTTATCTTATAGGTTGAGCTTGGCTCCCTTCGAATGACTCCCCCTGTATCTACAACATCTCCACCACCGTCGTCACCATTTTAGTAAAATCACGTTATAGGAGGCCCGTAGCATATTGGTATCAGAGCATCGAACCTCCTTCACATTCAGTTGTCCACCAAAATCCTTCCCCTGGTTGATTACGAAGACCTCAAAGTCCAGAGACAACTATGCTTCCGCAAGGCCCTGGGCTGCCTCTCATTCTACGCATCACAGCCGAGTTCCATGCTACACCAACCAGGGGCCACTCCGGAGCTATCCGCACATACCGGCGCTTGACGGCTTCCCTCTATTGGCCGCACATGTTCAAGCAAGTCAAAGCCCACGTGGCCTCCTTCCTGCTATGCAAGAAGGCGAAGTACGAGACTATGTTTCCGGACGAGTTACTTCAGCCCCTGCCCATTTCTGATCGTATTTGGGAGGACATTGCGATGGATTTCATTACACGCCTCCCCCGATCCAAAAGGTTTGACCGCATCTTGGTAGTGGTGGATCGACTCTCCAAGTATGCACACTTTATTCCTCTTCGACATCCGTATACGACCGCGATAGTGTCCGACAGTTTCATCTTCGGAGTCGTGCGACTCCATGGATTCCCGCGATCGATTGTATACTCAGGGCGGAGACGTTACCTTCGATTTTCCCTACACGATTTTCTATTTTAAAATAATTTGATTTTTTATTAATTATTATTCATAAAATAATAATAAAATAAAATAAAGAAATTTTTTTAAAAAAATAAAAGACAATAAAAAAAAAATTTTTGTTTTGTTTTTTTAGAATAAAATTATAACATTTAAAATAGATTTTTCTTTTTTTTATTTAAATTTTGAAATGCGGATCGCGTGATTCGCGATAGGAGCGAGTCACAATCCTCTGATACTAAACTAATGTAACCTTGGATTAGGGTTTTAAGAATAATTAACTTTAAGCAAATAATTTTTATTTTTGTTATAAAATAAAATGATGGATTTGCAAAAAAAATAATTATTTTAAATTTTAAAGAGGGCCGAGAGGCCAAAATCGAGACGCTCGTACGTAACACTACTCCTACCGCTAAACTTCAGCAAAGCCATTATTCGTTATTTGAAAAAGAGTTCGTCGGCGCCTAACGGTTTGAACCATCGCGGGAATTGTACGTTCACAAGCACGTTCCACAAACGATAATTTAAGAAATAGACGAAAATTATAGTGGTTCGAACGTTCGAGCAAGCTCTTAATTATTTAATTGGAAGTATAAATTTGAAACCAAGTAAATTAGAGCAAGAATTGAGCAAAATACCACAAGAGATCTGCCCGTTCCGAAATCCCCTCGCAGAAGTGGACTAATGCGGCAACCGTTTGCCGGAAGGATTTTGCCGAAGTCGACAGCAAACAGAAATGGCTCGGCGTGATCCGAGAGAAGGGTTTGTCGCTTCCGACTGGGGCTGACTGGGCGCCAGAGGGAGTAGAGGAGGCCGTCGGCTGTAGGGGAGGCAGTTCCTGGCGAAGTTGAAGGAAAGAGGCCACCGGTTTCTCTGGGCTGGCGATAATTGGATGGAACGTCGGAGTTCCTTCTGATTTTCGTCAACACGACCAAGGGAGAAGGCGGCGACTGGGCAGGAGCGACAGCGGGAGGTAGTAGCAGCGAACGTTGCCGATGGTGAACAAGATGAACGCGGCGAGAGAGGAAACCTGTACGCGGTTCCCGACAAATAGAGAACGAAAATGATTTCGTTTTCTGCGTCCGGGGTCCTGCTTCTTCCTGTTCAACGAAGGCTTTAAAAAATGATTTATATTTCATTGCATTTTTCCATATCAGGGCCGGCCAAATAAGTATAATGATGATTTTATTGCAAACTTTTCTTAACATGGCCAGCCAAAAATTGATATCCCCAATTTAATCATTTCCAAATACTTTATTTCCAACGATGCTCTTTCCAGAAATTTAACGGTTTGAAAATGTCTCCCAAAATACTATTTCCTAATATCGTTACCTATTTTAATTTTAAATTTATATGTTTTAAATAATTTTAAGCTTGCCCGTCACGTTCTAACGACTAAAATTATCGGACCTATTTATTAAGGGTCTCATCGGACGGTCAATCCAAAGAGCCAAACATCAAAGCAAATATGCGACAAACGAAATACATGATAAATAAATGCATAAATAAAATGTGTGACGCCTAGTGACGTCATGTATTAACAGATGCGACAACGGATGCATTAGTCCTTAAATTTATTAATGTCATAAACAATCATTAAAAGATAGTGTTAAATTGATGTGACACTTTAAATCGAGTTTCCGCTTTGTTATTTGTCGTGTTATTAGACGCGTTTACTTTAGTCCCACATCATGTATAGCTACAATTATGTATTTCTTTTTGATATAAATAAAGGGTGAGACCTCAATATGAGGCACTCAGTTTTTCCTCCCATAACATGGTATCAGAGGGAAAACAACCCTAATTTCTATTTCTCTCGATCCCGCCGCTCCGCTCGATCCCGATCCCGCTCCCGCTCCGTCTCCGTCACGATCGTTCTCGCTCCCGCACGGCTCGATACCAACGTCGACCTTCCGCCTGAAGGCGTCGACCGCTTCTGCTCGTCTCACGAACACGACGGCGGCATGCCTCCGCCGCGAGGTGATGTCGGCCGTCTACCCTAGATGCGTCGACACTCCTATCAGCGTCTGCTGCCTCCCGTAGCCCCTACCAGCGCCGCCTCCTGCAGGATTTCTACTCCTGCGGCTTCTACTATCGTTGCCTCTACCGTTCCTCCCTTCCGGCTGCTCCTGCTCCCGTGTTCTAGGCCATGAATTCCTTCGTAACAAGTACCGCCCCACCGCCGATTCCCTACGGGGATTCCCCTAACTCCTTTCCTCCAAACGCGAGGATTGCAACTACGATCCTTACCTCCTCCAATTTTCAGTTATGGAAGAAGGGGGTTACTATGTCTCTTGCAGGCATCCGCCGTACACACCATCTTACTCGTCTCCCAACCCATGCTGTGGGGAGTATCGAACATGACGACTGGTATAGTGATGATTGTCGCATCTTTTCCCTTCTCCTGAGTTCTATGGATCCCTCCGTCCAGCAAATGTGCAAGAACTGCGACAGCACCAAGGAACTATGAGACACTCTTCACATGATGTTTTCTCAGGCGAACAACCTCTCTCGTCTTGGAGAACTCTTCCCCAAGATCGCTGAACTACGCCAAGGCGCGCGTCCCGTTACCGAGTACTTTGCTGAATGAAAGGTTCTCGCCGATGAGATCTTGGATCTTTGGGAGATTCCCTCTACCCGGGAAGGACATCAGGCTCAACGTGAACACCTTGTGCTCTTGTGGCTATTGAATGGATTGGATCCTCACTTCTCCACAACGAAGACTGAAATGCTCGCCAGTCTTACTACACTTCAGACTGCTAGTGTGTACCATCGACTTACTAAGGCTGGCTCTATAGGTATCTCGTCATCTGCTTTACATACGTCTTCCGACGAGTCGATGGTTCTTGCCTCACGAGGAGGAGGTAGGGGAGCTAGTCGGGGGGGGGGGGGGGGGGCGCTCTGGCCGTGGTCGTGACTCAGACACGCGACATTGTGCCCATTGCGGGCGTCGAGGACATACAAAGGATACATGTTGGCTAATTCATGGGAAGCCAGAATGGGCCTCCAAACCTCCTCCACCTCGGGCAGCACACATGGCTGACTACTCTCCTGATCTCCGCCGATACATTCTTTCTTCTGATGTCGTCTTCCGGGAGACCGACCCGTATCCCTTTCCTGGATGCTCCCATCCTGATCCCTCTCTTGATACTCTCTTGGTCCCCATGCATGACCCTGCTCTCATTTCACCGATTGATGTGTTCTTCCCTCTGTGGGGGCAGGTTTACTCTCGTCGCTCTTCTGATAGTAAAGTGATGCCACCATCTCAGCCTACCTCGGTTACCGATGATACGACGACTGTTCCTCCGGAAGACCCTGCTATTGCCCCTACTACCATCACGCCAACCAGCCCAAAGGTTCCTATTGCACTCCGAAAAGGAGTTCGGGCATGTCGGGAGCAGCCACTCTATGTTAGCTCTTACCAGGGCTTGTCTGCATCTCATATAGCGCTGCACTCGACTCTCGATCGGTATCGTCTACCCTCTACCGTGGCGGAAGCTAAGGCTCATCCTGGTTGGATGGCAGCCATGCATGATGAATTGAACGCTCTCCAACAGAATCATACATGGGACCTGGTTCCCTTACCGTCCGACAAGAAGGCAATTGGATGCAAATGGATCTACTCTGTCAAGGTGCATGCGAACGGCTCTCTGGACCGCCTGAAAGCCCGATTGGTTGCCAAAGGTTATGCTCAGACTTATGGCGTGGACTATGACGAAACATTCGCTCCTGTTGCGAAGATGTCCTCTCTTCGTATCCTTCTTTCTCTCGCCACCTTCCACCAGTGGACACTACACCAGTTGGATATCAAGAATGCTTTTCTCCATGGGCTCCTGGATGAAGAAGTTTATATGGAGCATCCACCTGGGTTCGTTGCTGAGGGGGAGCGTACCAAGGTGTGCCGTCTCCTCGCGTCCCTATATGGATTAAAGCAATCCCCTCGGGCTTGGTTTGCTCGGTTCCGTGCCGTTGTTACCCAGTTCGGCCTTACCAAGAGTACTAAAGACTCGTCTCTCTTCTATCAGAACTCCTCGGCTGGTACTATTCTGCTACTAGTATATGTTGATGATATTGTTATCACAAGCAGCAACTCTGAAGGGATATTAAATCTCAAAGCATTCTTACACTCTAATTTCCAACCAAAAGATCCGGGCACATTGCGGTATTTCCTTGGGATTGAGGTGACTCAAGATGACCACTCTCTCTTTATTTGCCAACGCAAATATGCTCTCGATCTTCTATCTGACCTTGGGATGACTAACTGTGGCCATATGGATTCCCCACTGGAACCAGGAGAAAAGAGTCTTCATGCCAAGAGCAAACCGTTCGATTCAAAAGAGAAGTATCGTCGAATAGTTGGAAAATTAAACTACCTTACCATGACTCGTCCAGACATTGCTTGCGCGGTAAGTAAGGTCAGTCAGTTCATGACGGCCCCAACTATGTCTCAGTGGGATTCTGTTCTTCGGATTGTCAGATATGTGAAGAAGGATCCTGGTTTGGGAATTGCATACAAGAGTCGAGGTCATTCCAATCTAGAGGCATACAGTGATTCTGATAGGGCAGGATGCTTAGCCACTCGAAAGTCAACCACGGGATTCACTCTCTTTATGGGTGGTAATCTCATCTCCTGGAAGATCAAGAAACAAACCACAGTTGCCAGATCTAGTGCAGAGGCAAAATATCGTGCTATGTCCCACACTGTTGCTGAGATCATGTGGGTGAGACAGATTCTCTGTGAAATTGGGTATCCCGTTCAAGATCCTACTCCTCT
Organism: Platanthera guangdongensis; assembly: GCA_039583875.1. Taxonomy (NCBI): domain Eukaryota; kingdom Viridiplantae; phylum Streptophyta; class Magnoliopsida; order Asparagales; family Orchidaceae; genus Platanthera; species Platanthera guangdongensis. The sequence continues at coordinate 22,249,124 of CM077151.1, forward strand.
GTGGTGTGGCAATCAAGCTGCAATCCAGATAGCCACTAATCATGTGTTTCATGAGCGCACGAAGCACATAGAGGTCGACTGCCTCTTTGTTAGAGAGAAGTATGAAGAAGGCCTTATTTCTCTAAAGCATGTGAAAACCGGTTACCAAGTTGCAGACATTCTTACGAAAGAGGTTACAGAGACTAGAATGAACTATATATGTAACAAGTTGGGTCTGGGAAGTTCCCACGATCCAACTTGATTGGGAGTGTTATTTGTCGTGTTATTAGACACGTTTACTTTAGTCCCACATCATGTATCGCTACAGTTATGTATTTCTTTTTGATATAAATAAAGGGTGAGACCTCAATATGAGACACTCAGTTTTTCCTCCCATAACACGCTTAATTTGTAACGGAAACCAATGGAATGACCATATCAAGCACAAATCTTTTGATAAACCTTGTAATTTAACTAATATTAGAATCATGCACATAATATTAAAACACGTGCACTTTTCACCGATTACAGCTTATGATATTTCATGTTCAAATCTAGGCTATACTCCGGAGTAGTCTAATAATTAAAATTATTTATGTAGACTCTCTTGCTTGTTTGTCCAACCAATTTAGCCTCATATGATAGATTGATACACATATATTTCTATTTCCCTGATTGCACTATATTTTTCTTATTTACATACCATTTCATTGTTTTGAGATTTTTTCTTTTTTGTCTGGAATTTGCCTTAGCGTCCGTGACTGCACCACCTGATATCTGAGGCCGAGTTGCTTCGAGATCCTGGTTCCTGGAGGTTTATTTTGTTGTTATTTCATCAGGTTATATGTATTTTGTTTCCTTTACTGTCGGATTTATTAATCATGTACTAGTTATTATCAACCATTTTCTTTTATATCATGGACAACTGCTAGGCTTTTATGGATATATCGGAATATTATATTAATGACATGTTCACAACTATGATTTATTGCATTTACATTTTTACCAGCACTGTGTGTGACATGAGATTTTATTAAAGTGTATGTGCATCTAGTTTTCACTGACTAACTCTAAATTTTCACAAATACTATTGTTAGAATAGCCCATGTATTAGGCCCATGTTTTGGGCCCATTTTCTTGTTCTCTCCTCTTTAGTCCCACATCTTGTATATGATTTATTTCCTCTCTTTCTTTCCTATATATTTGTATACTCTCTTTGTATTTACATACTCAATCAATATACACAAGTTTCAGGCCTTTTCTACATGGTATCAGAGGAAGGTTACGACTCTCGCGGTTTGTCCCTAACTAACCGCACTGTGTAAACACTCTCGCGGTCTTCCTCCCGCGGCTTGTTTCTCGCGGCCTGTTCCGTTTCTAGCCGCACTTCCTCGCGGCCTGCCCTTTCAGACCGCCTTCCTCTGCCCTCATTTTCTCTCAGTGGATCCACCTTTCCCCTTCCCCCCCTCCTGCTTTTATAGCATTTCCTCTCTCCGTGGGACCACTTTCTTCCTGTCCGCTGCGGCCTCTCTCCTAGCCGCGACCTCTCCTCTGTCCGCCGCGGTCTCTCTTCTGTCCGCCGCGGCCTGGTATTCTCTGTCTGCCGCGGTCTCTCTTCTGTCCGCCGCGGCCTCCTTCTCTGTCCGCCGCGGCCTTTCTTCTCACCGCGGCCTCCCTCTCTTCTCGCCGCGGCCTCCTTCTCTGTCCGCTGCTCAGATCTGCCTGACCGTGCGGGCTGTCTTCTCGCCTGCATCTTGGTCGCGATCTCCGGCCTCTCTCCTAGTCGCGCGACTTGTCTCAGTCCGACGCGCCTTGTCCCAGTCCGGCACACCTTGTCTCAGTCCGGCGCATACGATCTGCCTGACCGTGCGAGCTGTCTCCTTCCTGCTTGCATTTTGGTCGCGATCTTCTCCCGTCGCCTGGTCGCCCGACTTATCTCCGTCCAGTGCGGCTTGTCTCAGTCCGCCCGGTTTATTTCTTTAACCGCGGCCCTCTTCCTTCCCTGTCTAAGGGTTGCGGCCTGTCTCCATGACTTCCTCTGGTTCTTCTCCCAGCTCAGCGGCCAGCCCGCCCCCTGTTCCTCCGGCTTGTCCTCCAGACCGCCCGACCTGTTCTGTTGACCTCCGTGACGAGCTCCGGATCACTACTATCTCTCTTTCTGGCAAGAAGAACTTTATCCCTTGGGTACATTCTGTTCGGCGGGTTCTCCAGGCTAAGGGCCTTCTCCCGCACCTTACTCAGGCACCTCCTTCTCCACCTACGGATGATTGGCTTCGTAATGACGGTCGTGTTCAGACTTGGCTTCTGAACTCCTTGGATGGTGAGCCCTATCAAATGGCTATGTACCACGACACCGCCAAGGCTATGTGGGATGAGCTTCATTCCTTGTATTCTGGCCGCGATAGCCTCCAGCATCTTTTTGACATCCTCACTGATCTCTTCACTCTTGACACTGTCGGCGCCTCAGATATGACCTCGTTTGTCGCCCGGGCTAAAACGCTTGCTGAAGCCTGGATCCAACACCAGCCTCCGACCACTGATCTTGCTGCTCAGCGGGCTCAGAAGGAAGCTGCTTGCATTGCCATCCTTATGGCTCGCCTTCCTTCTCATCTTCACAGTCTTCGTGCTCAGATCCTGGCCGCTCCTACTACGCCCTCTTTTTCGGATGTCTGCTCCATGCTTCTCCGGGTTTCGCCTCCTCCAGATCCTCCAGCTCCTTCTCCACCGGCTCTCCTTCAGCATGCCCCTCCGCTCTTACCCTCTCCTCCTCCTCCTTCTACTCGGGGGGGACGGTTGGGCTCGCGGGGCCGTGGCCGTGGCGGCCGTGGCCGGCCAAAGTGCTCCTTCTGCGGCCGGGATGACCATCTTGAGGCGGCTTGTTACAAGAAACTCGGCTACCCCCCTCGCCCGACGGCTTTTGCCGTTACTGATGCTCCTCCGGATCTCGAGACCGTCCGCCTTCAGCTACAACATCTCCAGGGGCTGCTCAATCCCCCCTCGGCCTCCGTCGCCTCTGTCTCCCACACAGGTACTGCTTGTCTCTCCCACAGCCCGGATTGGATTATGGACTCTGGCGCTACTCATCACATTACTTCGCAACGACCTGCCAAGTACTCGGGTTCTCCTTCTCCGAAGTCCATCACCGTGGCCAATGGGGCGCTGGTTCCTGTTTCCGGCTCGGCTGATCTTTCTATTTCCCCATCTCTCGTTCTTCGCTCGGCTCTTCATGTTCCGAGTTCCCCTTTTAACTTACTCTCTGTTGGGCGTCTTACGAGTGACTTGGATTGTTCTGTTATATTCACTTCCTCTTCTTTTGTTATACAGGATCGACGGACGCGGACTACCATTGGTAAAGGTCAGCTGCGGAATGGGCTCTACCTTCTCGATGCCTCTCCACTCGCTCTGTCTTCCGTCTCCTCCACTGCCTGGCATCGCCGCCTTGGTCATGCCCCTCTGCCAGTTCTCCCGCGGGCTCTTCCAGATCTTTCTTTTACGTCTTTTCAGTGTGATTCATGTATTCTCGGCAAACAGCCACGTTCTTCGTTTCCTTCGCATTGTACTCGGAGTGCGGCTCCTTTTGATCTTGTTCATTCGGATATTTGGGGTCCATTTCGGATTCCTAGTATATGTGGTTATCGTTATTTTCTAACCTTTATTGATGATCATTCCCGCACCACGTGGCTCTACTTACTTCGCGACCGCTCCGAGCTTCCCCGGGTGTTTCGGGCCTTTGTCCTCGAGACCCGGACACAATTCCATACCACCCTCAAAACTCTCCGTACTGATAACGCTCGTGAGTACACCAGCCACGCCTTTACCACCTTATGTACGGACTACGAGATTCTCCATCAAACCTCTTGTGCGTATACCCCGCAACAAAATGGGGTTGCCGAACGCAAGAACCGTCATCTATTGGATGTTGCCCGCTCCCTCATGATCCAAATGCATGTTCCTAAAGCTTACTGGAACTTTGCGGTCTCCACTGCCTGCTTTCTCATCAATCGCCTCCCTTCCTCTGTCCTCAATTATGCGACCCCCTTCAGCATATTGTTTCCCTCCACTCCGGCTTTCCCTCTCTCGCCCCGTATCTTCGGCAGCACCTGCTATGTCCACTGCCTCGGGCCCTCCACCGATAAATTGGACCCCAGGGCGGCGAAACACATCTTTGTTGGCTACTCCCACACCCAGAAGGGCTATGTTTGTTACTCACCCACTACCGGCAAGGTCACTGTCTCTGCGGACGTTACCTTCCGGGAAGACGAACTGTTCTTTCCTGCTCCTTTCCCTACTGCTCCACCAACGCCTCCTCTCCCGCCGTCCATCCCTCGTCCCGTTATTCCTGCTACTCCACCACCACCCCCGCTCTCTCCTCCACCCGCTCCTTCTACCACCAAACCACCCGTTATCCGGGTCTACTCTCGTCGCCCTCCCTGTTCCGTCGCCCCTCTGCCGCCGACCTCTACCACGGATGCTTCGCGTCCCTCTGATCAGGTAACGCCCTCCACTGCTCATCCTCTGGAGGCTTATGTCTCTCTTCATCGCCTCTCTCCACCTCTGCACACCTTTGCTACTTCTCTTTCTTCGGTTTCTGTTCCTAACTCTGTACAGGAGGCGCTTAACCATCCGGGCTGGCGGGCCGCCATGGACGAAGAGATGTCTGCTCTCTGGGCTAACCAGACATGGTCCGTTGTCCCCCTCCCTCCGGGTCACAAACCGGTAGGGTGCAAGTGGGTCTTTGTCATCAAACATGATGCTGATGGGACGATCGACCGTCTGAAGGCTCGCCTTGTCGCTCGCGGCTTCACTCAACAACAGGGGCTCGACTATGAGGAAACCTTCTCTCCGGTCGCCAAGCTCAATACCGTTCGGGTCCTTCTTTCTGTCGCTGTTCATCGCCGGTGGCCTCTCTTTCAGCTTGATGTTAAGAATGCTTTCTTAAATGGGGATCTCCAGGAAACGATCTACATGCAACAACCGCCCGGGTTTGAGACCACGGGGGAGTCTCAGGTTTGCCGCCTTCGCAAGGCTCTGTATGGTCTCAAACAATCTCCACGGGCCTGGTTTGAGAAATTCAGTAAAGTACTTCGCGCTGTCGGCTTTAGCCGTAGCTCGGCTGATTTCTCGCTCTTCACTCGTCACCGACCATCAGGGACGGTCCTTCTATTAGTATATGTTGATGACATCATCATCACAGGAGATGACTCCCAAGGGATACATACAGTCAAAGCACATCTGAACTCGGTCTTTCAGACAAAGGACCTGGGGACTCTGCGATATTTTCTGGGACTTGAGGTTGCCAGGCGACCGGACGGCCTCATTCTATCTCAACGGAAATACTGTACTGATCTTCTTCATGATGCTGGCCTCTTAGGGTGTAAGCCATGTGATACCCCCATGGATGTGAACCACAAGTTGTGTGCTCAGGCTTCTGACTCAGATCTTCTCCTCCAGAACCCTGAATATTATCGACGACTTGTTGGCAAGCTGATCTATCTTACTGTTACCCGACCAGATATTTCCTTTGCTGTTGGTCTTGTCAGTCGATACATGCACTCTCCTCGCAAGTCTCATCTTCTGGCTGTTGAACGCATTCTGAGGTACTTAAAAACAGCCCCGGGTCAAGGACTTGTGTACCGGACTTCCTCGTCTGCTCCTACCTTAGTGGCATACTCCGATGCGGACTATGCGGGCTCTCTTGATGACCGGCGGTCTACTAGTGGTTTCTGCACATACTTTGAGGGACATTTGGTTACATGGCGAAGCAAGAAACAAGCGGTCGTTGCTCGCTCATCGGCTGAGGCAGAATACCGCGCAATGGCTTCTGTTGTATCCGAACTCACATGGCTTGAAAGTCTTCTCACTGACCTGGGTGTTAAATTACCTTCTCCTGCTCTACTTCTTTGTGATAGCCAAGCAGCTATACATATCGCCAAGAACCCAGTCTTCCACGAAAGAACGAAGCACATTGAAGTTGATTGCCACTTCGTTCGAGAAAAGGTTCAAATGAAGAAGCTCGATTTAAAGCATGTTCCAGGGACAGAACAAGTTGCAGATGTCCTCACAAAGGCTCTTCCCAAAGCATCCTTCTATCAATGCTTGTCCAAGCTTGGTGCATACGATTTGTACGCTCCAGCTTGCGGGGGAGTGTTAGAATAGCCCATGTATTAGGCCCATGTTTTGGGCCCATTTTCTTGTTCTCTCCTCTTTAGTCCCACATCTTGTATAGGATTTATTTCCTCTCTTTCTTTCCTATATATTTGTATACTCTCTTTGTATTTACATACTCAATCAATATACACAAGTTTCAGGCCTTTTCTACAACTATCAAACTAATTTTTTCTCAAATTAATTATTTTAAATCTAATGTTACAATTTTAGCTCCTGCCTAACAAACATAGAATTTCTTTCGCCCTTGCTTGTGACATCACGACCCGCCCACAACGCACTCTAATAATTGTTATTAGAAGGGTCGTCACAGATTCTCCCCGCGTCAGAAGTAAGCACAAATTAATCACCTTTCATCTTCTAAGTTCTCTTCTCTTTCCTCTCTCTCTCCCTAACCCTAAACAATCCCAACTCTAGGGCATCGCGTGGTTGAGTAAGGATCCCTCGCCGCATCTCTCAGGTTGAGCTTGGCATCCTTCGAACGACTCTCGCTTGTATCCCCGACATTTTTGGTACCCTTGCAACCTCTGACCTCCACTCTAGAGAGCTTCCGACCACATTACTGGAGGTCCATAGCATTTTATTATCTAGTAGCCACATTTACGTATTGTTACACAAGTACAATTGTAATTTGCATACACATGCTAATATGAACAGATTCAACTTAGTGTGGGTACTAGAAATCAAGATCTGATTTTGTGTAAGTGTATCTTCATACACGTGTAATGGAGGCATATGGTAGTTGAACAACAATTGCTCTAATCACATGAATGGAGAAACATTGAAAGACACAATGATGGAATACAAAAAATTGGGAAAGGAATCTTTGGAGAACAACACAAAGATGTGGCCTGTGGGTAATCAACATCGATAATGTTAATTAAATTCAAGCTTTATTAATGATTGTAGATGTCGGCGACATGCCGACAAACATGGCGTTTTTCGGGGGAAAATGCAACACACATCATGATATATTGAGCACAACAATTTACATTTTAATCTGATTTGATTTTACTTAACTTTAATGTGTTTCTTTTAACGTCTCACTCCAGCCGGCCCTAATTACACAAACACTATTTCAATGTTCTAGCTTCCGATGCACACAAAATCAATTAGCAATAAAATGTAGGTTGAATACAATCACGAGGTATAATGACACCAGCTCTTGAGGACCGTTTCTCTTTAAGAATCCTCATCAAGAGGGTTACCAAAACAAGACTTCCAAGATTTCCATTTATTAGCCCTACTTCCATTTATATAATAGGGGTACAAGATACCATGTGGCACATGTGCGACTTAACTAAATGTAGACCAACATACTAATCGGTTACTAGTGCATATGTATCAACATTCAGCTTTTCAAAATTGACCTTGTACTCAAGGTCGAGTAGTGGTGATGACATTCTTGAGCTCCAGGGCTTAAGAAGCCTGCAACTGTAATGCCGACGATCTTCAGTCGTGAGCACCACACATAGTTCTTTATGGAGACATTTGTGAAGGGTGTTAATTGAATATAATGATGAAATTTATTCGATGATAGAGTTAACAATGCTTATTTATTAAATATCAAAAAAGATTTTAAAATAATGAATAATCATGAATAATTCTTGGTTATGACATAGTAGAGTATTCCATGCAAGTATGAGCCCACTTCAAAGGATCAAAAAGTAATATCTAGTTAGAAGATTGCTTGAGGAAGATTTTTACCAGGATCCTTATAGTGATGCATGAAAAACAAGCTAGCTAACTAAGTCAACATTGTTTAGACACAAAAGACAATAAACCAAAAAAAAAACATTAAAACAAGACACTTCAAGCAATTTATATTGAAAAACATAGTTTGTTTCACAAGACATTTTCTTCCTTTAAATCTAACAGTTAAGCCAATGACCTCCATATCCATATTCCTCCACTTCTGATTCAACAATAAGTACCCAAGTCCTAGTTGATTCGAATATCAAAAAGTTGAATCAGATATCCTTCTTCTCTAATAAATCAAACCACTCCATAAGAAATAAATCAATAACTGGACCATAGAATAAACTTAACTCACTCGGGGTTTTAAAAAAAGGATATAGAACTGGTAACCCGGATTAGACCCTATCAAACTTGACAAAACATGCTTCTATCTTGTATAGAACACAAACATATCACAAAATTAGTCACAAAAGACAGAATACACTGCTAGTATTCCATATAACAAAAAAAAGAAAAACAAATGTGGACGTAAATAAAATGTTCAAAAGACACAAGATATAAATAGGAATTAAAGTCTCATCCACTGCCAACATTGATTTAAAGGCTGCCTATTTGCAAGAAAATCAATTTATGGGAATACATGAGATTACCGACCCTGCACCTAACGGAAGGAGAATCAATATACACAGAGTAAATAATATCTCAGCAGAAAGAGGAAATAACTTAATTGATTGAATAAGAGGACTCCCCACAAATATATATATATATATGGGGGAGAAAGATACAAAGACAACAATACCCTTATGGGTAAATACAATAGTAACAAAAATAAGAAGACTTGATTTCAACTCTCCCCCTCAAGTCGAACGGTAGATATCCGTCATTCCGAGCTTATGAATATCATCAGTGAAGACATCGGATCCTAGACTCTTGGTGAAGATGTCGGCCAACTGATCTCGGGAGTGTACGAAGGGTGTGACTAAGCTTCCTTTTTCAAGATGGTCTTTGATGAAATGACGATCCACATCAACGTGCTTAGTCCTGTCATGCTGAACTGGATTGTGTGCTATGCTGATGACAACTTTGTTGTCATAGTACAGGGATATGAGAGCTTCCTCCTGAAGCCCCAGATCTTGCAGTAGGGTACGCAACCACAGGCCTTCACAGAGGCCTTGGGACATTGCCCGGTACTCAGCTTCTGCACTTGATCTGGCCACCACATTCTGTTTCTTACTACCATGTGATCAGGTTTCCTCCAATGAATGTGCAATAATCCATTGTAGATTTCCGGTCATCGTGACATCCAGCCCAGTCAGCATCAGTGAAAACATCTATCCGCAAGTGATTGTTCTTGGAGAACATTAGCCCCCCGTCCCGGGGACTTCTTCAAATACCGGAGGACATGGTAAGCTGCCTCCTGGTGTCTGAACCTTGGAGCATGCATGTACCTAATCAGTATCCCACATCATATGTAATGTCGGGGCGAGTATGTGAGAGATATAAGAGCTTTCCCACCAATCTTTGATAACTGGAGGCATCTGTACGATCACCATTGCATCTGTACGATCACAATGTCATCAACATAGACAATCAGAACAACAATTTTATCTTCATTCCTCCTAACAAACATGGTATGATCAGAGTGTCCCTGCTTGAAGCCAAACTGGATCATGGACTTGTGGAATCTACCGAACCATGCCCTCGGGGACTGCTTCAGCCCATACAAGGACTTTCATAAGCGACAGACAAGGCTCTCTTGTCCCTTCCTCACAAAGACTGGAGGAAAGACCATGTGCACCTCTTCCTCGAGGTCCCCGTGCAAGAACGCATTTTTGATGTCCAGTTGATGAAGTTCCCAATCTAAAATCACAGCACATGATATGATCACACAAATAGAGTCCATCTTTGCAACTGACGCAAAGGTCTCTTGGTAATCAATTCCCTAAGTCTGGGTATAACCACGAGCAACAAACCGAGCTTTATATCACTCGACTTTCCCATCCAGATTCTGCTTGACTGAGAAGACCCATCTTGAACCAATGGGTTTCTTGCCAGGAGGAAGAGGGATGACATCCCATGTGCGATTCTTCTCCAAAACGGACATTTCTTCCTTCATTGCTTGAACCCATACTGGAATGCCAAGTGCCTCCTGCCATGTCTTATGAATAGAGATCTCAGACAAGGAGGATATAAAAGACTGGTGAGGCTTAGAGAAATAATTATAAGCAACATGGTTAGAAATAGGGTGTTCGGTACACCGAGCCTTACCTTTTAGTTGAGCAATAGGAACATGTAAATTAGCATCAGGATCTGAGTCCAAAGGCAGCATTGGCAGCGACAGAACAATGACGGGCTGTTCACCTGTTTTTCGACAATGATAAACATGAGGTAGAGGCGTGATGAGGGATGGATGATGAGAGAAGGGTATATGAGAGATATCTGTAGTGGATGATATAGGGAAGGTATATGCAGGATATCTGTAGTGGATGACATAGTGGAAGTAGGAGTGGTACCACGCCCGGGGGGGATAACAGGAAGAGGAACGGTACCAATAACATCATTATCCTCCTCCCCCGAACGATAAGGAGTCGAAGCTAAGTAATAGGATTCATCTTCGCGAAACGTCACATCCATGGTACAATAAATACGTCTGGAGGGTGGGTGATAACACCTGTACCCCTTGGTGGTGGTAGAATAGCCAAGGAAAACACAACGGATAGCTCGAGGATCGAGCTTGTCACGTAGTGGCTGATGAACATGAACAAAACAGACACACACAAACACGCGGGGTGGAAGAGAAGAGGTATGAACAACAGTCGTAGAAGAAAGACGAGCGAGAGGGGTGGTATACTCTAGAACCCGTGAAGGAAGACAATTGATAAGATGAGTGGCCGTCATGATGACATCACCCCAATAAGGTTTCAGAAGGTGAATGGAGGAGAGGAGACAACGAGCAACATCTAGGAGATGCCTGTTTTTCCGTTCTGCCACACCATTTTGGGTGGAAGTGTAAACACACGTGGTTTGGTGGAGGATGCCATTGCTCGAGAGATAGGCCCCAAACGCACCATGATCATCATATTCCCCCCCATTGTCGCTTCGAAGAACACGAATGGTTCTATTGAACTGTGTTTGTATCATCTTATGAAAGGTTTGAAAAACAGAAGCAACTTCTCCTTTCTTCTTCAAAAATAAACCCACGTAATACGAGAAAAACAATCAATAAAGGTAACAAACCATCTATAGCCAGTTAAAGACACAATCGGGAAGGTCCCCAGACATCAGAATGTATAACAACAAAAGGTGTACTACTGGGAGAAGATAAATGAGATGTTGAATGACGAACATGTTTAGACATTACACAAACATCACATTTTAAACTAGGAATAAACTGAGATAAAGTAGAAAATAGTTTCTGAAGATAAATGATAGACGGATGACCAAAACGCAAGTGCCAGCGGCGAGTGTCAGCAGCAGCAGCAGCCGAAGAAGAAAGAGCAAGGGATGATGGTGTAGTATCCAGGTAGTACAGATCACCACGATTCCTACCATTGCCACGTATCCGCTTCGTACCCAGTTCCTGAAAAATACAAGAATCAGAGAAAAAAGTTACAGAACAGTTAAAAGATTTAGTAAGGTTGATAATAGAAAATAAACTGTGGAGAAACGAAGGAACATGCAAGACAGAAGAGAGAGGAAGAGAAGAGGAACATGAAAAAAGGCCCTTGCTAACAATAGGGGACAAGGTACCATTGGCAGAGACAACCTTGTCCTTACCAGACAAGAGGGTGTAGGAGGAAAAACCTGTAGAGGACCCGGTCATGTGATCAGTGGCTCCAGAGTCAATGATCCACTTAGACGGAGGAGACTTAGCAGCATGGGCACTGGGCATCGCATCAGTAGCAAACAAAGAGGAAGTACCACTTGGAGTAGGATCAGATTGAGAGTGAAGCAGGCGTCGCAGAGCATCCAATTCTGAAGTGGTGAAGTGATCCGGGAGCTGACCATGATGGCTCTCCTGCATCTCTGTGGAATAAGCAGCATCATGAGAATGAGTACCAGTCTGGCGGGATCCCCCACGTCCAGGGTCACGACCACGTCCACAGCCACAAAAATATCCAGGTGGAGCAAGGTGAGGATGAAGCTTGAAGCACACTTCGCGAGAATGGCACCGACGACCACAATGAGCGCACGTGAGAATCGTGCTGGTATGACTGTAGCAACCACATCCAGTACTCGTAAAGGCAGAGCGGTCAGAAAGAGGAACTGCCGTGCTGAGAGAACGCCGACGATCTTCATCGCCAAGAACCATACTAAAGGCCTCCCAGAGAGATGGAAGAGGAGACCGATGAAGAATATTGGTGCGAACCATATCCAGCTCCATGCCCAAACCCATCAAGAACATATGTAGGCGGAATCGTTCGTCTCTCTTCTGCAACAGGACTGCATCGGCAGTGCAGGCAGGTGTAAACTGGTCGAAGTAGTCCAACTCCTGAGATATACGCTTGAACTCGGAGTAGTAGGTGGAAACTGTCATGGATCCCTGCCGTACCTCACCCATACGGCGGGTAAGCTCATAGACCTGAGTGGAGTTCCCAATCTGAGAGTAGGTCTCCCGCGCTCGAGTCCAAATCTCGTAGGCTGAGTCCATTAATATATAACTGCGGTACACCTTGGGTGACATGGAATGGAGAAGCCAGGATACCACCAGTGAATTTTCTGAGTCCCATCTCGGCCAAGAAGAATCAGCCCTAGATGGTGCCACCTTAGTCCCATCAATGTATCCAAACAACTGATGACTACAGATAACATGCTGTGCTGTACGAGACCATTCGAGACAGTTCGTTCCATCCAGTGGTACAATGGTAATTTTCAAGGAGCCAGCATGACCAGAGGGCCGCTGAGATTCACCCATCGGGGGAGCCATAACCATCGGGGATGTAGAATCAACCGCAGCTGAGGAATCATCCATGATGAAGGGACAGAAGGGGCAGAAGGGGCAGCCGGAAAGATCAGAATGGCTGAATCTGAAAGCCGGCTGGATCTGAAAGGGATAGAAGGTGCAGAAGGGGCAGCCGGCAAGATCAGAAAGCTGGCTGCAACATAGGACCAAGATCTGGATGCATCAGGAGTAGCATCTGGATGCAGTAGGAGCCAGAAAACAACGACAGAGTTGAAATCGAGTGATGTCGGCGACAGGATCTGGAGGCGAAATCGTGCGATGTCGGCGAGAGATGCCGCGACAGGCGACGACGGGCGAAGCAGCTTCAGGCGACGTCGGGCGAAGCAGCGTCGGGCGTCGACATAGACTGGAACGCGGCAGTCGGCATGGGTCAGACGCGCAGACAACGACTGCGGCGATGCTTCATGAGAAGACGACCGACTCCTTCAGCATGCCCCGCTGCGAGCGATAGAGCCGTGAGGCTCCATGCGCGACGGTGGTGACAAAATGGCCGGGAGCGGGAGGTCGGGCGGCGAACGGAGACGGGGGAGCGATAAGAACGAAGAAGGGTATTAGGGTTCGGGGAAAACCTCTGATACCAAGTAGAAAGAGAAAATAACTTAATTGATTGAATAAGAGGACTCCCCACAAATATATATATATATATATGGGGGAGAAAGATACAAAGACAACAATACCCTTATGGGTAAATACAATAGTAACGAAAATAAGAAGACTTGATTTCAACTATCTCGAGAAGAATGTAGTCATTTTAAAAAATGAAACTCATTAAAAACTCACTTCCACAATCATTAACCTACTTTAACAGTCTAGGAGCGGTGCCTAATATAACAATGTTAATAAAAAGAAGAAGAAATAAACCTAAAAATGGAAATGGCGAAGGAATGAATGTTGACTGGTACTATGTAATACATAATTCAAAGGTTGATAGATGCTTCATACCTGAAGCATCTGCATTAATTTTGGATGCTGCTCCAGCAATTGACAGAGTTTATCTCGATCACTCAACAAAGACTGCCACCCAAAAATAACATCATAAAGATTTATCATAATCTTAGGTAATTAGGTGATGATTATCCTTGTAAATCATTTACAAAAAGGAATCCGTTCTTTAATGCATTTGAGATGAAAGAGTTGTTTCTTACACCGACTTTAGCTCACATATTTTGAGCCCAAAATGCACTTAAGGAAACACTTTGAATGTGTTGACAGTGAACTTAAAATGAGCTTGAAATGTTTTCAAATATTATGACAGGTCAATAAAAAATATCGCTACCTGAATGGCTTCTGGGGATGAGAAGAATTGTTGTAATGTCATCCCTGAATCCTTCTGCGTCTGGTTTGTATTGTCAACCTCTTGAGTTGAATTTCTTACTTGTGTATCAAAAGGAAGGTGAGTGTGATGTGGCATCTGATCTTGTTGATGTGATGGATAAAAAACTTGTAACTGAGGTAGATGAAGCTGTTGTTGAACTTGGAGGGGTTGCATTTGAAGTTGAATAGAACCTTGAGGCAGTGACATCATTTGCTCAAAATGCGGCTGTGGAACTTGAATTGGAATCCCAGGGTTCTGAGAAGGATGAGGAGCCCGTGGCTGAGGAGGAAGAGGTGGTGGTGGCTGCACTGATGTAGATTGAAGAGAAAGTGGAGGATTAGGGACTGCCATTGGGGAGATGCTACTAGGATTCTGGCCATGATGCTGTGGAGATGAGGCAAAAAGTGTTCCAGTAACAGCTGGTCTATTGATTAGCATTGTTGGTGCAAATGGAGGTAATGGATAAGAAAGAGTAGATCCTGAAGCAGAAAAGATTCCTAAATCAGTAACAGGAGCTGAAAGTTGAGGGACCGGGCCTGTATGCGGGGATTGTAAATATAGCGAAGATTGGGAGGTGAAATTTGACATTGATTTAGTTAGTGGTGTGGAGAATGGAGGTGGTGTAGGAGGGAGTGGGGGTGTAGGACGTATAGAAGCATTACTACTGCTAGGAGAATCTGTATTCCACAAAAGTTTATTGTCAGTAAGAGGTTGAGAATTTAGTGACATTAGAGAGCTCATTGATGATGCATTCTCTGATTGAACCTGCAAAATTGAAAGGATTCAGCCACAAGAGAAGAAATAAAAGCATGAATGTAATGGATAATAGACAGGAACGTAAGGTCAGATGAATTGTCCTTCTTACATGGAGATTTGTTGATCCATTAACATTAAACGGCAGTACTGGATACCCTGGAAAAAAGGGTGGCTGCATTTCTCTTACATTTGGATGAGGCATAGGAGGAAGAGGTGGTTGATTGATGGGGTGCTTATGCTCATAATATCCAAAAGGTAAAGAGCCCAATGTAGTTTTGTGTGTGCTATCCCTCTGAAGAAAAGGTCCAGGCAATGGCTGGATTGTAGCAGCAGAGTTGGGATTTAACGAACTTGATGGGATAGAAGCAATGTTCCCACTTGGAGGAACATCAAAACCTCTGGAACTCATTTTATGAGATATATATTTTGGTTCTTCAGAATTCTTTCTAAAGGGCCTTTTGTCTGCATTAATCAGAGCAGAAGTTCTCTCCGAAGATTCTATAGTAACTGATATTTCAGGCTGCATAAATCTCTTCAAGCTAGTATCTGAACGGGACTCAATGTCTTCAGATGGTAGTGAGCTACCAACATGAGAAATCTGAGTAGCATCATTTGTCTCACCTTCTGTCTCCTCAACAACAGAACCTGGAGAACTTCCCTCCACAATTAGAGGGGTAGACTGCAGATTGTCATCGGGTTGAGGGAACGGTAGTCTATCTTCAGATCCCGATTCCTCATCAAACACAATATCAATCCCCTGAAGATCATCATCAAAATCAGCCTTTAACTGCTGTGACTTGTCCAGTTTACTACTGTCATTATGATTCTCATGTGTTGTTTGCCTGACAAGGGTCATCTCCCCAACAGTGGGGAATGCAGGACTTTGTCGCTCCCTCTGCCTAGCAATAAATTCATCTACATGAATAGATGGAGGCCTCCCACTTGACCCACCCCGTTGGGAAGAACCCAGATGAGAGCTACTGTTTAAACCATCGATATTTCTCTCTCTAGCAACGTAATCATCCACATGCATAGATGGTGGTCTGCTTGTATTGGGTTTGCGTTGTCGAAATGTGTCCCTCCGACTAGGACCAGATGGAATGGCAGGTGCGGAAACAATTCGAGAAAATGCATTTGAGCCACTAGCCTCTGGTGCTGAACTATCTCTAGAGCGCTTAGCAGAAACTTCTGATGAAGCTAATTTTCTCTTTCCAGAAGTTGCAAGTATCCTTTCCGATGAAGAATCGGGACATTCCCACATGAATTTTTCTGTAAGGAATTCTAGGGAATATGGATCATTCTCTCTTTCAATGTTATCATTTGAGTTCCAGATATGAGAAAATGCAGCTTCATCATCATTAGCAATCATGTCTGACAACGAAATCAACATGGACTGAATGTTCGTAAATGAATTTACAACATTTGATGAATAGCAACCTTCACTTGAAACATCATCTAGTTTAATTGGTGTAACTAAAGGAATCTGCAACAGAAGCATCATGAATTTTATTAAATCCCTAACCTGCAAAAATAGAAAGTGTGTTGATATGTTAAAATATATAATATCTAGAACTAGACTAAGTTTGAAAACGATTTACTTAAAATACCTGATGCAAATTGATATTCATAGAGGAAGATGCAAAATTTTCCTTGTTAACTTTCTGGTCAAACTGACTTATCAACTTAAGGACATCATGTAACTTTTCCTCAGAAGCAATAGTGGCACTATGTTGAGCATTAGGGAGACCAAAGAGACACCTCAACATTGAAATACCTGCAAAACTATCAAAGAAATAAAAGCATTAATGAATAAGAGAAAAAAAGGAACAAACTAGTTGAAACAATAAATATTAGACTATCAGAGCTTTAAATAGGATGTACTTTATACTTTAAACAAGCATCTTGCCCGAGTTGTGAATTGTAAATAATAAATGGCTAACACCATCTCCATATTATAATCCAAAATTTTATTATAAGGTGATGCCAAGTGTGAAAGGAAAGGCAAAAGAAGTGGGATGAGTACAAGCACATAACTTCAAAGTGATGCCTCTCAATGCCATTGACACTATCGTCCCAATGCCACGGGGAAAAACTTCTAACATAAAAAATGCAGATCACAAGCCAACAAAATAGCATGAGAAAAGTGATCTACAGCCTCAAGGGATGTTCCGACTAGTCACCAAACGAATAGATACTAACGAAAAGAAAATTGCATACAAAAGTATTAGAAAAGCCCATGTAAAAGGCCCATTTGATGGCCCATTTTTCCTCCTCCTTCTTTAGTCCCACATCATGTATAGGATTTATTCTTCTCTCTTCTCTCCTATATATTTGTATTCTCTCCTTGTATTTACTTACTGGAATAATACATACAAGCTTTGGGCACTTCCAACATGGTATCAGAGCCAGGTTCCGTCTAGCTGCGACCTGCCCTTTTCTGTCCGCCCGGTCTCCTGCGGACTGCCTTCCTGCATCCGCGGACTGTCCTTCTGCATCCGCCTCTGCGGACTGCCCCTCTGTACCTGACCGCTCGACTACCCTGCGGACTGCCCTTCTGCATCCGCTCCGGTTTCGTGCGGACTGCCCTTTTGTTTCCGCTCCTCTTCTCTCCCTCCGTGGTTCCACCCTCCTCAGGCTTCTTATAGCCCTCTTCTGCTCTAACTCGTGGGGCCCACCTCTCTCTATCCGCTCCGGACGATCCTCCCTGTCCGCCGCACTCTGTTTGTGTCCGCTCGAGCCTCTTTGCTCGCGGACTGCTCCCTCTAAGCTCGCTCTATTTCTGTCCGCTCGAGCCTCTGTGCTCGCGGACTCTCTCTCTCCGCAGTCTCTTGCGGACTGCTCCTGTCCGCTGCGGGCTCTCCTTGTGTCCACTGTGCACTCCCTTGCTGCGACCTCTGCCGCGACCTGCCCCCAGTTCGCCGCGACCTCTGTCGCGGACTGCTCCAGCTCTGCTCTCAACAGCTGCGATCTGCTCCACTGATCTGCGACCTCTTCCAACTCGCCGCGACCTCCTCTCGCGGATTGCTCCTGTTCGCCGCAGCCTCACTTAGTCCGCCGCGACCTCCAGACCGCCGCGACCTCCAGACCGCCGCGACCTCAGACCGCCGCGACCTCCCGACCACTGCGGGCTCTCCTTTCTCCACTGCTGGCCGCGCGGTTTGTTCTCTCCGAGCCCTGCTGTCTGCTGCTACTCAGTCGCCATGTCCTCCAGCGACTCCACTACCACTCAACCCCCTGCCGACCACGTGGCTCCTCTCGAACTCCGCGATGAGCTTCGGATTACTACTATTTCTCTCTCTGGCAAGTCCAACTTCATTCCCTGGGTCCACTCTGTCCGCCGGGTCTTACAGGCCAAGGGTCTTGCCCGTCACCTTACCCAGGGCTCACCAACTCCTCCTACTGATGATTGGCTCCGCAATGACGATCGCGTCCAGACCTGGATCCTGAACTCGGTGGAGGGTGAGCCGTACCAGATGATCATGTATCATGAGACCGCCAAAGACATGTGGGATGAACTTCATTCATTGTACTCCGGGAAGGACAGCCTTCAGCACCTTTTTGACATCCTCACTGATCTTCAAGCCTTGGATGTTGGCAAAGCTCCGGACATGACCTCCTTCGTGGCCCGTGCTAAAACTCTCACGGAAGCCTGGATTCAGCACCAGCCCGCGACTACTGATCTCGCTGCCCAACGCGCCCAGAAGGAGCCTGTTTGTATTGCTATGATTATGGCTCGCGTCCCGCCACACCTGCACAGTATTCGGGCCCAGGTTCTGGCTTCACCCACCACCCCTTCCTTCTCTGATGTCTGCTCAATGTTACTTCGCGTTCCACCTCCACCGGAGGCTCCTGCACCACCCTCGCCGGCCCTTCTTCAGCAAGCCCTTCCTCCTTTACTTCCACAACCCTCTTTTACTCGGGGTGGCCGTACGGGCTCCCGTGGGCGGGGCCGTGGTGGCCGCGGACGGCCCAAGTGCACCTACTGCGGCCGGGATGGCCATACTGAAGCCGTCTGTCACAAGAAACATGGCTACCCTCCTCGCCCGCCTACTGTTGCTGTTACCGATAGCTCTCCTCCAGCTGGTACGGATCTTGAGGCTCTTCGCCTTCAGCTGCAACAACTCCAGGGGCTCCTCAACCCCCCTTCTGCTTCCATTGCCTCCACCTCCCATGCAGGTATTGTCTCCACCTCCACTGCAGGTACTGCCTGTCTCTCTTCCAGCTCTCGCTGGATCCTGGACTCGGGAGCCACCCACCACATCACTTCCATGCGGCCGCCCCAGTTCTCTGCTGTTGCTCACCCCCCGTCTATTACTGTGGCCAATGGTGCGCTTGTCCCGGTCTCCGGCTGCGCGGATCTCCTCCTTCCTCCCTCTCTCTCTCTTCGCTCCGTTCTTTATGTGCCAGCCTCGCCTTTTAATTTACTCTCTGTTGGTCGTCTTACTACTGATATGAATTGCTTTATCACCTTCACCTCTTCTGGTTTTTTGATACAGGATCGGCAGACGCGGATTACCATTGGTAGGGGTCGGCTGCAGAACGGGCTCTACCTCCTCGATGTCTCTCCCACATCCCTTTCCTCTGTTTCCTCGTCTGATTGGCATTGTCGGCTTGGGCATGCCCCTCTACCTATCCTGCAGAAGGCGCTTCCCGACCTTTCTCTTCCTGCTTTTAAATGCGATTCTTGTATTATTGGCAAACAGCCTCGCTCTTCTTATCCCGCTCATTGTACTAGGAGCTCTGCTCCGTTTGATTTAATACATTCTGATATTTGGGGACCCTATACAGTTTCTAGCATTTCTGGTTATCGTTATTTTCTAACATTTATTGATGATTACTCTCGTACTACTTGGTTGTACCTCCTACATGATCGCTCTGAGCTTCCTCGTGTCTTTCAGGCGTTTGTGTTAGAGACTCGTACCCAATTCTCTACCACCATTAAAACTTTCCGCTCTGATAATGCCCGGGAATATACTAGCCACGAGTTTGCCACTCTCTGCGCAAACTTCGGTATTGTTCACCAGACCTCTTGTCCCTACACCCCTCAACAAAACGGGGTCGCCGAACGCAAGAACCGCCACTTGCTCGATGTTGCTCGCTCTCTCATGCTTCACATGCATGTTCCCAAAGTCTTCTGGAACTTTGCGGTGTCCACTGCATGTTTTCTTATCAACCGTCTCCCCTCTCCCGTTCTCCAGAACGCTACCCCCTTCAGCCTTCTTTTTCCCTCCACACCCGCCTTCCCCCTCACCCCCCGGGTTTTTGGATGTACCTGCTTTGTCCATAACCTGGGCCCCACTCTTGACAAACTGGATCCCCGTGCGGCCAAACACATTTTTGTCGGCTACTCCCGCACCCAAAAGGGCTATGTTTGCTACTCTCCGATCACCCGGAAGGTCTCTGTTTCGGCTGATGTTACTTTCCGGGAGGATCAACCCTTCTTCCCTCCTCCTTTGCCACCTCTTCTACCACCACCTCCTACAACACCCTCCCTCCCACGGCCGGTGATCCACGTCCACTCACCTCCCACCATCCCTCCGCCTCCTCCCACCATTGACCCTCCTCGACCCCCCGTTATTCGGGTCTATGCTCGTCGCCCTCTTCCTCCCGTTGCTCCTCTGCAGACGGCTTCGACCTCGGCTTCTTCGTGTTCTGCTGCTCCGGTGTCGGTCTCTACCGCTCATCCAATGGCGGACTATGTTTCTCTCCATCGCCTCTCTCCACCTCTTCAGACCTTGGCTACTTCGCTCTCCTCGGTCTCTATTCCTACTTCTGTCCAGGACGCTCTTCAACATCCTGGGTGGCGTGCGGCCATGGAAGACGAGATGGCTGCTCTTTGGGCCAACCAAACTTGGACCTTGGTGCCCCTTCCTCCCGGCCAGAAACCCGTTGGGTGCAAATGGGTTTTCGTCATTAAACATGCTCCTGATGGGACCATTGATCGCCTCAAAGCTCGTTTGGTTGCTCGTGGCTTCACCCAGCAACCGGGGCTGGACTATGACGAGACTTTCTCTCCGGTCGCTAAGCTCAACACGGTCCGCATTCTCATCTCTGTGGCTGTCCATCGCCAGTGGCCCTTATTTCAACTCGACGTCAAGAACGCTTTCCTGAATGGCGACCTTCAGGAAACGGTTTACATGCAACAACCTCCCGGGTTTGAGACCACGGGGGAGTCACGGGTTTGTCATCTTCTCAAATCTCTATATGGTCTCAAACAATCCCCTCGGGCATGGTTCGACAAGTTCAGCAAAGCTCTCCGGGACATTGGCTTCACTCGCAGCTCGGCTGACTTCTCATTGTTTACTCGCCACCAGACCACTGGTACGGTTCTCCTATTGGTATATGTCGACGACATCATTATTACTGGCAGTGACTTGGACGGCATACGGGCCGTTAAGCTACATCTGAGCTCCGTCTTCCAAACTAAAGATCTGGGTCCTCTTCGGTACTTCCTCGGTCTGGAAGTGGCCAGACGGTCAGATGGGTTGGTTCTCTCTCAGCGCAAATATTGCCCGGATCTTCTTCATGATGCAGGCTACTCTGGTTGCAAACCTATTAACACTCCCATGGATGCAAATCACAAAATATGTGCTCAGGGCTCAGATTCTGATTCGCTTCTATCAAATCCAGAATATTACCGTCGTCTAGTTGGGAAGCTTATCTACCTAACAGTTACAAGACCTGATATATCTTTCGCTGTGGGACTTGTGAGTCGCTATATGCACTCTCCTCGAAGCTCGCATCTCCAGGCTGTGGAACGCATTCTCAGATATCTTAAGACAGCTCCTGGCCAAGGACTTGTATACAAAACCTCATCTTCCATTCCTACACTAGTGGCATACTCTGATGCCGACTATGCTGGCTCCCTCGACGATCGACGATCTACTAGCGGGTTTTGCACCTATTTTGGAGGACATCTGATTACTTGACGAAGCAAGAAACAAGCAGTGGTTGCTCGATCCTCAGCAGAAGCAGAATATCGGGCAATGGCTGCTGTGGTCTCTGAACTCACTTGGATTGAGAGTCTCCTTACCGACCTTGGAGTTAAACTACCTTCACCAGCTCTCCTCCTATGTGACAGTCAAGCTGCCATACATATTGCTAAAAACCCGGTCTTCCATGAAAGAACGAAGCATATTGAGGTAGATTGTCATTTCATCCGAGAGAAAGTCCACATGAAGAAGATCGAGCTCAAGCATGTTCCGGGTACTGAACAGGTTGCTGACATCCTCACCAAAGCTCTACCTAGTACCCTCTTCTATCAGTGCCTATCCAAGCTTGACGCATACGACTTGTACGCTCCAGCTTGCGGGGGAGTATTAGAAAAGCCCATGTAAAAGGCCCATTTGATGGCCCATTTTTCCTCCTCCATCTTTAGTCCCACATCATGTATAAGATTTATTCTTCTCTCTTCTCTCCTATATATTTGTATTCTCTCCTTGTATTTACTTACTGGAATAATACATACAAGCTTTGGGCACTTCCAACAAAAAGAAAAGCAACCGCATTAATCTTCAAGAAACATGCTCTCGCCAAGTTACAATCGAGGGTCGATTAATTCTATTGTCCAGAAGTAGGCCAACCTCAAAAGAATAGAACATGAGATCCTTTCAACTACACACAAGATTCATCGTATAAAAGGACAAACACACATTATAATATCATAAAAGTTAAACTAATGAAGACCACTATCCTATTTAAAGATGAACTGAAATTGGTGCCTCCAAACCCTTCTGTCAAAGTGGGGTATGCATCCGAGGAAGCATATACGCAGCACCAACCTTCATCTACAATGATATACAATGGAATCTGAATTGTCCATAATGAATGTTAGCATGTATATTACAAATCAAAATGGTGACAAAGTTTTGCGAAGATCTTCCTTTTTCTCGAGAATGTGTTATCCCACACCACTCTTTCCGTCCCTCCTCTATTAATAGGCCCGAGAAATATATATGAAGTTGGTGACGGTGCATGAAGAGGCAGCGTCCACACTTTTTCTGGAGTGGGCTTTGTCACCAATCCAATTTGATGTGTCCACTTCTTCACTTGTTGTAAGGGTAATGGCCAAATAACTGTTTTGTCTTGTAGCTTGTAATTGTAGAAATTTGTGTGGTAATGCCAGGTTTTGTCATTACAGCCTTGATTAGAGTGGTAATTGATACTTAAAGCTTTCTCTTGGGAAGATGTACCACATTTTGACGTGATTAGTTCTAAAACCATGGTAAATAACCATCCCTTATTTTTGAATCTTTCAAAAAAAGACTAGACAAATGCCAATTTATACAATTTGAACTCATCAGTTCCCCATCATACATAGCCGTTAGGGCATATATGATCAAAATTCATCTTCCTCATTTCTTTATTTATCTTCTTCTTTAATAATGAATCTCTTAAACAAGAAGCTACACTTCCCAAGGTTTTGATAGCATCGACAAAACTGTTGTCGTCAGAGCAAGTTGGATATTAGGAGCTCAAAGAGTCAAAGGATGGAGTCATTTCCAAAATCATCTTTCAAACCTCTGGCGAAGGACACAGGGAAGGAACATTTTGATTTGAAATTGAAAATAAAAAAAATGAAATTTACCTTAATGTAATTGTGTAGGGTCTCCAGAAAAAGAGGTGGAAGAGATCTCTTCGAAAGAAGTTCCTTGAAAGGAGAAACTTGAAGGCGAAGTAGTATCGCAAGTACCGGTAGCGGTTCTAGAAACAACGGAGAAATAATCACATTCTAAGGATAGGGAGGGACCACCACAACCATTTTAATTAGTAATATACAAATCTGCATTCTCCACATGAGTGATGAAACATAGGGCCTGTTTGTTTCCACGTTTTTGCTCCGTTCCAGTCGGACAGCAACAAAGTTTTTTTTTTTGTCCCGTTTGGCCGGGCGTTGCGTCGGCATCGGAGCTCCATTCTCACGTTGCCATCGGAGCTTTCCCGCAGGAGCTCCTAGCTCCTTTACAACGCAACGTTACCATCGCTCTGGCGGGAGGAGGATCTGTGCGCTGGGGAGGAGGGGCGGTGCTCTGGCCGGACTCGGAGGAGGATCTGTGCTGGGTGTTTCTCCGCCGGCTTTGCAGGAAAACAGATTTCTTCTTTTATTAATAATTTTGGGGGCGGGATCAAACCCATGTTTTGAGGTCAGTGACCTTCCTCGCATGAGAATGGAGCAGCAATGGAGAACTATGATTATGGTACTGCTTTTGGCCGGGCTTTGCTTCGTCGTCTCTGTACAGGGGAGGAGCAATGGCGAAACGGTGCAGCCTTTCTCCGGCGTTGACCCCGTCGCCGACGCCGCCTGTAATGGAGCACCAAGAATGAATAACTTCGGTGGCGCTCTGTACAGGGGAGCTGCAATGAACTCGTCCATGACGCCGTCGATTCCCCTGCCCCGAAAGCTCATATCCTTCGACCACTTCCTACCAAATTTCCCCAGATTGATCTGCGCAGCAGACGATCCCTCTCTTCCTGCGAAACATCAATTCACAGTAAGACAGTACCCGGATCTATCACAGCTAAAACCCAAACAATAAGCCCTAGCTAGTATCCGGCCAACAATGAAGACGAATTGCAGAGATCCTGGTCCATAATTATAATTCATTTTATAAAATTATTAATAAATTAAATTTATAATAAGTATTAATTTTAATACATTATGATTAATGTAATTGAAACTTTTTTGATAATTAAATATAACAGAAACGCCACCGCTGTTTTACCAAACTGTTTCTCCATTCTGAACAGTTCTGCCACCGTTGTTTTACCAAACTGTTTTGTCATTTTGAACAGCTCTATTCCAACAGCTCTATTTTCACAACTCCATTCCCACAGCTCCTTTTGTCACAGTCACCGCTGAAACAAACTGACCCATAAAGTGGTTAGAATTACTCCTCACCATGCCAAATTGTAGAAGTACGGAGCTGAATTTACTAAACAGGACTCATAGTAGCCGTGAGCAACACAACCAGGGGTTTCTCCATGTAAAAGGTGTAGGTGGATCATTTATCTATGATAGGACAGTCAATACCAAAACTAGATGCATGGATTGATGGCCTGGAGACGTAATTTTCTTCATATATACATGACAAATGATAACTTCCCTCTTCCCATTCAAAATAAATTCACCATGCACTTGAGTGGTAAAATGCCCAATTAAATGATCCAAGCCACACCAATGTAACTTGTTACCATTAAAACAAGTTATACACATGAAGTTCCATCCTATAGAATACATTGAAGATAGATGAAAGATATAAAAAAATTTGAGGCAAAACCCCATAACAAACTATGTACTAGTCACCATATAGTTTTTCCATTAGGTCATGACCATTCAAGTGAATCATGATACATACTCTTAGGCTCCGTTCGTTCCGACCTCGCTAGGTATTCTTTCGCGATTCCGATCCCGCTCCCTGCTCCTGCTCCCGATCCCGTCGCCAATCCCTGCACCTATTCCGGCTCCCGTCGCCGCTCCCTGCTCCTGCTTCCGTCGCCGCTCCCTGCTCCTGCTTCCGTCGCCGCTCCCTGCTCCTGCTCCGGCTCCCGTCGCCGCTCCTGCTCCCGATCCCTGCTCCCGACGGTAGGTACTACTACTACTACTACTTTTTCTTCTTCTTCTTCTTCTTCTTCTTTTACGATTCCGATCCCGCTCCCTGCTCCTGCTCCCGATCCCGTCGCCGCTTCCTGCACCTGCTCCGGCTCCCGTCGCCGCTCCCTGCTCCTACTCTGGCTCCCGTCGCCGCTCCTGCTCCCTGCTCCTGACGGCAGGTACTTCTTCTTCTGCTTCTACTCCTTCCTAAAGATGGAGCATTGCTCTTGCAATTGTTTTTTTTGGTTTTCGGATTGCAGGTACTACTTTGATGCTGCATCCCATGACTAACTAGAAGTTGCAGAATTGGATTGAGGATGGCCATTCTGAGTTAGATCAACCGTGACTGCATTTGTGTGTTTCAATATTTGTATGCCTCTCCTTCAAATATCGGGACAACATTTATGCATAGTTAAAGGTTTAAACACTAAAATGGAAGCCATATGATGAGAAAAACAAATAATGAATTAATGATTAAGGAATGATTCAGGGTGTTACAAGTATCATTCCAAATGAGAATGAAAGATCTTTGACAGGTGAACATATCTTTAATACTGTGTTGGAATTTGGAATACACAAAGGAATACAAGAGAATTAGGAACGAGTAGGAATAATGTCAATGGGAAAATTTATAGCGGCCTCTAATTTATTTCATAGACTACATCTTATACTAATTTGATTACAAATGCTGTTCAACTTCTTCTTAAATTGTTATTCACAATATTTAAGTATCTGAAATGATATCCGATAGGGTAAAATGGGTTGACATTATAATGTCATGAAGATCATAGTTGTGTGTATGTATGTATTTATGTGTGTGTATGTGTGAGTAGTATTGTATGTATGTTTATGTGTGAGTAGTATTGTATGTATGTTTATGTGTATGTATGTGTTTATGTATACGTCTAGGTTGACATTTTAATTTTATTTGTTCGTTTATATGTAGATGAATGAATTACAAAGACGTCGTAGACGTAGGAGAGCAGCACTGGCAGCAGCTCTTGCTGCGGCCTATGTTGTTATGATGAAACCCAGGATTGCAAGGGATCTTATAGAGGCCGATGCCAAAACTATTTTAAGGACATTGTTTGCCCGATTGCATAGTGAGACAAATATCAATTGTTTTAATCAGCTTTGAATGAATAAAAGCTCCTTTTAAACCCTATGCACCATATTAATTGGGAGAGGATTACTAAGAGACAAAAAATGTTTCAGTGAGAGAGTTGGTGGAACGTTATTACGTTCAATTGATACAGTGAGCAGACATTTCAGCGTTGTGTTAGGACATAGGGGCAATTCTAAAGTTAGCCCCTGATTTTATCAAGCTCCCGGATGCATCAAGAACACAAAGATGACGTAATTTTCCGTGAGAATTTTATCTCTTTCATACATGAGTGTGTATGTTATCTGCTTAGACAATATTAATACATAATTGCTTACTGTATATGATTGCATTGACGCCATAGATGAGACTCATATTGAAGTAACAGTTCCAATCAAAGATCAAGGTCGATATCGGAATATGAAGCAAACAATTACAACAAATGTAATGGGTTCATGTGACTCAAGCATGAAATTTGTTTATGTATTACCTGGGTGGGAGGGTTCATCTTCGGACTCCAGAGTGTTGTGTAATGCTCTCAAAAGAGCGGATCGTTTTGAGGTCCCGGTAGGAAAATACTGCCTTGTGGACGCAGGATACGCTAACGGTCCAGGTTATCTTGCTCCATATCGGTCAACAAGATATCACGTAAAGGAGTGGGCTACACAGGGCAACAATCCGACGAACTATAAAGAGTTGTTTTATCTTAGACACGCAAATGAGAGAAATGTTATTGAGAGAACATTTGGTCTCCTCAAAAAAAGATGGGCAATTTCAAGAGAGCCATCATTCTATGATATCAAAGTGCAGGTATAATTATTAAGAGGACCTTCATTCTATTATAATTAATTTGGTTATAAAGTGTAAATTTTTTTAATCTGACACAGGTTCAAATTATAAATGCATGTTGTATACTCCATAATTTTCTGATAGAGAGGAGATTACAGAACAATGCACGATTGCTTGCTGAAGTAGATGCAAACATTTTAGAACAAGATGCAAGTCCGACTAGTTTTGAGTATGCAGATGCAATGGGTGCTGTTCAAGCAACTCCAGAGTGGACCAATTTTAGAGATACTATGAATGTAAATATATTCAACGAGTATTGTGCTTGAAGTGGATTATAAGATGTTCTCTTGCTTTCCTACTCTATGATTATAATTTTGTTCTTTTTTAAATCATATGAAGCTACTTAAGATATACTGTTGTTGTTTTTTAAATCATATGCTGCTAATTAAGCTATATTGTTGTTTTTTTAAATCATATGCTGCTAATTAAGCTATATTTTTGTTTTTTAAAATCATATGATGCTATTGTCGATATAATTTGTTTTCTAAATATGTTCGACGAGTACGATCTTTTATGTTTGATTGAATTACAGAAATTAAATGGATAAAAGCAAAAGAAAAGTTGTTAAGGCCAGTGAACGGTCATATGTTCTCTGGACATCACAGATGGACTGTGCTTTATCGACTGCTCTCCTAGAGCAGCAAAATTTGGGGAACAAGAAGGCTAGTAGTTGGAAAAGTGTCGCGTACACAACGACAATTCAATCATTAAAAGAGGTTTACAACGTCGACATTAGTAAGGAGAAGATAATGACGCGAATAAAAACATGGAATAAATACTACCAAGAGATATCAGCAATGCTAGATACGAGTGAATTTGGATGGGATTGGGAGCACAATATAGTGAAGGTAGACAACGAAGATGTTTGGGCAAATTATGTTCAGATAATATTGTAAGTTAAAAATAAAATTTATATTTTCCGTCAATTTAAAATTTAATGAGTCTACTCAACTCTAAACTTGTAGGCACACCCGACAGTAAAGCATTATCGTAGCAATGTGATCGTGAATCATGGTTGTCAGGATCGCGATTCGGATCATACGATCTTATGATTCTATAATCCAAATTTTGTAAATCGATCCTGATTTTGTAAAACGATCCTCGATCCGACCCTACTATCTGATCCGATCCTACCTCGAAACAATCTCATCTAGGATCTCGATCCTGACAACCTTGTCGTGAATTGGGGCGATTTAGCTATGATATGTGGGATTGATAGAGCTACATGAGCTAATGCTGCAACTGCATCTGAGGCAATGAATGAGATTCACATTGACGTTTCAGTGGACGATAATGTGGTCGAGGAGATCGAGCTAGAGACCAAGAAGAAGAAGAAAACATCAGCGACAGACATAATTGCAGATGCTGTTTCAGCAATAACGAGGAACATGAAACACGAGAGCAGTGTTACTTCTCAACCGACACATCTGATCTCAAGGGCAGACAAGATATATGCGGCCATTGCAGCTATCACAGATCTGACTGAGGACGAGGTCATACAGGCTATCGATATGCTGAGTGTCAACGACATCAAGAGTGACGTGTTCATGGCTTTACCGTTGCCAATCAGGAGGACTTGGCTATGCTTACATTTACGTGGTTGATTTTATGCAGTCCAAATATATTGCAATGTTAAGTTATGTCATAAACTATGTTTTTAATATTGTGAACTTTGGTGATGCGAGACACTATTTGTTGATGTTAGTTTCTATTTGAAAAAAATATATATTTTGTCAATTTTAATGTTATAAAATTAAAATTTCAATTCCAAACGTTAAAATCAGACATACAACCGAACATCAGAATTATCAATTCCAATTCCGATGACAACTCCCACAGTTAGCTGAACAACAGAATTGGAATTGACTTGAATTCCAATTCCTGCAGGAATCAGAATTGAAGTCAATTCCATTTCCTGCATCTCAATTCCCACGAAACAAACGAAGCCTTAAGAATTACACTTTCAGACTTATTCCCAAACTATCAATAAGCTCATCTATAGAAAATATTATTCAAGTCACTCTGATAACAATGGATGTACAAGAAAGAAAAAAACCATGGAAACAGGACCCGGGAATGCCTACAAGGGCCTTATCCAAAAAGAAAAAAAACAAAGAAAAAAAATACGCAGACTGCCAGCCAATAAAATAAAACAATAAAAAATGCAGCCGAGCGCACAAAGCATCCCCGTGCAGGGAGGGTTTAGGGAAGGGTCCCACGACAAGGGTGAAATGTAGGCAAACCTTATCTTGCATTTTTGCAAGAGGCTGCTTCCAGGACTCGAACCCGTGACCTCAAGGTCAAGTAAATAAAACAATGTTGCAATAAAAAATTTATGATTAATGCAAAATTGTTGGTCATCAGACTCTTCACAAAAACTCTTCACATAAAAGTAATAGTAGATCCATCCAAAACTCTTCACATAGGAACAAAAGGATGGAAGAAACTAGACCAATGTTGACAATGTGGACAAAACTGTGTTAGGACCAATATCCATGGGAAGATATTTCACATCTCTGATTGAAATGCTAAAGGTTATATGATTAAGGGTGCTTGGCTACAAGAGATCAGGGAGAGTTGTTCACATAGAAGATTAAAGTAAAGCATGAAGTGATAGTGACGATCATATATACAATACTCAGCAAATAAAATTGATATAATGCTTATCAGCTGGAGCAGGGAACCCAATCAGGTATTTCAACCGATTGATAATTTGTTGATGTAAAGAGAGGTGCTGTAGGATGCGGATCTCCTATTGTAAAAATTTACAAGAACCTAACAAATTCAAAAGTGTTAGAAAAGCCTTAGTAAGGGCCCATCCAAGGGCCCATTTTTCTTTCTTTTCTCTCTCGTTGTATTTGTCCCACATCTTGGATTGAGATTTCTCTTCTTCCTCTCTTCCTATATAAATGTATTCATACTTGTAATTTATCATTCAAGAAGTATATACAAGGTTTGAGGCCTCTCTTTACATGGTATCAGAAGTAGCGGTCTCCTCCTTGAGTTTACGGCCTTTTGTCCGCGGTTTCTCGCGGTCTCCCTCTTCCTAACTGCCTGCTCATCCCCGCTGCCCGCGCGGCTTCGCCTTCTCCAGCTTAGCCGCAGTGTCGTGCGACATGTCTTCTTCTAACCGATTCCCTTACTCTGAATCTCTCGTGGCTTCCACGTCTCTTCCCCCCTCCTACCACTCTTTTATAATCTCTCACACGTGGAGTCCACCCTCTCTTGTTTCTTTCTCTATCCTCGCGGTCTCCCTTGCTATCCGCACGGCCTCTCCCATTTTTCTCTCTTCCCGCTGATCCACCATCTCTTGTTTCTTTCTCTATCCGTGCGGCCTCCCTTGCTATCCGCACGGCTTTTCTCCCGCATTTCTCTCTTCCCGCTTCTCGCGGTCTCGTTTCTAGCCGTGGGTTGCGCCTCTTGCCCACTGCGGTTTTTCTTTTTTCTCGGCACAGTCCGCATCTAGGTCGTGGCATCTCTCCTTGCCGCTGGTGGACTCACCTTGACCGTGCGGACTCCTCCTCTAACCTCTTCACCGCTACTCGCTGCGACCTGTCTTGTCGCTAGCGGTCTCTCCTCTTCCCTTAGCCACATCCTGGTCACGACTTTTCTTGTCGCTGGTGTGTCCGCCGTGACTGTGCAGACTTCTCTTCTAACCGCTTCCCGCTAGTCACTGCGACCTGTCTTGTCGCTAGCGGCCTCTCCTCTTGCCTTAGCCGCATCCTGGTCGCGACTTTCCTTATCGCTGGCGTGTCCGCCGTGACCGTGCAACTACTTCCTCTGCCGACTTCTCTTTCTTCGGCCTCTTCTCCTTCTAGCCGTCCGGCCTTCTTTGCCAAGCCGCCCGACTTATCTTGCTAGCCGCCCGATCCAAACCTTGCTGGCCGCCCGGCCTCTTCTGCTAGCCACCCGGTTTCTCTTGCAAGAAGCCCGACCTCTTCTGTTAGCCGCATGGCTTCCGATGCACTTCTTCAACAGCCTCTCCTTCCAACCCCCCTCATGCTCGTGGATCTTCCACTCGAGGGGGCCGACCTCCGTCTCGGGGACGAGGACGTGGTGGTCGTTCGTCTATGAAATGCACATATTGTGGTCGGGGTGGCCATCTTGAGGCTACCTGTTACATCAAGCATGAGTTCCCTCCCCACCTCGCTGCTACTTCTTCCGCTGCTCCTGCTCCCACTGGGGCTTCTGCCCAGGATCCGGCGTCCACTACCCGCCAAGATATTGATGAGCTCCGCACCCAACTCCACCAGCTACAAGGTGCCCAAGGCCGCTTCTCCGACTTGATTGTGTCTTCCTTTGCGGAAGGTATAACCTGTCTCTCCTAGCCCCCACCGAATCGTCGATTCCGGCGCTACTCACCATATTACCTCTCAGAAGCCCTCCCAGTATCTTTAGACGGCTCATCCTCCGTGCATCACTGTGGCCAATGGTGATACCCTACCGGTCTCTGGCGTCGATGCTCTCCATCTTACCCCGTCCCTTTCTCTTCCCTCGGTTCTTCACGTTCCGGGATCTCCTTTCAATTTACTTTATGTTAGTCGTCTGACGCACGACCTTGATTGTTGCATAACCTTTTCTCCTTCTTCCTTTCTTATGCAGGATCGTCGCACCCGGAGTATCATTGGTAGGGGGCAGCTGTTGAATGAGCTCTACATCTTAGATATCCCACCCACTCTTCTCTCCGCCGTCTCCACTGTCGATTGGCATCGCCGCCTTGGGCTTGCTCCCCTTCCGATTCTCAAGCGGGCTCTTCCTGATGTTAATTTATGGGAGTTCTCTTGTGAATCTTGTATCTACGACAAACAACATCGTTCTACCTTCCCCCTGCCTATACCAGGAGTACTACTTCTTTATCTTTAGTTCATTCTGATGTATGGGGCCCTTATAAAATCCCTAGTATCTTTGGATTTCGCAATTTTGTAACCTTTATTGATGATTACTCGCGTACTACGCGGCTATATTTAATGCATGATCGTACTGAACTTACATTTGTGTTTCGTGCTTTTTTAACTGAGATGCGTACACAGTTTGCCACCCCACTCAAAATCATCCGCACTGATAATGCTCGCGAGTATACGGGTCGCACCTTCTCCAAACTCTGCACCGAATTTGGCGTCATCCATCAAACTTCGTGTGCGTATACCCCTCAACAAAACGGGGTGGCCGAACGAAAGAATTGTCATCTACTCGATGTTGCCGTCTCCACAGTCTGTCATCTCAGCAACCGCCTACCCTCGTCTGTTCTTGACTTTGCCTCACCTATCCAACTCCCCTATCCTTCTACCAACCCCACCTCTCTCACCCCGCAGGTCTTTGAGTGTGTTTGTTATGTTCATCTTCTTGGCCCCCCCTCCGACAAACTTGCTCCTCGGGCGGCCAAATATATGTATGTTGGCTACTCACGTACTCAAAAGGGGTATATTTGCTACTCTCCTTCAGATGACAAGCTGGTCGTCTCAGCGGATGTCACCTTCTACGAAGACCAGCCCTTCCACTTACCTTCCCCCACCCCGTCTTCCTCTCCTCCTCTTCCCCGGCCTGCCGTACCTATCACAAACTCTTTTCTGCCATCTCCTTCCACCTCTATCCCTGCCCCCTAAGGTTCCTCCGCCCGTTATCCGTGTCTATACTCGTCGCGGCTCCAAGGATAGTTCCCTGCACCAGCTCCCTGCTCCCAGCGACATCCCGACAACGACGGATCCGACTCCCGCTTCTACGCCTCATCCCTTGGCCAACTATGTTTCTCTCCATCGGCTCACTCCACCTCTCTACGCCTTTGCCACCTTTCTTTCCTCTATTTCTATTCCTAACACTGTACAAGAGGCGCTTCAACATCCGGGATGGCGGGCGGCAATGGACGATGAAATGGGGGCTCTCTGGGCCAACAGGACCTGAGATCTGGTTGCTCTTCCTGCAGGCCACCCTGTGTTAGCTGCAAGTGTGTCTTTGTTATTAAACATGCGACGGATGACGCCGTTGAGCGTCTAAAGGCCCGCCTCGTGGCCTGGGGTTTTACTCAGCAACATGACCTTGATTATGAGGAAACCTCTCCGAAGGCCAAATTGAACACGGTCCGAGTTCTTCTCTCCTTGTCTGTTCATCGTCATTGATCTCTTTATCAGCTGGATATTAAAAACGCCTTTCTCAACGGCGATCTGCAGGAGACTGTTTATATGCACCAACCTCCCGTGTTTGAGACCACGGGGGAGTCACGGGTTTGTCATCTTCGAAAATCTATTTATGGTCTCAAACACTCCCCACGCGCTTGGTTTGAAAAATTCAACAAGATTGTTTGCGATATTGGCTTCATTCGGAGCTCGACTGATTTCTCTCTCTTCACCCGACACTGATCAACCAGAACTGTGATCCTACTTGTCTATGTTGACGATATCCTCATTACTGGTGATGATACTACAGGGATACAACATACCAAGCAACAGTTGAACTCCATCTTTCAGACCAAAGATCTTGGCAACCTTCGGTATTTTCTTGGGCTTGAGGTTGCACGACGCCCTGATGGTCTTGTGTTATCCCAAAAGAAGTATTGTATGGACCTCCTTTATGATGCTGGCTATTCTGGATGCAAACCTACAGATACTCCTATGGACGCTAATCATAAGCTCTCGGCCCACAACTCTGACTCCGATAATCCGCTTACAAATCTGGAATACTATAGACGCTTGGTTGGAAAGCTGATCTATCTTACGGTTACTCGACCAGGCATCTCTTTTACCGTGGGAGTCGTGAGTCGTTTTATGCATGCTCCTCGAACATCTCATTTTCAAGTTGTCGAGCGCATTCTTCGATATCTCAAGAACGCTCCAGGATAAGGGCTTGTGTACAAACCATCCACATCTTTATCTCTTGTTGCGTACTCTGACGCTGACTATGCATGATCCATTGATGATAGACGTCACAGAACTGGTTTCTGTACCTACTTCGGTGGACATCTCATAGCCTGACGTAGCAAGAAACAGACTGTGGTTGCTCTCTCTTCTGCTAAAGCCGAGTACCGGGCTATGGCTGCTGTTGTTTCCGAGTTAACTTGGCTTGAGAGCTTTCTGGGAGACTTGAGTGTTCGTCTCTCATCATCGGCGACCATATTTTGTGATAGTCAAACAACAATACATATTCCCAAGAATCCGGTCTTTCACGAACGCAAAAAGCATATTGAAGTTGACTGTCACTTTATTCGGGAAAAGGTACTGTCAAAGAAGATAGATTTGGAACATGTTCCAGCTAAAGCTCTCTCCCGGCCGCTATACTACCAGTTTTTATCCAACCTTGGTGCCTATGACTTGTACGCTCCAGCTTGCGGGGGAGTGTTAAAAAAGCCTTAGTAAGGGACCATCTAAGGGCTCATTTTTCTCTCTTTTCTCTCTCTTTGTATGTCCCACATCTTGGATTGAGATTTCTCTTCTTCCTCTATTCCTATATAAATGTATTCATACTTGTAATTTATCATTCAAGAAGTATATACAAGGTTTGAGGCCTCTCTTTACAAAAAGAAAATTATTTATACTGGGAAAAAGGTCTACCAAGTGCAATTAGATGAATCATGGGAGGCTAGGAAGGTCTTAATCCTGCATATAATTTGAATTTCATAGGGAGTGAGAACCTCCATAAAAAGGAAACTCGTTAGTTTAAAAAAAATACCATGATAACAAGACAGTTGGATGACCAAGAGGAGATAACTACTCAGGATGCGTTGCATTTTGACTTTATATATCAGTAATTTCCGGTTTTACAACAAATGAACTTGAATTTTCCTAACTAGTAAATGCTGTTGGAAATTCTACCGTGTCCTGAGAAGGGGTGTCAATCTTAATGGCGAGAATCTCTCCATTTTTGAATACTTAATTGTCTATGTAAAGAGCTTGAACAAGAATGAAATTTAATTTGAATTCTCTTCTTAAAAACTCACATTCTCCCTCTCTACTTTTAGTCTAAACCTCAAAAGTTCTCCTGTCACAATATTTCTTCTATTTTGAGATTCTACTCTAAAAAAAGAAGAGAGGAGTACTTTGTCAATGAATTTCCCCTGAGCAGACTGTCACCTAAATCCAATCCATGACTATTGCTCCTTATGGGATTTTAAAGTTAGGGCTATTATCATCTCCTGAGAAGTATCGAGAGATCGAACTAGAGGCATTGATCATCTGCTAGAATCAATGGGCAACCATTGGAGGTGTTGCGAATTGCTTGTCCATGTGTGAAAAAAGTCAGACTGCAACGAATTATTGTATTCCAACAAAGTGGAGAGAAAATTATATTAGGTCTCTTACTCATACATATACTTGAGTAAGGGAAAACCTAAAACAAGGGAAAAGATAAAACTACCCTAACTGGGGGTGAAAATAGAAAAAGACTTAACGACTTGATAATAACATTTCACAACTCTCCCCCTCAAATCGTACGAAAGATATCAGTCATCCCAAGCTTTTGGATATCATCGGTAAACCATGGACTGACATAGAATCAACCTATCTTGTGATCTTACACTCTTCTCTTAATTGTCTAAATTGTTGATTTCTGAAGTTTTGGACTTGTGTTTGTTGTAAGTTCAAGTAGTTTCATTATTATCTTATTAACTCTCGTTACTAAGAATGACTGTGCACAAACTAGTAACTGCAGTCTGAGTGACAAACTTGATGGTGCCCTGAACTGGATGTCCCTTAAGTGGAACACAGACTCCTATCTGAGGAGTTCCATATCTGTAACAAGGGTCATCGACCCTGAGCTTGAAATTCAAGTGGTGGCCTACTGACCCTGAGAACATGGTGGTGTGCCTCCACCAGAAACACAAGGGTGAACCTTACTCGCCATTTTTCTGAATTAATTTAGACCAGCGTTCAGTGAATTAAACACAGAGCAACACTCTAGTTAAATACGATGGGTTTAGGATTTTCATGACCCTGAATCTGCTAATTTAGCCTAAGTGTATACCTATCCCTTTGACTTGGTTCTGACTATGAGAACTTGTAATTTCCAAGTGCACTTATTACATAGTTAATACATGAATCAAAAATAATCTGAACTGTTAGACTAAAAGGAGTAGAGTTTCTTACAGTGGTGTTACGACGTTCGTAAAAGCAGCGAGGCGACATGATCCCCTTCGAATAAAACTGTCCACTACACACACCCTAACTCCAACGGTCTTCCTAAAATCTGGATTCCAATAGAAAATCCAATTTAGCCAATTCCCCCGTCTAGGATTTCAATGATTTTTTATAATTTTAACAAACTAATTATGGTGGAAAAGAACACAAACAAGAGCGTTACCTCAAATTAACAGCGGCTAAATCCCAAAAAAGGTGGTTGATTTCTGATTGGGGAAGACCTAGTTCTTCAATTCCTAAATTAGGGCAAGATAAACAAAGGATAATCACTGCTGGCTACTATCATTAATGATTTCCACAAGAAACTGAAAAATAAACAACGAACGATACTCACCGGCACCAAAACCAACAAAGTGGGGAATCTCCTCCACCGACTAGGGTTGGAGACGGAAACTCCCAATGCGTTGGAAAAGAGAAGGGATGCTACCAGAGTCAGTGGAGGGAGGAGGAAAGACCGACGTTTTATTCCGGCGAGACAGAAGCGGTCAACGAGGGCTGGCGGTTCCTCTCTGCGCGCGATAACAGGAGACGGAGAGGCTGCTCATGCAGAAGAGTTTCCGCTCAGCTTTAAGTGTTTCTTACGCGATAAACATGGAAGCGAGTTTTAAATCGTGCGTGCAAAGTGAGGGGGGTGGGGGGTGGTTTTAATAACTAAACCGACATTCCCTTTTTTTATAATTTAGATGCTTGCCACCTGTGACATTTATTTTGAGCATACTAAGACTCCCAAAATCTCAAAGTCGCGCTGATCGATACATAAAAATTTCAATTACAAGCCGACTTTCCATTATCTGATAACCTTGCATATTAATTTAATTAAACAAAATAGATTGTTACCTCACTGGTCGTTGGCTCGATTAATTTGTTCGCGATCGGGCCCTGAAATTAAAACTACCCACGACGATTAAAAATCTTGGGTGTTACAAAAGGGGTCCTGGAGCCTAGGTGAAGGCGCATGCCTGAAGCACGTGAGGCTCAAAAATGAAAAAAAGACAACCATTTTTTAATGAATAAATGTACATTTGTAAGGTCATAATGATTCATTTATAGTTTGTGTTCTCCAAATAGTTCAAGAAAATGTTGAACAAAAGAAGGCAATGGAAGAACTAGGGCTATTCAAGCTCCACATCAAGGAAGCCTATCCCAGCAAGGACAAGTCCATAAAAGACCCCTTTGGGGAAAGGTATGAACCTCAGCAGAACAAACATGTTAAGACTAATGTTGTTTGCTATTATGGCAACAGGAGCGAACATGTCATTGCTGACTGTCCTATTAAGAGGAAGGAGCAAAGTCTGAAGACAAAAAACATTACAAGGACAAGAAGGCTGAAAAGTGCTTCTTGGCCAAGAAGAAAGTCAGTCTATAAGAAAGTGATTCTGAGTCCTCAAAATAAGATGAAGAGGAGGCCTACATTGGTCTCATGTCCATTGAAGTAGAGGCTGATCATCCAGCGTCAAGTTCATTGATTTTCAGTAAATTGAGTGTCTAGTTCACTGATTTTCAGTGAATTGGGTGTCTAGTACATTGAATTTCAGTGAGTTGGGTGCCCAGTTCACTGAATTTCAGTGAATTGGGCGTCCAGTTCACTGAATTTTATTGAACTAAGCACAATTTGAAGACATCAATGGGAGCTTTAGTGGAAAAATATTTGATAAAATTGAAGCAGACGCCATCTTTGCTAGTCTAGGACAAGTAAATAGGATTTGATCCAGAGAACACATCAAGAAAATAATAGAAAGGGCCTTGAAACATG
This sequence comes from Platanthera guangdongensis, assembly GCA_039583875.1. Classification (NCBI taxonomy): domain Eukaryota; kingdom Viridiplantae; phylum Streptophyta; class Magnoliopsida; order Asparagales; family Orchidaceae; genus Platanthera; species Platanthera guangdongensis. The sequence continues at coordinate 22,287,417 of CM077151.1, forward strand.
AAGGCATGCCTTGAGGTTCAACAAGGCGTGCGCCTAGGCGTGCCTGAGGCACCTCGCTCGTCTCTGCCTTGCAGAGGCGAGGCCCCGTGCGCCTGACGCCTCAAGCACGCCTTTCATAACACAACCCTTAACACAATGAGAGGTGAATGGAACTCAATCCCCAACTTGCCTTTGAAAATCATAAAATGTAAGTGCTCACATAAACTAAGGGCTCATTTGGTTGGGCGTTTTATGCCAGCGCGTTTTACCAAAACGCAACCTCGTGTAAAATTTTCGTTTGTTTTTCCGCCTAAAGTTCGAATAGCGCGACATTTCTCCGGGCTGTAAAAGTTGCGTCCCGAAACCTAGCGGGAGAGCTCCAGTTTATCGCATTTAGGGAGGAGGAAGAAATAGCGAGGGCATCAGGTATCGTGCGACTCCTTCGCCGTCTCTCCCGTCTTCGCGAGGAGGAACTCCATCCCACCGCATCTTCTCCGACGACATCCCTAGGGTTCGTGACTTGTCTTCTCCAGTGCTTGTCTTCTTCGGTGCATCCAGGGTTCCGATTCTCCGCCACATCCAGAGTATTCCCCAACTTGCTTCGACTGGATCTGCATAGACGACGACAGGTACACCATTGGTGAGATTCTCTGCATTTTTGCATTGGGTCTTCTTTGCATCTTCTGCATCCTCTCTGAATTTTACAGCACAGAAATCTCACCTCTTCCCCGTTATGTTCAACAGTGATCCCTGATTTGCTCCCGCCTCTACACGAAGCTTGATCCATTGCCCCTGATCTGCAGCAGTCTAACAACAGGTATATCTTCTTACCTTTTTAAATCTATGGTTGATTTGCATTGTGTGAAAATGGAATGTGTGGATGTGATTGTGTATATGTGTTGATAGTGAGTATGTGTTTATTGTAGATTTGTGCAGACTTATGATTATAAGTTGATTGTGAATGTGTAGATTGTGAATATGTAGGCTTGTGAGTATGTGTTGATTTTTTTGTGAAAATGAAATGTGTGGATATGAATGTGTAGTTGTGTTGAATGGGTGAGTGTGTGCATGTGTTAATTTTTTGGGGAATGTGTTGATTGTGAGTATATGTGAATGTGTGTGTGTGTATATATGTTGATTTTTTTGTGAATATGTGAGTGTGTGGATGTGATTGTTTTGTATATGTGAGTATGTGAGTGTGTGTGAGTGTGTGTGAATATGTGAGTGTGTGTGCGTGTGTGTGCGTGATGTGTGTTTATTTTTTGTGAATGTGTTGATAGTGAGTATGTGTGAATATGTGAGTGTGTGTGTGTGTGCATGTTTGTGATGTGTGTATGTGTGTTGATTTTTTTTTGTGAATATGTGAGTGTGTGGATGTGATTATTTTGCATATGTAAGTTTTTTGTATGTGAGTATTTTGCATATGTGAGTGTTGTTTGTTGAGTGCTGAGTGTTGAGTGTGTGGATCTTTGTGTGTGTGTTGTTTGTTGAGTGTATTGTGTTGTGTGTAATGTGTGAGTGTAATGTGTGAGTGTAATGTGGGAATGTGTTGACTGTATTGTGTATGTGAATGTGTGTTTGTTTGTTTGTTTATGAGTGTGTGTGTTGTTGTGTGTAATGTGTGTGTTGTTGTGTGTTGTGTGTAATGTTGTGTGTAATGTGTGTGTGTGTCTTGAGTTTATGTGTGGGAAATGTGTGTGAGTGTGTGTGTGTTGTGTGCGTGTTGTGTGTGTCTGTGTTTGTTTATGACTGTGTGTTGGTGTTTGTAATGTGTGTGTGTGTGTTGAGTGTATGAAATGTGAGTGTGAGTGTGCGTGTTTGTTGTGTGTGTATGTGTTTGTGGTGATTGTATGGAATGTGTGTGTGAGTGTGTGTGTGTGTTGGTGTTTGTAATTTGTGTTTTTGTGTTGAGTGTATGTAATTTCTGTTTTTAAAATGATTTTTTCTATATTTTATAGAATTTTGTGGAGATTTTTGTTTAGATTTTTGAGCAATGTGTTTGTGGTGATTGTGAGTTTGTAGGATTATGGACAAACATAAAGAAGGTGGTGTGAGTGCAAACTGGGAGGCGAACGATGTTATGATTTTTTGCGACTTGTGCGTGAAAGAAATAGAGTTAGGTAATCGCCCAACTACACACTTTAGTAGGGATGGGTGGTCAAACCTAATCACCAATTTCTATGCTCGGACGGGTAAATCGTATGATCGAAATCAAATGAAGAATAAATGAGATCAGTTGAAAAAGGATTGGAAGTTATGGCGAGATCTTAAGGGCTGTGAGACGGATTTGGGCTGGGATCCAATTCGCAAAACCATTGCTGCTTCGTAGGATTGGTGGAAAGAACGCCTAAAAGTATGTATTTTCCTAATATATATTTATTATTCATGTCAGGTTGTTCCATCTGCTAGAAAGTTTCAGTTTTCTGGAATAACTCCAGAGTTAGAAGAAAAACTACATATGATGTTTGACCAGGTGGTAGCAACTGGAAATCTTGCTTGGGCCCCAAATTCTAGAAATTTTGAACCAGAATCTATTGATGAACATGACATATCTACTGGAGATGGCACGCAAAACATTAACGACTCTCCAAATTCTATTGATGCGAGGGGAAACGGGCAGACAAGGGAAAAAGCAAGATGACCAACAAGAAGGCGAGGAGTTCGACGATGGACGAGATTGCTGAAACATCACGCATTATTGGGCGTTGCATGATGGAGCCGCCGCACATCCAGATATCGTCATCAATGTACACAATTCCTGAGGCTATTGCAGAGCTCGAAACTATTCCAGAGGTTATGGATGATTTGAACTACGACTTCTACCACTACTGCACAATGTTTTTGAGAGAGAAACAGAATCGCGAAACCTTTATGAGCATTCGACAGGATCAACGTCTAAAGTGGTTGCAGACTTGTTTTGACAAAAAGTCGGATTAGTTGATGGACATGTTTTATCTATTATCAGATTACGATGTTTCTGTTTTTTATGATGTTTCTGTTTTTTGGACATTTATTATAATGCTGTGACGTGTTTTACTATTATGTTGTTGCATCCAGACATGTTTTATTATAATGTTGTGACATTGATTATGTTGTTGCACTTTTATTATTGTGTAACTATAAATAATGTTTTTTTTCCTTCCGCAGCTTAATTATGTCCTCCTCGGATCATATTGACAGTTGCGATGAGGAGACTCAACAACAAGTGGTTGGCTCGTTTTATCGTAATAGAACAATCAGTGGACAACAAATGTTATTAGCAATGAGTTATCAGTTAACTGAGCCAAGTGGTTCTTCTAATACAGCTTGCATGACATCGAGCCAAACATGAGCTCGATGGATTGCTGAACTTCTCAGTGGACACCATAGCAGGTTTTTCAGCGCCTTTAGAATGTCGAAGGTAATATTTAATGATTTGCTAACGACCCTCACACAACAATATGGGTTACAAGGATCCAGAAGAACTCTACCGCGTGAAGTGCTTGCAATTACCTTGCACATTTTAGGGCATAATGTATCAATGCAGCTTGCAAGTGAGCGATTTCAACACTCTAAAAAAACTATAAGTAAATTTTTCGCAAGGGGTATCACTGCAATGAAGAGACTATCTTCTGATGTCATTAAGCCTTTAGATCAACTTTTCATTGATATTCTCCAACAAATCTTAAATGATGCTCGATACATGTCATTCTTTAAAGACTGTATAAGAGTTATTGATGGAACACATGTTGACGTTCGAGTTCCTGCTGATCAACATGTTTCTTATATTGGTCAGCATGACACAACTACATAGAATGTCATGACAGTTTGTGATTTCAACATGTGTTTCACGTTCGTATTAGCAGGCTGAGAGGGTTCTACTCATGATAGCCGTATATTTCAGCGTGCTCTTATGGATCCCAATTATAATTTTCCATATCCACCACACGGTAAGCCTTTTATATATCGAGACTCTTTGGTATAAGAAATTTTTAAGATTACTATGTTTATGGTTACAATTATTCACACATAACGTGCAACATCTAATTTTGCAGGCAAATATTACGTAGTATATGCCGGATATCCACTACAATGTGGTTTTTTAAAACCATATTCAGGTACACGGTATCATTTACCAGATTTTAGGAGGGGCAGCAGACCGATACAAGGACGCCGAGAGATATTCAATCAGGCTCACACGTCCTTACGCAGTGTCATAGAGCGTTCATTCAGAGCATGAAAAAAGAAGTGGAAGATACTTAGGGATATGCCGCCATACAGTTTGACAAAGCAACAAGATATTGTTATTGCAACGATGAGTTTGCATAATTACATTCGCAGACACCCATCACGCTCAGACATTCATTTTCGTGCTTGTGATGAAGACGAACATTTCATATACCCAGCGGGACTTCAGAGAAGAATATGACAGATTAATGAAAACTCAGGTGGAGATCATGTTATAGGGATTCGGGTGGGGGTGGATGAGATGGTGGCATTGCGTGACTCAATTGCCGAATAATTGCACCGAGCTTGAACACATTTTTCATGTTTTTAAAAAGTTTACATGTAATGTGGAATATCTATATATGCTTGAACGGTGCCTTACGGTAACGGCCATCACCGACGGTTAATAAAAAATTGATTTGTTTTCATTTAATTAATTTTAATGGTAATATATATATAATAATTAGAAGAAAAAAAATATCATCCGCGGATCTCCATTTCCAAACACAGTATTGTCAAACAGTTTTCAGTTTTGAACAGCTCTGCAAACGCAGACTAGCCAAACAGAACTCCATTTCTAGCATTCAGTTTCCAACAGCTCCCTTTACAAACCTGCCTTTACAACAACTCCTTTTACAACCGCCACCGCTAAACCAAATGAAGCCTAAGTGACATCAAATCTAACTAGAGGGAGTAAATAATTTAAATCCTCTTTTTATTTTTTGACCACCATAATAATACGGCCATGAACTACAGAACCTATTCCCAGTCAATTAATAGCTCGAGCAATGTCAAAGGCATAGTTAAAGCTATTGAAATTGAATAAAGCAAGTTGCCCTTTTCATGTTCCATAACTGCAAACCAAATCCATACTAGAAGTCACAGTGGTTCAATGAACTAGCTTCAATGCCTGACTTGGGCAACATCAACATCCAATCAAAATTTTGGGTCTAGAGGAAAAGGTCAGGAGAAGAGAGATAACAATGGTTAGAGAAGTTTGATGATGGTTTGTCCATAATGGAGAGAACTTCACTGAATTTAACAAACAAAGGATAGTAGCAGGAGAGGAAAAGAAACACATCAAGAAGAGTTCTCAATGACTTGTTAACAAACAATTACGAGAAAATCTCTACAAAGAAAGAAATCAATGATGGATTGTCCTTGACAAAGAGAAGAAGACCCTCACTAGGTAGTAGTCACTATAAAGGAAAAATAATAATGCATGAAATGTTGTTGAATGTCAACTTGACAGTCACACGAGTGAAGAGAAAATATTGAGAGAGTGAGGCAGGACACCTTACAAAGGGAATCAATGATTGCTTTGATACAATGGAGAATGAGTGATAGCTTCCTCCTTGAGCTCATCTCTCTCGACTATAATTGCTTTTCTAAGGATGTTTTTGGCACGCGACTTACGTATGAGTCACATGCATTACATTGGGTTGCCTTTAGGAGTCTATTTGGAGTTTTAATCCAAGGCATTAATCGAGTCTTTCTTATAAGTCGTATTAGTCTTTAATGTCTTTTGATATTTCTCTTTCTATTGGACTTATTTACGCATATGACAGCGTTGTAAGTTATTTAGGAACCCATAGGATCATGAATGAAAAGGAAGGCAAGAAGAAAGTCATTCTAGCTTTAACTTGTCTGCTCTAGTTATTGTTCTTCTCATATTTTACATCAAAGGGCCTTGGAACTCCCCCTTGAGCACCTCGTCTCCGGTAGTAACGTCAAGACTTCATTTTATCTATACCTTCTGCCTTCGATAGCCGCGAGAGAGTCAAGGTGCGCTACTCTATGGTCGACCCCCCAACTCCACCGGCTTCTCAACCCCGTCTTAACAGTTTTCTAGGTCGTTGAGGTGAAGGATAATAAAGAAAATATGAATTAAACTTAGATGAATTAGCGAATTATCTCAAGTCCACTCTGTATTGACATTTGGATTTGATCTAATGACTTATTAAATAAGACTATTTCTAACAATAATGTTATTTTTGACCAACATCTTATACGCAATCCTTTCACATTTATTCTAGCTATTAACCTTACTCAAGCATGTACAAAACTAGGATTTTAGTCTGTCACAGGCATCAAATAAAAAGCAATGATCAACAAAATACTATATTATCATCAACATAGAACATAAATTAGAGCATCTTAATAATAAAAAAAGGTTACACATATAGAACACAAATATTATAGATTTTTTTCTCACATCAAACAACTAAAAGCACATAAATGTGAAAGAAAGGGAAAACAAAATTACCAATTATAGTCTTTTTCATTTGTGTGAATCCCAGTGTGAAGTCTAAATATTAAACCATAAAATATGGAGAGTATAAACAACACGAGATTATCTGAAATAGCAAAAGAAAGAAAAATAATCAATGAAAGAGAATAATATATCAATGAAGCCAAAATACCTCTTTTTTGCATTTATTCTTTTGTCAAAGAGAAAAACAGGGTATGAACCTTCCAAAGAGGCGTCATAAGTGATCAACCTCCCATCAAATAATCTCTAATAAAAAACTCAGCCTACCGAATCTTAAACATCGTGAATTGATTCAACCATGTTTACCAAAATTTTGAATTGTTCCAGCCCTAATCACATCTAAGATCAACAATTTGGTCAGAATCAGGTAAGCAAGAGCAGGTGCATGGATAATAACCTCGAGACCACTGGCATGGTGTGGTGGGCACGAGGTTCCAAAATTATTTTCCAATCATCCCATTGGTTTCATCGTTTCTCTTTTAATCCATCCTTATTTGCCATAAATCCACATTATGATTCTTATTCTTGCTACTCTTAAGGGCTTCATTTTTTTTACTTAACATTCAACCTATAACATACATCATTCTTCGATGATACTATTGGCATATAGTATCCCTGAGAGTCCTCTAAATAGCTCCTCTCTTGAAGATCGCAAGGCAAGAGTTGGGAGTACAACATCTGAAGTCGGATGTTATGGAGGGTTAAGTATCCATAAAGGGACATGAGATCAAAAGATACCCGACACACACCCACACCTCCCCTAAGATAGACGGGGAGGGTACACTTAATAAGATAGCATACAATCAATATTAATTAATATCACTAATTAACCAATAATAATTTATTAATACAAAATACATATGATCCTTAAATATTTTGGTAAATTGCTCTTGTAGTTGAAGGAGGGTCCGATCAACGTATACATATCAATATTTTGGGCTTGAAAATTGGCCTTGTCCCCAAGGTCAAGTCCAACGGTTGGCGGCACCTTTAATGAGGGCAAAGAGCGTAGGTCGGCATCGGTCCTAAATACCTGGGGTGTTAGATGAATCACAAGTGAAAAATAAAGGCTCGAGCAGAGTGGACGAGCTGATGTTGAAAGAGTGCGGTAGGTAGCGGCGTGGAGAATTTGTGTCAAGGCCGTAATATCTATGTTAGGGTATTTTGAAATTTAGGGAGAAAAAACAAATAAGGCTAACAAAGCGAAATTGGTAACGGAGGTCGAATTTGTGAGTGGCAGGTTGAATGGGTGAATTTGTGAATGTGGGTTGGATTAAGTATCATTGAGGTGATGTGATGTAGGGGTGTGCTGGGCATGAGATTGGTTGCGTGTGGAGGGAAGGAATATAAAAACAAATGAGATAAAAAGTGGCACAAAAACATGGGATGGGGGCAGCACCGGTGGGGCCAGAGAGGAGAGAAGTGTGAAGGAAAAAAATGGAACGAACAACTAGTGTGGGGGCCAAGCTACTTACAGTTTCCCATAATAAGCCTATGGGGGCGGACTCCACGACAGTTAGGAAAACATAGATTTTAGAAAGGAGGGAAATTTGTGGGGAAAAGGTAGTGGGGCCCAATGCATTAAAACCTGATGTAGGTGCCATTAATAGGCCGATGGATGTCACGAGCCATGTGGAGGGATACCATAAATTTGAAAAATGGAAGACTGGCGTGTGCAAAATGTAATAGGGCGTTCGACGAGGAGGGGGGGGGGGTAAGGTTTGAACAGAGAAGAAGGGAAAGATGTTGTGGTTGCGGGGAAACAAGTGGTGGAACTGCTGTTTACTGGCTGAAAGGTGGAGATCGATTGCAGGCTGGGAGACGATCAAGAGAAAAAAAGGCGTCGGTGCTGGGGAAATGAGGGCTTGCCAGGATGAGAGCGGAGGAGCCATGTGTGACTCTAATAGTGGCTTCGTTGTGTAAATAGGGCCCAACGTCATAAGAGCTAGTTCAGGGAGGGAGAAAATTGTTCGAATCATCTGGCATGGTGTGGCGGGCACGTGGTCCAATGCATGGATAACAATCTCGTGACCATTGGCGACAACGTTCTATGTGACATGGAGCTTGTGGGGAACAAGAGGTTCCTGGAACACCGGTTGTAGTTGTTATGGTGCTTCTTTCTCGTGGGCAATGACGATTAGAGGAAGTGGAGCAGGAGGAAAACTTGGGTTGAGGTTGTGCGTAATGGAGGTCTATGCCGTTAGAGGAATTGGGAACCGAGGAGAACCGAGAGGGGGCACCTGATCCGAGGTGGTGATGGATGATCCATGGAGCAACGGATGGAAAGGAGGCACCCTTACAATGATTTGGTTAGCACGTCGAGTCGGTCGTGCTTGGCAGTGAGACAACCGAGGGTCACCTTAATTTGTTGGCAAAGGAGGAAGTGTTGGCAAAGGAGGAAGGTGTTGATTGGAGTGGTGGTTACCCGCAATTGCGAGAGCAGAGTCCGAAAAGTGGCTTGTCGGACCTTTGCTACTGACGAGGTATTTGCTAGTGTTCCAGAGAGAAACTGGGTGACATTGCATTAAACGATAAAACGAACACGGTACAATCAGAAGATAAGATTCTGCCATCTCTCAATAGTTGGGTCCTCTAAGGAGCTTCTTACTTGAAGGTGAGCCACAACCATAGACCAGTAATCCAACAATACCCAACACAAACTTAGCTCTCCCCTTATATATAAGGGATGACACACATAATAAGATAGCTTCTAATCAAAATTAATTAATATTACTAATTAACAAATAGTAATTTATTAATAATATATAAAAGCTCCATTGCTCCGAAATGGTAGTTCCATGCTGTAATAGTTGTGAGGAGAATCTACTCGGTGTATGCATATCACATGATGAGTGATGATCAAGAATTTCATAACACCAAAAGATACCTTACGCGTACAAAGATTATTTTTAAAGTTTTGATATAAATTTTTATCTTAAAAATGAAAAATTAGAAAAACGAGAATTTTTTTAGTTGGAAATAGAGCAAGTGACGACACACCACGACCGACATGCATGTGTTCCCGTAGGAGGCGGTGATCCGCTGCCTGGACGAACGATCAGAGTTCGTGATTGCGTCCAGATGATTGTTCCGAATCAAATTCATATTTAAATTTTTAATTTTTGAGTTGTATTTAGTGTCCGATCGGCCAAAACATTATATGCCAACCGATTTGGGAAGTTATGACGTGGTTATGCTGTGACAATTATTTCAGGGTTTATAAAATAGGCAAGCGGCGGACTATCGTGGGTTTTGGCAAAGTGCAAAGCCACTGGTCCATTTCAGGAGCGACTCCTGGGCTTTCTTCCTCGGTGAGCCGATGAGCACTCCTCCGCCCCCATCTCCACTCAACTCCTGCCGTCGCCAGTCACCTCCCTCCTTCCGCAGCTCTCCCTCCCGACTTCCCGTTCCAGTACGCCGCCTCATCGCCCGAAGCCTTCCGCGATTTCCCCTTCTCGACGACCCCTCCCCCCTGTCGGAAACCCTCCGCCTCCACCCCTCCCCATCAGCCTATTCTCCTCCAGCAAACCCCACAACACTCCTTCACACAACCAAACGACTTCTCCTCCTCATCTAACAGACTCACCTTCCTTCTTCCCAAACCACCAGCTGATTCCACCCAAATCCGTCCACTCCTCATCTAGACCGCCTCCCCAAACCCTTCCGTAGACTCCGCTCACCAACCAGACAGCCCTTTCCCTCCCTCCCGCAGTCACTGTTAAGTCCTTCCTCCCCACTAACGGTCCTGATCCACATCTCTATTATTTTCTCCGCTTGCTACAACCTGGGTTGCCCGACAACAACCGCTTCTGCCACCACCTACATGTGTGATTGTGGTAAAAGTCATTTCATTTTTGTTGTTTATTTTAGCAACTTGTACTGTGGTGGATGCTAATTTTATTGTGTTAATAGTTGATTTGTAGTATAATTTGTGGAGTTTATTCTGTGCATGCTTAATAGTAATTGCACCTCAATCTACTAAAAGTTGACATTTGTTCTCCTCTAATAATTTATTTGAGACTGCCCGAGCTTCTGATGTTAATTTTATAATAATTAATTATTTGCTGTAGTTTTTGAGGCGGACCACTTTTGCACTAACATTACACCTCGTCGCATTTAGGGCTGCATTTAGAGGGTCCACTCCGAGTCGGCCTTACCACTGCATCAGTAAGTCAAGTGACAACTTAGAAAAAAAATCATCACGTGAAAATAGAGCAAGCTAATCCAAAAAAAAAATCAGGAAACTTGGATGAAATTGTTCCTCATAACTAATGATCAAGATGAATTTACAAAAATATATATACATATATGTATATATATACATGTATATATATATATGCATATATATATATATATATATATATATATATGCATATATATATATATATATATATATATATATATAGATGTATATATATACACACACATGTATATGCATGCATATATATGCATGCATATACATGTATATATACATATATACATGCATATACATGTATGTATATATATACATGTATATATATATATGCATATATATATAGATGTATATATATATGCATATATATACACATGTATATAGATGCATATATATGCATGCATGTATATATACACACATATATATGCATGCATGTATATATACATATATACATGTATATATATATATATGTATGTATATTTATGGGTTTGGAGAGTATACCTAAAAGAGGAAAAAATAGCGTGAGTTCAATTTTTTGAGATTTTGAGCCCCAAATATTTCTCATTTGAAAAGGTGATCAACATGAAAGTTGTAGATCTATCGAGATCTACAACTTTCATGTTGATCAATTTTTGATTTGAATCCGTTTAGGCTCCCGATTTGGGCCCCGAAAAAAATCACACCCGCAACGAGTCGTCCGTACAGATTTCAGCGTGAATTTTTTCAGGGCCCAAATCGGGGGCCTAAACGACTTCAAATCAAAAAGTGATCAACATGAAAGTTGTAGATCTCATCGAGATCTACAACTTTCATGTTGATCACTTTTTCAAAGGAGATACATTTGGGGGTCAAAATATCAAAATACACGATTCTAGCTATAATATATCTAGACAAAATTTGTTTAGCATCAACTCACTTTTGTTCTCCCATGCAAAGATATAAAGCACAAGAAGACAATGCATAAGCAATTTCCATAGCTAAGATTAGGGCATCATCCTCAGTATCCAAGTGACTCAATAACTTCTTCCAGCAGTGTAAAAAAGGACAGCTTTCAGTTTTATGAGAAGCACTATCTTCAGCATCAATTTCATCCTCCCTGTACTCCTCAATTGAGGTTTGAAAATGGCATAAGATGGATTCAAGTGATCTTCTACCCACTCCTGAAAAAATGAATTCTTTGAAGGCAACCATACATCCTAACAGTTCCCTCCCAACTGGAAGAACCTAGGAAAGGAAAGAGAAAAAATATCAAATACACATGGTAATTAACCTAAAAAAGTAAAGCAGAATATAAAATTGCCTATTAAATCAAATGTGAAGTTAAGAAGTAGATTAGACAAATTCACAAAATTCCGATCCAAAATTCTAGAAAGAATTATGAATTAGGTTGATTTAAGTGGTGGTATGTTTATTTGAACATAAATCTAGTGAATGGAACACTTTTCATCACAAAATAAATACGGAAGACCGATCTTGAGGAAATCTCCCCAAAGAGCTCAGTTGCTACACATATAATCCTTAGGAGCAAGCACAGACGACTAACAATATATCCAAGTTAAACTTCAACATTATCTTACAAAGTCATATTGTTATCATATTGGTTGTGAAAACCATGGGAAAACAAAGCTTGCTAGAACCTTATTCAAGGGATCTTCTCTTGTTGCACTAATAATTGAATGCTCTACTATTATAGAATATAAAATATGATATTATCCACTTGTTTAAACATGAATAAATGCATTTTATCATTAGTTCCTCTCTTACTGATTGATATTATCCACCTGTACAATTTACGCAACGTCACACTGTGCTTGCCCTCCAGTGCCATGCATCCCATCGAGCCGTCCTTAACTCCTCGAGCCCATTCCGCAACATCCCTATACATGGGATAGGGGTTTTCTTAATTTATTGATTATTTTAATTAATTCTTATTGTCAATTAATTAGGTAATTAATTAAGATGTCAGTTCCCTTGAATAAGGTAAATGCAGGAAAATAAACCGCTGCCGGAAAATAAACCGCTTCCGTCGGGCGATATCATTAGTTCCTCTCTTTTACCATCTAAACAAACCCCAACCGGTCAGCCCTCTCTCTTTCGTTTTTTTATTTTCCGGCTGGCTTTTTCCCCTTCCCTACCTGCACGCAACATCTTTTCGTCCAGTACATCCGCTGCCACCTGTTTTTTTCCTCCCCTCCTGTCCTTTTGTTTTATTATTACTTTCTTCTTAAAAGTTCCGCCCCATCCCCCTTGTTTTATTTGATTTTCCTCCCACACGCCAATTCCATCTCATCTTCTTTTTTTAATTTTCCTTCTTTATTTTACTTTCCGCACCACTTATTATTATTATTATTATTTTGTTGTTGTTATATTTTACACTAATTTCCTCCCAACCGCCCCTCTCTCCCCTTTTAATTTCTTTCCATTATATCCTGGAGCTCACCGCCCCCATCTCTTAATAATTAACTAATTAATTAATTAACCCACTTTACTATCACGTCGCTTAGCGCTGCGGATCGCATTGAGCTTGTCGTCACCCTCGCCAAGCTGGACCATTGTATTGCTCATCGGGAGGCTCGACTCGGCCACGCCGATGCTCAGCTCGACCTCAAGCTCGACACCCTGCGCATGTCTCGCGACTCGTTGGTGGTTGTTGTCACCACCACCACCGGAGCTGGACTCGTCGCCTCCCCCTCCAATGATGGTGCCACCACCGTCCTCCGTTATTCACGACGCACTGTCGCCACTGCCATCGTCACAGTCAACCGCCGATGCCGCCGCCGTCGCCACCTCCTCTAACGGCTCTTACTCCGCCAACCCCAACGTTGCGACTCCCAGCCCCTCCAGCGGCCCCGCCGAAGGCATTCCATATGCCGCCCATTTTACTGAAGACGCCGCTGCTCCTCACCAATGCCACCGCCTCTTATATGCGTTACCGTACGTTGTTCTGGAGGGAGGTCAAGGTACCAGATGATTCGGCCCATCACATGGTGCACGAGCTTGAGGGCAAGCTCGTTTTGAAGGACGGATGAAGTGTTACGGATCCTCCGCCAGTTATCTAGTAGTTATATCGATAGACTTGTTTATGTTATCGAGTCAAGTCTTTATGTATTGAGACGAGTCGTTATTATCGAGTCGAGTCGTAGTCTTAGCGTCGTAGTTTTTTTATTCACGCGTCTATTATTGTATTTACGATTATTCCATTATAAGTTCTATTTAAGGGGACTCATACAGTCATTGTAGTTATGCAAGAAATATTAACCAAGTTCTCTTTATCTCTCTAACTTCCTCTCTCTAGTTCTTCTCTTCCCACCCCTACCTTCTAGGGTTTTCGTCTTCTCTCATCTCCTCCGCCATTTCTAGGGATTTAATCCCTTGTATCCTCCACACGCAGCCCTTCGACGATCCACCGAAAGAGGCACGTAACACATACTTTGCTTCTTTGCTATTCTACAACCTAATTAGTCAAAAAATAATGTGAACGAATATAAAAATCATAGTAGCAGATTTTCATTAAAGGGCATTTAAATGCAAGGAACAGGTTACTTGTTTACTTAAATTCCGTTTAAACTATGCTTCTTTTGGGTGCTGTTATTAGCAAAGCCCATTTTGCTTCTAGCAAACCAAAAAAGTACCTAAAAATTTATTATTTTACATCATTTTAAAACTCCTTCATTTGCTTTTAGCAAACCAACGTGTAAAGGAGTCTTTTGAAACCCTTGTCATTCTTGACATCTAGGGCGCTAACACTTCTTCCTTGTCTCCCTTCCCATCCGCCTTTCGAAACCCTTCTTCTCAAGGCTTTGCACATCTGCTCGGTTTACCAATGTGATGCCTGCGATGCTTTATCCCTTCCGACCGAAAGGGCGTCGACAGGGATGCATTTCGTTGGCTAGGTTTCCAGACTTGGTGGATGCCCGAGACCTTTTTCTTCGCCGGAGACTTCTTCCAGACTCTTTCGTCACCGGCAAGATCTTCTCTAGTTTTACCCCTTTTCAAAAATCTGATTATTAGATAGGCAGTAGATTAGAGTGTTCTGTGATGGGTTTATATGTTGATTTAGGTAACAAAGTATTTTCATATCTGTTAAGCTTCACCTCATTCCGGCAGATAACTGTGAAGCTTATCTCATTATTTGAATCCTAAAATGTGTGAAATTTCTCTACAGATTATCGAAACTTAAAGTTCTCCCAGAATTAGGCAACGAGTTAGAGAAGATTTAATTAATGAATTGGTGAAAAGAGATATATTATATGATGATTTAATGGATGTGCGAGAAGAAGGAAATTAATCAACAATCTAGATTGCAGAAGGTCACCACACTATTTGAAAAGTGGATGTCTATACCCGATATGAGTTTAGTTATTTCATCTTGCTACAATCTTGGCGCGGCATAGATTTCAAATAATCAAAGTATGATGTTTCTACCATTGGATTCACCGCTTCCTCACATTCCAAAAGTTATTTTTACCGGCTTTGTTAATGGTAATCATTTTGTGGGAGTTACGCCCCCGAACATGACTCAGTTCTTTGGGCGTACATATGCTCGCAGGCGGAAGACGACGATGGGTGGCATCGGGGTTGAACCATCCGGTTCAGCCCCATTGCCACCCGTCGCCGGCTTCCGCCTGCGAGCGTTTGTACGCCCAAAGAACTGAGTCATGTTCGGGGGCGTAACAATGTGACTATGCATGAGAGAAGGAAGCCTACTACCACAACTCTACACCTTTTGGAGAAGAAAACACACACAAATGGCAAGTTCATGGGATTTCAAACTCAACTACAAATAATGAAATGTAAGATTTTATTTTCAATTTCCATAATT
This sequence comes from Platanthera guangdongensis, assembly GCA_039583875.1. Lineage (NCBI taxonomy): Eukaryota > Viridiplantae > Streptophyta > Magnoliopsida > Asparagales > Orchidaceae > Platanthera > Platanthera guangdongensis. The sequence goes on from CM077151.1 coordinate 22,302,888, forward strand.
TAAGCATTTAAATAATATAGTTTACTAGTAAATTTTATTTGCCTACCAGGAATATTTCAATATGGAGGCAGTTGAAGATATTTCCGGGAGTTTTTGAAGATTAGTACATTTGATCTTTATGTGACACAAAATCATGACTACTTGTACCCTTTTGTAATGCAAAAACAAAACTAGTATAATACAAATACTTAGTTAGAATGCATCAAAATAACTCATTACACGATTGAGATTTTTTTTTAAATTTTTTGTGGTGGTATGCTAATAACAAAATAGTTTTAAATAGCCATTTCAAATTAAATTGTTTGTTAGTAGTAATGATTTGCTAAAATACAAACAATATTTGCTAATAACAATAACCTTTTTTCAAGCTTTTCACAACTTACATCTTCTCAACAGGTTAGAAGATCTAAATTTCTTTTCAGATGAAAAAAATATAAGAAGAGAGTTCATTTATCTAAATTTCATTTAATTCATCTTTCTATCATTCTTTTTTTTATGAATTGTAAACTAAAAAATAGTTAGATAAGTTATTTTCAGAACAAGGACCAAAAAACTGCGTTTCATTTTTTTAATTTGTTAAAAGAAATAGTTGAAAATTTGAGCTAACTAGTTTGATGATTGACAGATTATAATTTTCAGAAACTACAAACAAGTTTCACATGGTCCTGATTAGGTGCTGTTAAACCCTAACACAAGGACGGTTAAGAACTTTCAGCTTAAATTAAAAAAACCCCATCATATTATCCATGACGAGAAGAATACCATAAGCTATAATGGTGCCTAAGAACTAATTCCTAAAAAAAGTACGAGAATACATGAAAACGACCGAACAAAATAGGAAAAAATTATTAAAAAAAGTATTTGAAGTCTATAAAATAGTAAAAATAATCATTATTGTCATTAGAGATTAAAAATGTGGAACTGTTTGGTCCGGGATTAATCTTCCTCCCTCGTAAACCCTACATAAAGAGTGAAGGAAACTTAACAGCAAGAACTGGCGAGCTTTCATTGATCAGAGAAAAAGAACTAGTTGACTAACGCCAGGATTTAGGAATTGAACAAGGAAAAATGAGTAAAGGTGACTAACAAGAGCAAGCAAGATATTCCATATTAATCCACAATAAAGTCAAACGTATCGTCAGTATTTTAAACCATCAGTTACCTGGCATAGCCTGATGAGTTGACGACCAATCAAAGAACTATCTTCAACACCAATATCTCCGAAGAGGTATCTATTTATTTGAAGAAAAAAAACCCTATTAAAACATCAAAAATGAAGATCCGTAAAAAGTTGTTTGCTAAGACTCACGTCTCATGCATCTTAGCAATTTGTACTGATGTCCGAGTTTCAAATAATAGAGCCAAAGATTTCAAGAGAGGCATGCACCAACAAGAAAAAGATGCATTCTTGTTGATTTTGCTTTCAAGATAAAATTTCCCATCAACAATGCATTCATCGCCACATCGTTTGAGGGCATTCACAAGAACCCTGACAGAAGTTCTCTTCAATAACAATACCTGACCAAATAAAAATACCAAAAAAAAAAAAAAACATCTGACAAGTAAATAAATGAACATTGGTACTCCTCAAATCTATGATAAAAGGGCTATCAGTTTAAGCAACCTTTGCCCGTGGATGCTCCAACAAACTGGCTATAAAGTTAAGTGATCCATACATCTACAAAAGAATATAAAATTAGGTATTTATTCAAATTGTTGAAGAGAGGTGCAACCAAAAGAGAAGTAACCTTGAAAATATCTGCTTCTAAGATAGTTGCTTCATTAACAGTCTGGTCTATCCAAGAAAGTAAAGGCCGCAAGAGGACATCTGCACATTCAGCCCTCTGGCAGGCAATTCTAACTATGAAGACACGAAGCATGTCTTTTATGACCACTAATGTCTGATAAGATAGAAATATAGTAATAATAAATTTTCCACATAGATAAGAAAGGAACAAGTAAAAATCTGGAAAGGAGTTTCCTACGTACAAAAAGGTTAGAAGTTATACAGTGAAAGAAAAATGCAGGACAATCTGTGCAATCCTTTCCAGCAAAGGAGTCAACCGAATAAGCAGCACAGCAAGATGCTCAGGCTGTAAATACCAGTGAATATGCTTTTCTACTTCAAGCCCGAGAACTGTATCTATAGTCAGAATGCTAACAGCGCTCAAAGGCGGTATTCCATAATTCCAAAGCCAAACTCCTTCCTCTGGAAAGAGATCACCCTTGCAAATAAAGGATAAGAGTGCAGATAAGACCATTTATAATAGAATCAAATGAGGAAATGAAACCACACTTTGAAACTAAAATCTGTTCAGAATTCCACATTTCCACATGCATTTAAATGACAAAATTCGTTAACAGATAAGAAAGGAAAGTGGAGAACACATACCAACAGACACATCATGCTACATGCATCCTTTGGCCCCAAAGGTAACGATGATGTAGCTTGAATACTATCAAGAAGACAATGGAATAGGCCAGGAATCCAACCAAATACTGGCCAAAAGGCAAGCACAGAGGCAACCAGCTGACAAACAGCACCAAAACCAAGCCCAAGCTGGGGATAGTGTGAGGAGAAATGTGCTGAATATGCTGCTAACTTTGGACTGCAGAAACCGTGTTCCAAGTTAAATCATGCAGAAAGGTGAGAAAAAACAGTAGGGTATGTGCCACATCAGAAATTTATAGTTTTTTTTATATTTTTAATTTCAGGGCCCTAGCGTGATTACTTTTGTCAGTGCCGTCTTGTGAATGAGGTATATATCTCGCTATCCATAATTTTGCACGACAAGTAATAATATAAGCATAACATTCGTACGGAATTTAACTAGAATTACTTCGGCATGATTTAGGGTTTCACGACAACATTTCCTTACTTTTTCCTTTTACCATTGAATGCTAAGATTTCATAGTAGAGTGGTTTTTTTGTCATTTTTTGGATACCTAGACCAATCACTTAGACTCTGTTTGGTAGGGCGGAGGCGGTTGGAAACTGGCGGCTGGGACCGGAGGGGGAGGGCTGCGGTTGAAAACCCACGTATTTCGGCGTTCCGAAGAGGGAGGGCGGGAGAAAACGCCGCCGCACACACGGAACTCACGTTTGTTTTCCCGCCTGCTGCTCCCGCACCGACTTCCCACCGTCTATCCAAACGAAGCCTTACGCTATTTGAGTTACGACCATTCAATAACCGCTCTTGGTTATTTCCTCAAACGAGTCGAGCGCCGCAGGTTAGGAGAAACGGTTCCACGACAAAGAGAACATCAACGTCTCATTGTTCCTGCAAGGTCTTTGTGTGACTACCGATCTCGATCAAGGCTCAGTTCCTTTGCCTTGTCCACATCATCGATGACCGCAGTCCGCTGGATCCTCATCTCCCTTACCCTAGCAGCTGGTCAAGTTCTCCATTCACTCAATTGACCTCCCTGGTCTGAGATCGACGTCTCCTTTGCAGCCTTCAGATCTAGGCAACGTCAACAAATCAATTTTAGAAAGCATCCAGTGCCCGTCAGATTAGAGTCTTGTGGATTGCAGACTCCCTTTGATTCTCTTTTAGGTTTCAACTTTTAGTGGAGCTCTTTTCACCAAAACCAATAGGTAGAACATGATTCTGCTTTCTTTTCTTCTCTAGACCAATTGTCTCCACTTACTTCGGTAAGAAGTGTTTTTCCCCTTGTGTTTCAAATAAACCCTAGCAGAGTGGAAGAGCTTTATTGTGCGGATTTCAAAATAATTTGAGGAATCATGCCGACGCATCATGCTTAAGAATGTCGCAATTTAGATGTAAGAAATCCTTTTCCTTTTGGTTAGACATATCACCAAATCCATAGCATTGATTTAGAAATTTGTGCCTCTTTTTGTAGATACAAACGTTAAGTAAGATTTGCAATGTTTAAACTTTAAAGTACGGTTTTTAAGGCATATTTTGTAAAATCATAATGTGATAGATTCATCGTGTCAATAAAGGTTGTGCATGCTACACCTTTGTATCATTGTAAAAAGTAATTCTTTCATTGACCAGCTGGTTTATGCAGGTGTTGTTGTTAGTTGAGAATACCGACCACATGGAGTTTAGACGCCAGGAGGCAAGAGAGGAGCTTTGCCCCATGATTGACAGACGCACGCCGACACACTAATAGAGCATAAAATACTTTATGAGCCTTATACAAGGATCGACGACCCATTCATCCGTGTGTGGAAATGGTTAGATACGAGTTCGTGTTCCACGCGAGGAATGCACAATAAGCACACCTCAATTTCCACTAGAGACTCAAATCACAGAATGTGTCTCGTAAGTTATGAAACTTAAAACTAAGAAGTATATGAACGTCAATCATCTCAGGTTTAAGTAGGAATTTAAGGAATATTTCCACTTAAATAATTTTAAAAATGTTGATTAGAACCAAGATTATGATACAAAACAACAACACTCGAGAATTTATCCCACTATAGTGAGGTCGGCTATATGGATCATTTGTCGCCATTGTGCCCTTACTTTTGTCATAATCTCACTAATGCCTAACTACATCATGTATTTCCTTATAGTTTCATTCCAAGTCTTTATTGGTCTACCCCTCTCTCGTTTAACATGCCTAGTGACTAGATTTTCACAACGCCTAATAGGTGCCTCTAAAGGTCTCCTTTGTATGTGTCCAAACCATTTTAGTCGAGCTTATCACATCTTCTCTGCAATTGGTGCTACTCCTGTCTTATCCCCGATACATTAATTCCTAATTTTATCTAGTCTCGTGTGTCCACACATCCACCCAAGCATTCTCATCTCCGCAACTCCCATTTTTTGCTCATGTACACAATTCACTGCCCAACACTCAAAACCATAGAGCATCGCTAGTCTAATTGCAGTACGATAAATCTTGCCCTTAAGTGTTAATGGTACTTTACGATCACATAAAATCCCTGACGCGCCTCTCCACTTCAACCAACCCGCTAGGATTCTATGTGTCACATCTTTATCAATACCTCCGCCTTTTTGAACTATCGATCCAAGATATTTAAAACACTCAATACGGGAGATATCTTGATCACCCAACTTAATAATGAAGTCATCCGTCATTCCCGCATTGCTAAATTTAAGCTCTATATACTATGTCTTTTCCCTGCTCCATCTAAAACACTTTTTTTCTAAAGTGTCATGCCAAGATTCAAGTTTTGCATTTACACCCTCGCGCGTCTCATCGACCAAAACGATATCATCCGCAAACAATAAACACTAAGGTATTGCTTGTTGGATATATCCTGTGAGCTCATCTAGGATAGGGTAAAGAGATAAGGGCTTAAAGCCGAACCTTGATGTAAGCCAACAGTGATGGGAAATTCCTGTGTTAATCCAGCCTAAATTATGATAAATCACATAAAATATGATTTATGTTAATATGTCTTATTTCATGTTTAATCATGCATTAGTTACCATATTTCCTACTTTCAGATTTTGCATATTTAGACCTTCAAGCGTGTTATCTTATTGTTGTTTGAATGTCACTGAGAGGAAAAGTTTTTCTTACCCGATAGTTGGTTGATCCTGTTTTTGAATTTTTCTTCTTAGAGTACACACTTTGGGGGATTTGCTTCGGATGAACTTCCAAGTGATTTTGTATAGTTTTTAGTTTATGCTTTTCCTTTAAAACTGTTGAAGGATTATGTATAAAGGACGGGCAATTACCTATGCGTAACCTCCCGGTGTTGCAACTGCACTATAAAGGCCGTGCGGTTACATATGTGTAACCATCGGGGGTTGTTCTCTGTAAAGGACCATGCGGTTACGCATTGGTAACCGCTAGGGGTTGTTCTAGGTGAAGGGCCGGGCGGTTTCACACGGGTAACCGCCCAATGTTGATCCCTTTGTATAGTCCCGGAGGTTACTTGTTGTGTGACCGCCCAATATTTTTAGTCCCACATTGTTGTTTGTAATTTCCCTCTCCTCTCCTCAATATAAAGATGGTGCATCCCTTATAATAATCAGATTTTAGGATAATAAATATTCCTATTTTTTTGTTTTACGGGTTTCTACATGGTATCAGAGTTGCGTACTATTCTTTGAAACCACTTGAACTACTATGCAGGGACATCTCCTTTGAGACCGCCCAGGCTCCTGATCTCTTCTCTCAGCTAATCTCTGTGTGGACATCTCTTCTGAGACTGATCAGTCTCCTGCTTCTTGGCGCGGACATCTCTTATGAGCTTGCCTCGTCTCCTGCTTCTTGGCGCAAACATCTCTTCTGAGACTGCCCAGTCTCCTGCTTCTCGATGCAGACATCTCTTCTGAGAATGCCCAGTCTCCTGTTGTGCCTTGTCTGCACGGTCTCTCTAGTTAAACCGCCCGACCTCTGCGATGTGTCTAGTATGCGTGACCTACATATTGAAACCTCCCAGACCGCTCTATCTTCTTACTTTGGGTGATCATGAGCAACTCTAACCCACAATCCACACCAGCGACCTCTACTATTTCCCCAACTTACCACTCTGAAGTGCGGGATGAACTTCGGTTTACTTCTATCTCCAACAATGGGAAGAAAAAATTGTAACAGGATCACCCGGTGCGACGAGTTCTTCAAACCAAATGGCTGCTTCTTCATGTTATCTGAATCCCCCTACAGAACCTACGAAATAGTGGCTCCGTAATGATAGTTGGATTAAGTCGTGGCTTCTCTATTCTATGGAAACTGAACCATACCAGATGACCATGTACCATGAGATTGCTAAAGCCACGTTGGATGAGAATCAATCACTTTGCTCTATCCAAGATAGTCTCCAACATCTCTTTGATATCTTTACTAAGCTTCAGGCGGTTGACCCAGGTGTGATTGGTGACTTGACCTCCATCGCCACATCCAAGACTCTCGTTGAGGCAAGGTTTCAGCACCGACTCCCTTCCTTCTTGAACTTTGTTGTTCAGCGCGCACAGGAGTTTGTAGGCATTGCCTTCATGATGGCGCGACTACCTCCCCATCTTCATAGTATCCCTGCGACCATCCTTTTCTCTCTCGTTGTTCAGTCTATTTCCAATGTCTGCTCCATGACCCTGAAAGTCACTCCGCCACCTGAAGCCGTGATGCCTCCTTCAGTCCTTCTGGGCCACTCCTCAGTTATGTGTCCTCCTCCCGGGCCTCGGGGTGGTTAAAATGGTTCTCGCAGTGGCAGCCGCAATGATGGCAATCGCTCCTCTCGGTCGTACACTCGTCTATGCACTTATTGTGTCCGTCCACATCATACTGAGGCCACCTGCTTTAAGAAACATGGTTCCCCCCGTTGATAACCAATACGCGGCTCCATGCTCTCTCTAGACGTGAATGCCCCCTCCTCCCGCTCTGACGATGACATCTTGCGCGAGGAACTTCAACTTTGGGGGATGCTTACTTGGGCCTCTGACTCCGTCGCCTCTACTTCCAACGAAGGTATAACATGCTATTCCTGCAGTTCCGTGTGGATAGTGGACTCTGCGGCTAACAACCATATAACCCCCACTAACCTTCTCGGTACTCTGATACCTCTTCTCCAAAGTTTATTACGGTGGCCAAGGGAGATACCACCGCGATTTATGGTTCTGGAGATGTGCCATTTCTTCTTCTCTGCTCCGTCTTTCATGCTCCTAACTCTCAGTTTAATCCTCCCTCTGTTAGTTGTTTAACTCTGGACCATGATTGTTTGCTCATATTTTCTTCATCTTCTTTTGTGATGCAAGATCAGAGAACACAAAATATCATTGGTAGGGAGACACTCTCATGGGTTATACACTCTGGATCTTCAACCCTTTGTTCTCTCCTCCACTACCTTCATTGATTGACACTGACGTCTTGGATTTGCTCCCCCGTCCATTCTCAAATGCGTTATTCCGGATTTTTATTTCTCTGATTTTCAATGTGAATCATGTATTTACGGGAAGCAACATAGATCTATTTTTTCTCCTCATTGTACTCGAAACATTGCTCCTTTTGATTTAGTGAATTCAGATATTTTTGGCCCTTATAAAGCGGTTGGTGTCTCTGACTATCGTTAGTTTGTAACTTTTGTTGATGAGTATTCTCGAATGATGTTACCGCATAAAATTTTTAGGATTTTTCCATCTTTTCTCGCAGAGACTAAAAGCCAGTCCTCGTACTTCCGTAAAATTTTTCGATCAAATAATGCAAAGCGCAAGACACACCAAGACACAAAGGGGTCTTGGTGCCAAGAAGCAAGACTCAAGACATATGCGCGCGCCTAAAGAAGGTAAGACACAATCACATCCATTTTAAATAATGAACATCAAACATCATTTCAACTTCTCGATCAAATTATTCATCTAGTCTACTAATTAATAATTCATTATTATCATTTATCTCTTAAAAATAGAATCAATGTGATCACTTGCATCGTATCTAAGTCTCAATGCATAATTATCTTTTACAAACACTAAATCGATAAAAAATTATTGAGTTCTTGCATTATTTTTTTCTTATTTTTGGGAAAAAATTACAACAAAAATCTCACTCAAGGGCGCCTTTATATTCCAAAAGCGCAAATAAAGCGCACGAAGGCGCAAACCTCTGAGCCCGGTGAGCCTTGAGGCTTAGGAATGCCTTTCATAACATAGTACTAGTCACAGTTTTCAAGACACGTGTAATACCTTGGGCATAATCCACCAAACCTCATGTTCCTACATGCCCAGTTTCTTATGTTTCAAATACAGGTTCCTACTACTTATTGGTATTTTGCCATGTCCACTGTCTGCTACCTCATTAATCGTTTGCCCTCATCTGTTCTGAATTTTGCCACACCTTTTTCCATCCTATTTCCCCCCTCAACCGAACACCTTGTGTCTTTGACAGTGTCTACTTTGTTCATCATCTTAACTCTGTTGTGAATAAGTTAACTACCTGTACGACCAAGTATATGTTTTCTGTCTACTCTCGTACCCAGAAGGGTTACATCTGTAACTCTCTACCTCTTCGAAAACTTGTCACCTCCGCTGATGTCACTTTTCTTGAAAATCAACCATTCCATCACTCTGACCCTCCTACCACCTCCTCTTCAGGTATTCCACGCCCTCATGCACCGACCTACACCGATTCTACTCCCTACTTCCCACTCCTCCGATTGTACCCAGCACGTCGCTACCTCCTCTTCGGGTTTAGACCCATCGCCGTTCTAGGTCTGATTCCCTCCGAGAGTCACCCTTGCCAATCGATGCTTCGCGGGCCATTTATCTTGATCTGCATCTACCAGGCACCTTATTCCCAATTATGCCTCTCTGCATCTCTTATCGCCGACACTTCACATGTTTGCGGCCTCTCCGCCTTGTATTTTTACCCCTTCTTCTCTACAGAAGGCTCTCCAGCATCCGGGGTGTCGAGCCACCATGGATAAAGAAATGGATGCCCTCTAGGATAATCACACTTGGGACCTTGTCCCTCCTATCGCTAGACGTGTGTTGGATGCAAGTGAGTTTTTATTGTGAAGCATGGTCCTGATGGGGGCATTTGAACGTCTGAAAGCTCGGCTTGTGCCTCGTGGTTTTACTCAAGAACATGACCTCGATTACGAAGAGACCTTCTCACCTGACGCAAAACTGAACACTGTCTGGATCCCGATCTCCTTGGCCATTCATCGACCTTGGTCGTTACATCAACTAGACATCAAGAATGCTTTCTTGAATGACGACCTCGTTGAGATGTAGCAACCGTTTGGTTATGAGACCACGGGAGACTCCCCCGCATGCCACCTCAAAAAATTTCTCTATGATCTCAAGCAGTCTTCTCGGGCTTGATTTGATAAGTTCAGTCGGGTTGTTCGCGATGTTGGCTTCACTCGAAGCTCGGATGATTATTCCCAATTCACTCATCATCATCCGACAAACACAGTGATTCTCTTAATATGTGTTGATGATATTCTCATTACAGGTGATGGCCTTAATGGTGAATATGATCAAGAGACACCTGATGTCCACATTTCAAACTAAGGATTTGGGGTTTCTTCGATATTTCCTTGGCATCGAGCTGACACGTCGTCTTGATGGTCTCGTTCTGTCTCAACGGAAGCATCGTCTTGACCTACTTCATGATGTCGTCTACTCTGAATGCAAGTCCATTGATATTCCTATCGATGCCAATCATAGGCTTTGCGCTCATGCATCTGATTCTGATCTACTCCTTCCTAACCCGAAGTACTATCGTCGTCTTGTAGACAAACTTATTTACCTTACAGTCACAAGACCTGATATATCATTTGATGTTGAGGTGGTTAGTCGCTTTATGTATACTTCACGGATCTCCCATCTCCAGTTGTTGAGCGCATCCTCTGGTATTTAAAGACTGTTCTAGGACAAAGACATGTGCACAAGTCATTCTATTCTTTATCTCTTGTTGCCTAGCTGACTATGTCGGTTCTCTTGATGATCGTCACTCCACAAGTAGGTACTGCACATACTTTGGTGGACATCTTATTACTTGGCGGAAGTAAACTGTAGTTGCTCGATCATCTGCGGAAGCTGAATTTGGATTTATGGCTTCCATCATTTCATAACTCATATGGTTGAAGAGTCTTCTGAGCGATATGGGTGTGAAACTTCCCCCTCCGGCCACTCTTTTCTGTGATAGCCAAGACACTTCATATTGCCAATAATTCTGTATTCCATTAACCCACCAAGCATATCGTGGTCGATTGTCACTTTATTTGGGAGAAAGTTCAACTCAAAAAATTAGACCTGAGACGTGTGTTTGTTGATGGGCAAGTTGCTGATATTCTCACTAAAGCCTTACCTCGACCATTATATCATCAACTTTTGTCTAAGCTTAGCTCCTACGATTTGTATGCCCCAACTTGCACGGGAATGTTGAAGGATTCTGTATAAAGGCTGGGTGAGTACATATGTGTAACCGCCTGGTGTGGTTGCTGCACTGTAAAGGGCTGGGCAGTTACATATGGGTACCTTCCCGGGGTTGTTCTCTGTAAAGGACTGTGCGGTTAAGCATTGGTAACCACCCGAGGTTGTTCTAGGTGAAGGGAAGGGCAGTTACACATTGGTAACCGACCGGTGTTGATCCCTGAGTATAGGCTGCGTGGTTACCTGTTAGGTAACCACCCAATGTTTTTTAGTCTTACATTGTTGCTTGTACTTTCTCTCTCCTCTCTTTCTCTATATAAGGAGGGGTGCACCCTTTGTAATAATCAGATTTTAAGAGAATAAACATTTTTATTTTATTTGTTTTTCGGGTTTCTACAAAAACATTGGCTTTTGGGGTTTGACACTTTATTTGTATGAACATAGTGTATTGGACTTATTTCTAGTTTCCAGTATTTAGATTTGTTCATATTTACTTTTCTGATTGGCTCTGTGATTCAAGCTTCATTCTATTATTTCCGTTGTATGCTTTAGTTATTTCTGTTAGGACATCATTTAATTATTGTTGCATAGTTTACTTCAAATCATGAGTGTCGGCCGGACTTTTGAAATATTGTTACACTAGGTATGAGTGTTATAGTAGGAAGTTACCTCACTTCACGATGCAACCTTAATAGAACATTAAGTAACTTCTTATTCCTGTATTGCTCCTTTGTTTCCTATGGACGTCAAAAACAAAAACAAAAAACAAAATTATAGCAACTGCAGAAAAATTACTCAGATACAAAAAAAGTTGTTCTTAGCACGGAACAGATAAATAGAGTAAACAAACAAAAAATCATCCTTAAAGTAGAATTACTACAATCACAAAGCATCCACATACCGTATTTATGATATCTTGAATGCTTATACTACTGTCTCAATTCAAAAAAAAAAAGATGTATTTTGGTTGAACATATATAGTAAAACTATGAAAGTTCACAAAAAAAAAAATGATATTGTAGCTCTCGGTACTGAAATAAATGCTTAGTATATCTAAACATATGTATCAATACATGTCTAAAAGTTTAAATAAAATAAAATAAAATAAACTGGCTATATCATGATTTTTAAAGAGGTCTGTAGAGAAGGAAAAAGCCAACCTTGTATATATGTTCACTTGTGTCAAATACAAAGAATGGGTACAAATATATAGATGAGAGAAAGAGAGAAGGTCCTATACATGATGTGGGACTAAAGAGGGGAGAGAAACAATAAATGTTATATAATGAGCCTAGATTAAATGGGTTTTTCTAACACTCCCCCGCAAGCTGGAGCGTATAGGTCATATGCACCCAGCTTGGACAAACACTGGTAGAACAAGGTACTTGATAAAGCCTTTGTGAGAATGTCAGCAACTTGATCAGTGCCCGGAACATGCTTTAATTTAAGTTTCTTCAATTGAACTTTCTCTCGAATAAAGTGACAGTCGACTTCGATATGTTTTGTGCGCTCGTGAAACATCAGATTCTTTGCTATGTGTATGGCGGTTTGACTATCACAGAATAGAACAACAGATGAAGGAAGTTTTACTCCCAGGTCAGTAAGGAGACTTTCAAGCCATGTGAGTTCTGAGACAACCGAGGCCATCGATCGGTATTCAGCTTCCGCAGAGGAACGAGCGACCACGGCTTGTTTCTTACTTTTCCATGTAATGAGATGACCACCAAAATAAGTACAAAACCCACTTGTTGACCTCTGATCGTCCAGGGAACCGACATAATCGACATCAGAATAAGCGACCAATGTGGGAGCCGAGTCGGAGGTTTTGTAAACCAGCCCTTGACTCGGAGCTCCCTTAAGGTATCGGAAAATCCATTCAACCGCCTGGAGATGAGAAACCCGGGGGGCATGCATGAACCGACTGACAACCTCAACTGCAAACGATATATCAGACCTCACGACCGTTAGATAGATCAACTTTCCCACAAGGCGTCGATAGTATTGCGGGTTCTAAAGAAGCAAATCATCATCAGAAGCATGTGCACATAGTTTGTGATTTGCCTCCATCGGTGTACAAGCTGGCTTGCAACCAGACTGACCAGCGTCTTTGAGAAGATCGAGACAGTACTTCCGTTGGGAGAGGACAAGCCCGTCCGGCCGTCGTGCGATCTCGAAACCAAGCAAGTAGCGAAGATGCCCCAAGTCTTTAGTCTGAAACACAGTGCTCAGATGCTGTTTGACCTCTTGAATCCCCTTTGAGTCATCCCCAGTGAGTAGTATGTCATCAACATAAACCAACAGAAGGACAGTTCCAGTGGCCCGGTGTCGGGTGAATAGGGAGAAATCTGCAGAACTCCGAGTGAACCCCATGTCCCGAACCACCTTGCTGAACTTGTCAAACCACGCCCGAGGGGACTGTTTGAGACCATAGATGGATTTCTTGAGAAGACACACACGAGACTCCCCCGTGGTCTCAAACCCGGGCGGTTGGCGCATGTAGATGGTTTCCTGAAGGTCGCCATTCAAAAAGGCGTTCTTGATATCGAGCTGATGAAGGGGCCAGTGCCGGTGCACCGCCACGGAGAGAAGAACACGGACGGTGTTGAGCTTAGCCACCGGAGAGAAGGTTTCCTCATAATCGAGGCCCTCCTGTTGCGTGAAGCCACGGGCCACAAGGCGGGCCTTCAGTCGGGAAATAGTGCCATCCGGAGCATGCTTGATGACGAAAACCCATTTACACCCAACCGGGTGCTGACCGGGAGGTAAGGGAACCAGGACCCAGGTCTGGTTGGCCCAAAGAGCCGTCATTTCTTCGTCCATGGCAGCCCGCCAGCCTGGATGTTGAAGTGCCTCCTGCAGAGAGTTAGGGATAGAAACAGATGATAATGATGTGGCAAAGTGAAGAAGAGGTGTAGAAAGGCGATGAAGAGAGACGCAATTCGCCATCGGATGAGCGGTTGATGCGGGAGCCGGAGCAGCAGGTAGCGGAGCACCAGAGGTCGAAGCCGACGGCAGAGGGGCAACGGGATGAGGAGAGCGACGAGAATAGACCCGGATAATTGGTGGTGGTGGATGGACCGGAGGTATGGCAGGAGGAGTAGAGGATGAGGAGCGGGGAGCGGGAATGACAGGACGAACGACGGGGTCTGGACCAGGAGAGATATCCAGATCAGAGAAGAAGGGAAGATTTTCGCGGAAAGTGACATCCGCAGAGACAGTAACTTTGCGGGTAGCAGGCGAATAACACATATAACCCTTTTGAGTGCGCGAGTAGCCCACAAAGATATGTTTGGCGGCACGTGGATCCAACTTGTTTGTGGAGGGACCAAGTTGGTGAACGTAGCAGGTACACCCAAAAATCCGGGGAGGAACGGGAAAAGGCAGAGTGGAGGGAAAGAGGAGGCTGAAGGGAGTAGCATCCTGGAGGATGGAAGAAGGGAGACAGTTGATGCGAAAACAAGCCGTGGAGAGCGCGTAGTTCCAGTACGGTTTGGGAACCCGCATTTGAAGCATAAGGGAACGGGCGACATCAAGAAGGTGACGATTCTTGCGCTCAGCGACACCATTCTGTTGTGGAGGATACAAACACGAGGTTTGGTGAAGAATGCCGAACTCAGAGCAGAGAGACGCGAAGGTATGACTGGTGTACTCACGCGCATTGTCAGTACGAATAGTACGAATGGGTGCAGAGAATTGAGTGCGAGTCTCAAGAATGAAGGCCCAGAAGACGCGGGGAAGCTCAGAGCAATCGCGGAGGAGATACATCAACGTCATGCGAGAGTAATCATCAATAAAAGTAAGAAAATACCGGTAGCCAGAAATACTAGTGATTTTGTACGGACCCCATATATCGTAGTGTACCAAAATAAAAGGAGCGGAGCTCCGAGTACAATGAGAAGGAAAAGATGAACGGGGCTGTTTGGCCAAAATACATGTGTCACACTGAAATGCAGGAAGAGAGACATCTGGAAGAGCCTTCCGGAGGACTGAAAGAGGAGCATGACCAAGACGGCGATGCCAATCCGAAGAGGAGATAGATGCGAGGATAGTAGGAGAGTCGTCAAGAAGGTAGAGCCCATTCTGCAGCCGCCCCCTACCAATGATAGTCCGCGTCTGCTGATCCTGTATGAGAAAAGAAGAGGAAGTAAATGTCACGGAGTAATTAGAATCAGTAGAAAGGCGACCAACAGAAAGTAAATTGAAAGGAGAGCCCGGAACGTGAAGAGCCAAGCGCAGAAGGAGAGAAGAGGTGAGAGGAATATCAGCACATCCAGAGACAGGAACAGATGCCCCATTGGCCACAGTAATGTACTTCGGGTGAGGTGAAGACAAGTACTGAGGCGGCCGAACAGAGGTGATGTGATGAATGGCACCAGAATCGAGGATCCATCGCGGGCCAGAGGAGAGGCAGGCGATACCTTCATTGGAGATGGAGGCAACAGAGGCCGGGCGGTCAGCAGGAGGAACCGCCGTGCCAACTGAATCAATAGAGGAGGTCATGGAGAAGAGAGGCGGCTAGGAGAACAGACAGGTCAACAAAGGAGACCGCGCGACCAGAGCAGAGACCGCTCAGTCACGATGGGAAGACACCAACTGCGTGAGGAGTTCGCGACCAAAGGCGGAGGCCGGGAGAGAGAGCAGGCCGCAGCAGACAGATAGAAGCCGCGAGGAAAGGAAAGAGGAGAAGACCGCGTCCAAAATGCGGGAAGGCAGGAGTGCACACGGTCTGGCTGAGCACAGCAGCGGTCCGAGAAACAGGAGGCCAACGGCGGTCAGAGAGGAGAGAGCGCGAGTAGAGAAGAATCAAGCGGAAAGAGAGAAGAAACCGCAACGACCAGGACCAAACCGCAGGAGAGGCCGGCCGCAGAAGAGGCAGCCGCTGCGAGCTACGAGCTGGAGCAGGCCGTAGAAGAGGCAGGCCGTAGAAGAGGCAGGCCGGAGAAGAGGCAGGCCGCTGCGAGCTGGAGCAGACCGCAAGAGAGGCAGGCCGCAGTGAGGAGGATCAGGCCGCCGCGAGCTAAATCAAGCCGCAGCGAGCTAAAGCAGGCCTGGAGAGAGGTAGGTCGCAGCGAGGTATAGCAGGCCGTAGCGAACTGGAGCAGGCGGAAGAGAGACAGGCCGCAGAGTGAGAGAACAGGCCGCAAGAGAGAGCGGTCTGGAGGAGAGAGAGGGAAGGTGGACCCGACGAGAGAGAGAGAGAAGGGGAAGGCTATAAAATGTCTGAGGGGAGGGGTGGAACCACGGAGAAGAAGAGGGAGCGGAAGAGGAGGAGCGGAGCGGACAGGAAGGCAGGCCGCAAGAAGCCGAGCGGGTAGCGGACAGAAGAAAGACCGCGCGGGTAAGAAAGGGGAAGCCGCTCAAGTAGAATCGGTGGCTCTGATACCATTTAGAGAAGGAAAAAGCCAACCTTGTATATATGTTCACTTGTGTCAAATACAAAAAATGACTACAAATATATAGATGAGAGAAAGAGAGAAGAAGGTCCTATCCATGATGTGTGACTAAAGAGGGGAGAGAAAAAAAATAAACGTTACATAATGGGCCTAGATTAAATGGACTTTTCTAACAAGGTCAAATTCCATATTGCATAAGCACATTATTTTTGTAGTAATATGAGGCACTTAAAATGAATAATGCTAAAATGTGGTCTAGGGCTTCCAAATTTAAAATATTCCAACAGCCTTCATCTTCTAGCAAACGTGACTTGAGCTTACAATTACACCATGCGTGCTTCTTTTAGTTTTCTAGCTGTATGAGTCTTACAATTATTTATGCGGGAAACTTTTCTATAATAGGCATACTGAATTTAAGAAAATTCATCCTTCTTTATGTTGAATAAATACGTGCAGTTTAAGGCGGGGATAAGCAGTATCCTAGGTTCTGTGAAGAAATAATAAGGTGTGCACCAATCAGGAGGGATTCAAAGATAAGCTGTAACTACAATGACCCATGTACCTCTTACATGGAAATCAATAATAAAGCATGCTTAGGTGAACTCGTTGCTCAGGGCACTAGGAAATGAGGTGACAAGTTAACCGGAAGGATGCAAAATGAGTATCCAGAGTTGGAGAAATAAGGATGTGAACAAGGAATCAATTTAGACACAATGTAAATGCAAGAGCTTCAAATTCAACAAAATAAATCTTGAGAACGGCAAGGATAAATTTGAAGGAATAAAGGCCGAGATAGAATGATTAAAAGCCAGTGATGAAAAAGAGGGTATAAAAGATTATCAAATGGAATATATTCTACCAAAGCTTATATTCTCGTAAGACTATGCAACAACAACAACACTCAAGCCTTTATCCCACCATAGCGGGGTCGGCTATATGGATTCTTTATCGCCATTGCGCCCTATCTTAAGTCATAATCTCACTAATACCTAAGTACATGTTTTCCTTATAGTTTTATTCCAAGTCTTTTTTGGTCTACCCCTCTCCCGTTTAACATGCCTAGTGGTCATACTCTCAATGCCTAACGGGTGCCTCTAATGGTTTCCTTTGTAATACAAACGATCATGTCCATGCAATAATGCTGAAATCATTATAAAACTCACGAATGAGGTGTCATAGGCGAGGGCGTGGAGATCCAAAGATTGTTATGGTGATGGTCACTATCCAGAGAGATCCAGTGATCGTCAGTGATTGTTAGGGCGACTCCTGCCTTATCTTTGTTGCATTCATTCCTAATTCTCTCTAACCTCGTGTCCACACATCCACCCAGGCATTCTAGTTTCCGCAACTCCAATGTTTTGTTCATGTACATAATTCACTGCCCAACACTCAGAACCATAGATAATTGTTGGTCTAATTGCAGTATGATAAAATCAGGACAAAAGAGAGAAAATCAATATTTTATTAATTTCTCATGTATTTCCAATAAATACAACACAAATATTTGTATATATATATAGGATGAAGAAGAGAACCTAAAAACCATCCTAAGGTGTGAGAATAATCCCTAAGAGGGATTTACATGAGCCTATTAAATGGGCCTTTCTTTACCACTACTTCAACAATCCCCCGCAAGTTGGAGCATTCAAATCGTAGGAACCAAGCTTGGACAAGAACTGGAAATATAGTGCCCGCGGTAAGGTTTTAGTAAGAATATCAACGATTTGTTCTGCATAAGGAACATGTCTCTAGTCCAATTTCCTTAGCTGAACCTTTTCTCGAATAAAGTGACAATCGACCTCGATATACTTGATACGTTCATGGAACACATGATTTTTGGAATATAAATAACAACTTGACAATCAGAGAACAAGGTGGAAGGAGAGGAGAGCTTGACACCCAGTTCTCCTTTTCAGCCATGTGAGTTCAGACATGACAGAGACCATTGATCGATACTCAGTTTCTGCAGATAAACATGCGACAACAAATTATTTCTTGCTTCACCAGGTAATAAGGTGTCTACAAAAGTATGTGCAAAAACTACTTGTGGAATGATGATCATCCAAGGATCCAACATTATCAATATTAGAATAGGCAATGAGAGATAAAGATAAGGAGGGCTTATATATGGGCCCTTGTCCAGGAACAGACTTCAGGTATTCGAGAATTCACTAAACTGTCCGGAGATGAGAGACTCGTGGAGTATGCATAAACCGACTGACAACAACAACAAAGAATATATCAGGTCTTGTAACTGTCAGATGGATCAAATTTTCTCACAAGATGACAATAGTAGTCTGGGTTTAGTAGGAGCACAGCAGAGTCGGAGGAAAAAACACAGAGCTTGTGGTTGACATCCATAGGCGTGCCAACGGGTTTGCAACCAGAGTAGCCAATGTCATGAAGAAGATCAAGACAATAAGTTCTTTGAGATAAGACCAGGTCATTGGGACGATGAGCTACCTCGATGCCAAGAAAGTATCAAAGATTCCCCAAATCTTTGGTTTGGAACATGGAGGTCAAGTGTTCCTTGATCATGTGGATGCCTTTTATATCATTCCCCATAATTAAAATGTAATCAACATAAACCTGGAGTATCACGATTCCTGTCGGACAATGACGGGTGAATAAAGAGAAGTCAACCGAGTTGAGTAAACCCAACATAACTAATAACCCAATTGAACTTGTCAAACCATGTCCGAGGAGACTATTTGAGACAATAAAAATATTTCTTGTTGTGGCATACAAGAGACTCCCCCGTGGTCTTAAAGTTAGGAGGTTGATGCACGTAGACAGCCTCATCAAGATCACCATTGAGAAAGACATTTTTGCCATCCAACTGATGAAACGGACAATGACGATGAACGACCAGAGAGATCAAGACATAGACAATATTTAACTTTGAAAAATGTGAGGTCTCTTCGTAGTCAAGGACGTGTTGTTGAGTAAAACCACGGGCAACAAGGCACACCATTAGAAAATCAGACGTCCCATTTGGAGCATGTTTGATAGTAAAGACCTATTTACAACTCACACAGGTCTAGCCAGGAGGAAGAGGGACAAGATCTCAGGTGTGATTGACGCAGAGAGCAGCCATTTGTTCTTCCATAGCCGCCTGCCACCTCGAATGTTGAAGAGCCTCTTCCAAAGAAATAGGGGTGGAAACAGACAACAACTCGATCACAAAAGTGTGAAGTATCATAGATAAGCCATGCAAAAAAACAAAATTATTGATGAGGTGAGTTGTAGAAGATGTGGTCCGATCAGCAGAGTGCAGAGCCACATTAGTAGGAGGTAACCTCGGGTATCAGAGCGAGGAGGATGAAAAGTGCATACACAAAGAAGATAAGGTGGGTTGGTGGGGCTAGTGGATGGCGTGGGAAGGATGGGTGGTGCAGGAGTGGTGATAGGAATGCCAGGATGTGGTAGGAGATGAGGTGCAGGAAAAGCCAGAGGTGATGAGTGAAAAGGCTGATCTTCGAGGAAAGTGACATCCGCGGTCGTTACTAATATGCGAGTGGAAGGAGAATAACAGGCATAACCTTTCTAAGTGTGAGAGTAACCAACAAACATATACTTAGTAGCTCGAGGATCAAGCTTGTTAGTTGCAGGGCCAAGAGAGTGAACATAGTATATGCAGCCAAAAACATGCGGGACTATGGGAAAAGGAGGGGTGGAAGGGAAGAGAAGACTGAAAGGAGTGACAAAATTAAGAACGGAGGGCATGCAATTGGTGAGATAGCAGACGATGGACACCGCAAAATGTCAATAGACCCTGGGCACCTACATTTAAAACATAAGTGAATGAGCAACGTATAGGAAATGACGGCTGTTGTGCTCAACAACGTCATTCTGTTGTAGTGTGTAAGCACATGAGATTTGTTGGAGGATACCGAACTTAGCACAAAGGTTTTGAAATGCATGAAGTGTCTACTCACGCACATTATCAGTCCGAAGAGTTCTAATAGTGAAAGAGAACTGAGTACGTATCTCAACAATAATGGATTCAAAGATACGAACTAATTCAGAGTGATCGTGAAGTAAGTACAATCATGTCATGCGAGAGTAATCAATAAAGATAAAAAAACAGTGATAACCAAAAAAACTAGCCATCATATAGGGACCTCAAATGTCCGAATGAACAAAAACAAAAGAAGCATTGCGCCGAGCACAATAAGAAGAAAAAGAAGAGCATGCCCAAGATGTCGATGCCAATCAACGGAGGTAACAAAAGAGAGAGTAGTGGAGGAAATACCCAAGGTGTACAACCCGTTAGGCAATTGCCCTCTACCAATGATATTTTGTGCCTGCCAATATCGCACAACAAAAGAGGAGAAAGAAAATGTTACATGACAGTCGAGGTCCTGAGCAAGACGACTGACAGAAAGAAAATTAAAATGAGAGCCCAGAACATGAAGAACCGAGCGAAGAGAGAAAGAGAGATGAAGTTAGGTCTATGTTGCCAGAACCATGAACGGGAGTGCTGTCATCATGGCCATAGTGATGAACTTAGAACAAACAATGTCAAAGTACTGAAGAGGCTTCTGCGAAGTAATATGATTGGTGGCCCCAGAGTACACAATCCAATTTGACTATGGGATAAACAAGAGATACCTTAATTGGATATGGTCGCAATAGAGCCTGAAGATCGACTAAGAAGGCCTTGAAGATTCTGGAGCTGAGTACGTAATGCAACAATGTCAGGGGAAGTAGCAGTGAGAGCAGCAATCGTCATAGACGCAAGGTGTGTATGAGGGACACAATGCTTACGATAACATGTAGCTTCAAGATGACCTTCCTGACCACAGTAGGAGCACTTAAGGCGCGGCCTACCATATTGACCTCTCCCTCGAGATCCAGAGCGAGCACCACGAGCCCACGAAGGAGGGAGGGGAGTAGCAGGAAATTGTTGGAGAAGAGTTGGAGAGACAATGTCACGAGTATCAAGAGGCGGTGTCACCTTTAAGAGAATGGAGCACACATCAGAGAGAGAGGGTAGGGTGAAGGATGGGAGGATATTGGCATGGATACTATGGAGATGTGGGGGAACAATGACCATCATCATGACTATGACAACATCTTCTTTGTGGGCTCGTTGGGCAGTGAAATCCGGCATGAGAGACTGATGTTGAATTCAGGCTTCAAAAAGAGTCTTGGACCGTGCAATAAAGGAAGTCAGGCCACCATCCATCACTGGATCAAGAGACTGGAGTTCGGTGAACATATGTAAACAGTTCTTTCCAGAGTATAAGGAGTGAAGTTCATCCCACATAGTTTTGATCGTTTCATGATACCTAGACATACGGTATGGTTCACTGTTCATAGAGTTCATAATCCAAGTTTAAGCACGCCCATCATCATGGGGCCAGTCCTCGGTGTGGAAGGTTGTGCCTTGGAAAGGTGATTAAGAAGTCCTTTGGTCTGGAGGACACGACGCACTGAGTCGACTCACTCCACAAAATTTTTCCGACCACTAAGAGAGATAGTGGTTATTCAGAGCTCATCCTGAACTTCAGTGTAGTCACGACACGAGCCAGAAGAGACGAGGATTCATTCAAGGCCATTACCGTCGAGATAGGATACCAACAAGAGGAGCACGACAAGGGCGGTCAGGAACTTGCACGCAGGAGAACTAGCGGTTATGTTCAGTCAGGAGAATGTGCGGGCAAGACCACTGATACTGTCGATGAGTGTGGTAAGTGCAGATATCGACATACAGGCGATTAAGAGCTAGCATGCGGACTGGCTGGCGGTCAGGAGAAGCAACTGACAGAGCTCTGTCGGACAGGGGAGCTGCGACCTGAGTGGCTACACAACGAGCAAAGCTCGACAACACCAAGAAGCGGCGGTTAGATAAGAGAGGGGAGGTAGATGACAGAAGCAACGATAGAGAACCGAGCAGAGGTGAGGGCTGGCAGCGTTGAGTGGTCTGGCGGCGCGGTCTCTTCGACTTGAGTAAGAGTGGTAGGCAAGCAGAGGTCAACGACTAGAAGATCGGAGCAATCAGGAGAGCTCAGGATCGGATAGGTCAGAGGAGCGAGCAGAAGGTGGAACACGATCACAAGAACAAGCAACCGAAGGAAGTTCAGCGATGGAGAAACCGCTGAAGAGCTAGTTACGAGCCAAGCAGTTAGAAAGGGGAGGTCGACACGATCACTCGTCAGGTGGGGCTCGGTTGGCAGCAAGGAAAGCCTATAAAAGGAAGGGAAGAGAAACGCAAAGGGAGCAGTAGGGGGAATTCCTCACTAAGTATATATACGGTTAGAGGAGGAGCTGACCGTAGAGAAGGGATAGCTCGGAGGACAAGGAACTCAAGCCACGTAAGAGATTTGAGCATCGGTTCCCTCTAATACCATGTAGTGAATCACGACTGAAGAGAGAGAAAATCAATATTTTATAAATATCTCATGTATTTCTCATAAATACAACAAAAGTGTTTGTACAATAAATAAATATATATATATATATCTTATTATATAAAGCAATATATGTATTTAGAGGCACACCATAGAACAAACAAGAGCCATTGGATCATGAGAGAGAGCATGAGATAGGGAGAGAGAGAAAGAGAGAGAGAGAGAGGGGGAGGAGAGAGAGAGAAAGGGAGAGAGATGGCGAAAGGGAGAGGAGAAAGGGGGAGGAGAGAGAGGGAGAGATAAAGGGAGAGAGATGAGGAAGGGAGAGAAATAAGAGGGAGAGAATGATTGCGTGAAATTAATGTTTTTACGACAAAACGTAATTTTTTTATATAAAATAAAAATTGTAATATTGATTTATATTTTTTACGGTCATTTTGAGTATTCATATGTATATATTGCGGGTACTGCCCGTCTTGATGTGAGTGCATCCCGATTTGATACGGACGCATCCCGCTTTGATGCGAGCGCAGCCCGCAACAACGCATCGAGCACGGGAGAAGTCCGTTCGGAGGCGCGCGAAGCCCGCCTGGATGCGGCCGAAGGCCGCCCGAGAGCATCGAGCACGGGCGTAGCCCGTGCGAAGATGCTCGTATATATATATATATATAAGGAAAGAGGAGAGCCTAAACACCATCCTAAAGTGTGGGACTAATCCCTAAGAGGGCTTTACACGAGCCTATTAAACGAGCCTTTCTTTACAATTTCTTCAAGATTTACGATTACATAAGATCCCAAACGTGCCTGTCCACTTCAACTAACCTGCATGGATTCTATGTATCACATTTTTATCCATGCTTACATCTTTTTGAACTATCAATCCCAAATATTTAAAGCACTCACTGCAAGAAAAATCTTTGTTACCTAACCTAATGACGAAATCATCTGTCATTCTTGGACTACTAAATTTAAGTTCCATATACTCCGGCTTAGTCCTGCTCAACCTAAAACCCTTCTTTCTAAAGTGTCACCACAAATTTTGTGATTACACCCTCGCACGTCTTATAGACCAAAACAATATCATCTGCAAACAATAAACACCCAGGTATTGTTTGTTGGATATGTCCGGTGAGTACATCTAAGACAAGAGCAAAGACAGGGGATTAGAGATGACCCTTCATGTGAGGCAACAATGATAGAAAATTCTCGTGTTAACACAGGAATTTCGTATCACTGTTGGCTTACATAAGTTCAACTTTAAGCCCTTATCTCTTTACCCTTATCTTAGATGAGCACACCAGACATATCCAACAAGCAATACCTTGGTGTTTATTGTTTGCGGATGATATCGTTTTGGTTGAGATGCGCAAGGGTGTAAATGCAAAACTTGAATCATGGCGAGATACTTTAGAAGTACAAGAAGGTCAGATGACTTTGTTATTAAGTTGGGTGATCAAGATATTTTCCATAGTGAGTGTTTTAAATATCTTGGATCAATAGTTCAAAAAGACTGAGGTATAGATAAAGATGTGACACATAGAATCCAAATGGGTTGGTTGAAGTGGAGAGGCGCGTCAGGGATCTTATGTGAACGTAAAGTACCACTAAAACTTAAAGGCAAGTTTTAGCATACTACAATTAGACCTGCGATGCTCTACGGTTCTGAGTGTTGGGCAGTGAATTGTGTACATGAGCAAAAAATGGGAGTTGCCGAGATGAGAATGCTTAGGTGGATGTGTGAACACACAAGATTGGAAAAAATTAGGAATGAATGTATCAGGGATAAGATAGGAGTAGCACCAATTGCAGAGAAGATGCGAGAAGCTCGACTAAGATGGCTTGGACACATACAAAGAAGACCATTAGAGGCACTTGTTAGGCGTTGTGAGAGTCTAGTCACAAGGCATGTTAAACGAGGCAGGGGTAGACCAATAAGACTTGGAATGAAACTATAAGGAAAGACATGATGTACTTAGGCATTAGTGAGATTATGACAAAAGATAGGGCACAATGGCGACAGGATCCATATAGCCGACCCAACTATAGTGGGATAAATGCTCGAGTGTTGATGTATCTTTGATAACGTCAATGTACTAATATACGATACATTTACACTTTTTCTTCTAAAACTCTTCAGAAGATTTCTCTTGGAATTCTATCATAAGTCTTCTGAAGATCTCTCTTGGAATGCTATCATAAGTCATCCGAAGATCGATAAACAACCTATGCAAATCTTGTTTTTTTTCTAAAGTTGTCAACGAGTCTCCTCAAGAGGTGTATAGCTTCCATGATCGACCATCCCAACAGATCCAAATTAATTCTCCAAGATGCTAGTACCTCATTATAATCTTCTCTCTATTACCCATTCTCATAGTTTCGTGGTATGACTCATTAAATTAATTCCTCTATAATTGACACAATTTTTATATCTCTTTTGTTCTTATACAAATGTACCAAAATACTCTCTCCATTAACCGAGCATCCTGTTTGTCTTTATTATCTTATTGAAAAATAGGTAAGTCACAAAATTTCATTGTTCTTTAAATATTTTCATACTTCAATGGGTACATCATCTGACCCACCCAACCACCTTTCCATTTTTTATCTTCTTCAGGGCATCGTTTACCTCAAATGCTTGAATTTTATAATAAAAAGTTATGTTCTTATACTTCTACGATTTAGAATCTATTTGGTGGGGCGTTTTTGCAGCGGTAGCATTTTTAAATAAATGCCCCCGTTGTATTATATTTGTTTGGGTTGGGCTTTCGTAACTGCCAAATGCTAAAAACAATGTTTATTTGTTAATACGCAGTCGCGACTGCCCCTCCGATTTCGCGTCCACTTTCCGCACATATTTATTCTCGAGATTCTCTTTTCTCTCGCAAAACCCTCCTGTGCACTAGCCAAGGCCGATGATCCAGGAGTTTTCTACGACACACGAAGACAACGCCGACATCGACGCTTATCTATTATATTTGTTTGGGTCGGGCTTTCGTAACTGCCAAATGCTAAAAACAATGTTTATTTGTTAATACGCAGTCACGACTGCCCCTCCGCTTTCGCGTCCACTTTCCGCGCTTATCTATTCTCGTGATTCTCTTTTCTCTCGCAAAACCTTCTTGTGCCCTAGCCAAGGACGATGATCCAGGAGTTTTCTACGCCACACAACGACAACACCGACGATCGAGGGCCTATTTTTCAGAAATGCCAGCATCGTATAGCCTCTTCTGCAAGCAAAAGACGATCCGCTCCTTTGCTCGTTGGAGTTTTCTGCTCATTTGCTCGCCAGATCAAACAGGTTAAAGAAATACAATTCGGCAACATGCCCACAACCCACTTCAATAAAGACGGTTAGAGGAATTTGATAGTTAATTTCAAAGAGCGTACAAGAAAATTTTGATACGTCTTAACTAAAAAAAGAGACCAAATGAAAAAAGAATGGAAGCTTCAGAGGGAGCTTAAGCGAGGTGAGATAGGTTTACACGGGAACCCCATAAAAAAGACAATTGATGCCTTAAATGAGTGGTGGGATGGAAACTTTTTAGTAAGGAGATACCCTATACCCTATTTTCATCTTCATTCACAATTATGTTATGATGTTAATATTGCTTCATTTCTTTTAGGTCTTACACGCGACTAAAAATTTTGGTATGTCGGCATTCCATCAGAGTTGGAAAAGTTGGACCCCATGTCTAGCTCGGTGGTTGTCACTGGTGATGATGTATGGATCCCAAGCTCTTGGGTATTGCCTTCAGAAGGATTGTCGGAACACAATTTCTCTGCTGATGATGACAATTTGGCCACAGACACTACCACTCTTGGTAGTTGGTTGGATGGAGTAGGGTGTCCTAGGAGCAAGCAGTCACAGGGTGAATCCTCCACACAACAAACCAAAAGAAGCCAGAGTGGTAGGACTAAAGGCAAGGATAAATCTCATCTTATTGGCTATGTGAAGGAGTTCGTGGGAAGTGCGCGCGAGAGAACACCACCTACCAGATCATGCACGATCAAGGAAGTATACGATGAGCTGGCGAAGATTTCAGAAATATATCATAATTTAGATTTTTATTACTTTGCAACTGAATTTGTCCTGGATAAAAATAAGATGAACGGTGTTACAGATCTGCCGTCAGTTATCTTGTATTATTAATATTTTTATTTATACGTTGAGTCATGTTGTATAGATTGTGTTGTATCAAGTCGTGCCGTAGCGTTTAAGTGTTTTAATATTTGTTGTATGTTTGTGTTATTTACGGTTATGTCATCGACGCCTATATATAGGGCCCTTGGGGTCATGTAATCCTTATGCAAGAAAAATTATCAATTTTCTTTCTCATGCTAAGCTCTTCTCTTCTCACCCCCTCCCTTCTAGCGTTTTCAATCTCTTTCTCACACCTTGTCCACAAGATAACCCATCATATATGTATACAAAAGAAGAGTTTATCTCAAATTTGTGTTACATGTAAGAGTGAACTACATGACTACAAGAAAAAATGTACATGAACATTAGATCAAAAACTATATGACATAACACTACTGGAAGCAGAACTGAAACCCCTCGTATGGGCAGTCAGGGTCACAACACCCAGCTTTGTGCGCAACCAAAACACCCAGCTTTGTGCGCAACCAAAACACCAAAAACGGCGGTGACGACGTCCATCCACAATTTATACTTTTTCTCCAGGTGTGAAAGGGGTCTGCTAGTACCTGCAGGAGTGGCCTCCTCCTTGCCCTGTTTTAATTACATTTTAATTAGTCAAAAAATTAAATGAATTCTTATTGTTCCCTTGGTTACTTATGATGTCTTATTTATGTATTTTATAATCGTATTGTCTTATTATCACGTTGTCTCTCGTTCTCTTTCTTCTTCCTATTTTTTGTTTATTAGCTCGTCATCTCTTGTTCATTCTGCGCTACATGTAAGAGCGAACTACATGACTACAACAAAACATGTACATGAGCATCAAATCAAAACTATATTACATGACACTACTGGAAGCAGAACTGGAACTCCTCGTGCAGGCAGTCAGGGTCACGACACTCAGTTTTGTGCGCATCCAGAACACCAAAAACGACGGTGACGACGTCGATCCGCAGTTTATGGCCGTTACAGATATTATGAAGGCATTCCACATACACAACAACCACTATGAGTTCATCGTCATGTCCCGGCTTGATGAATGCGTGAACCACATTTCAAGCAATCATGAATGTTTTATTTTCGTCGGCTTTGAGGGTTAAATTTTGGTTTTCTTTTATTACAACATAGTCTACAGTTCCTCCTGGTTAACAACCCATCAGGAGCATGAATTTCTTGTCAATCCCAAGAAGTGCACTTTCGTCAAGTCCAAAATAAATTACTTGAGGCCAAGGTTGTCAGGATCGAAATCCTAGATGAGATTGTTTTGAGGTTGGATCAGATCGGATGGTAAGATTGGATCGAAGATCGCTTTAAAAAATATGGATCGAGTTACAAAATCTGGATCGTAGGATCGTAAGATCCTATGATCGGGCACACAATCTCTGCTCGGGAAGTAGCTATGTCCTAGAACAAGGTGATAGTCATTCTTTAATGGCCCACACTCCGTTCTATTTGTGACAATCAAGGCTTTCTGGGCCTCACTGGGTACTACAAGCGGTTTATTAGGTATTATAAAAAATTTGCCAAGCCTCTCTCCAACATGTTGAAGAAGTCGGACACCAACACTTTTCGGTGGACATCAAAGGCGTTATAGCCTACGAGACCCTTCGGCGAGCCCTTAACACCTCTCCGATCTTGACCCCATCGAACTTTTCATAGACGTTCGTTGTGGAGTGTGACACATGCACCGACGTCGACAATGTACTGATGCAAGCGAGGCAACCCGTCGCTTACTTTAGTCGAACGTTGCGGCCATCATCCGCCCCAGCTCCGCCTATGAGTCTAAGCTTACAACATCAATACTTGTGGTTTAGCATCAACATTCTTTACTATTGGCCCATCGTTTCAAGGCACGGACTGTCATAACCTCTGCTATCTTTTGAACCTAAAGATAGCCACACCCGCACAGTATGTCTAGGTCAAGAAACGATTGTGCGATGAGTTATCCATTGAATTCCGCTCTGGTTCGTCCAACCGTGCGGCTGACTCGATCTCTCGGCAACAACAGAGCGCTATGACTTCTACAATGAATTCCGCTCTGGTTCTTCCAACCACAACTGACTCACTCTGCCAGTAACATCAGACCGCTACCTTGGCAACAATCTCACAACTAATCTGGGACGACACAGCCCATTTCCAATGCGAGATATCCACTGTGTTACGTGCAGACGCCACCACCCGACCACCTGTACTTTATTGGGGAATCACCTCCATCATCGCGACAACTTAAATCTCTCAGCATCTTCTTAGTTCATCCCACGCCTATTAGCAGAGTCTCAGTCAATCACGGAGGGAGGCCATGAGTTAGTCTTCCGTACCTATCACCTACTCGCAACTAATACCCAATCCAACTAGGATTTGGGGAGACATTTCTATGGACTTAATTTCTACGCTTCCTCGGCCCAAAGACGTTGGATTACATATTAGTGATCGTAGAATGTCTATCCAAATACACCCACTTCGTTTCTATCAGACACTCATTTACCTCACCAGCTATAGCTTCAATTGTTATTGATGGTGTGGTCTGCCTACATGGTCTCGCTCCATTGTGAGTGATCGCAATCCACTATTTTTAAATTCCTTGTGGTGGTCGTTGTTCAAGATGCAGAGAACCCATCTTAGCATGAGTACAACTTACCATACCCAGACAAGCGGTCAGTCCAACGTGATGAATTGGCTATCCTGGCTGAATATTCTTACAACACCTTCCACGCTACTGTCAACACCACACTATTTGAGGTTGTCTATGGTCGGCCCGGATCATCCCTCACCTGCAATCCCTCAAGTAAATATCATGTGTCGGCCTGAGTTGACTTACTTCGCGATCACGACTCCATAGTTATCCAGTTGCACCATATTCTTCAGCGTGTACAAGACCAAGCATATGCTTTTGCCAAACATCATCACAAAAATTTGAAAATTACTAAAGAGGACGCCGTATTCATCAAGCTAGGGCCGCTCCGCCAAATTTCAGTGAAACAATGCTTGCATTGATGTTTTATGGGTCATTTGAGATTATCACGCGGATTGGAACCTCGGTTTACTGCCTCCTCTTCCCACGCGCCAGCCGTATCCACCTGATGTTTAACGCCTCTCAGATGAAACGGGTCATTGGAGACCATCCGTTCGAAGAGACTCTCCCTCCGCCGGCTCCTAGAGTCACCTAATTGGACTTCCATAGCTCGTCACAGACACGTTCTCACTCGAAAGGCCCTATTGGTCGATCAGGTCCCAGTTCATTGGGTTGACGATTGTTACGGAAGCACTCCCTCCGTGTGACGAGTATATCAGCGCCGCGAAAGGTGCGTCGAAAGCACATCGACGGAAGAAGACCATTAAGGCATGCACATCTATTTAATTTATATGTATTTTCTTTATGTTTGCTACAGTTTGGGTATTTACCATTAGCCCATTTATGTCGACCTAGAGGGTGTTATATAACCTCTCCTCGCCTTGTGTGAGAGTTAGCTTGGAAAAGATTGTGAAATTGGAACCCCAGGATTTTTTCTCTCATCTCCTCTTTCTCCACCTCCCCATTGTCTCTCAGAATCTCTCGATTACGCATCACATTACTACTTTTAGAGCCTAATATGACTAAAGAAACCATTAATATTGTGCATAATAGCTTAGGCTTGTGAAAAAATCACCTTGAAAGTATCTTGTATGTCTAAATCTGTGAAGACCCTTATTCCGGGCTTCCCAAATGATTCGAGAATCGAACATCATTTCAATAAAAAAGTCACAGCAGAGCAGCAACATAGAGAAAGCGGAGAGACGAGAAGTGCAGAAATGAGAGGCTCGGGAACGATTTATAACAAGGGATAAGCGGCCATCAGATAAAACCCCATCGAATAAATAGAAGAGGTGTCACCAAATCAGCCTCAAAGCAAAAATTAGCCAACACTTGGCTTATCCAAGTGTCAAAACCAACCAACACCACACCAGCCAGCACACCAAATCAGCGTGCACAATAATCCAACCCACTTTACTAATGGCAGCCCATTTAACACAAGCCCATTTTAAATGGTAGCCCACTTAACAAGCCCACACAATCACATTATTTGGCTATTGGCACCCATAATAAATAAATAAAGCAAATGTAACTAATAAAATGTAACAAAAAAAAACACGAAGATTTACGACAAACTCGTACTGTTTTGTGTTCTCATCATCGGAGATTAATAAAATTTTGCACATTTTTGGGGTGTCACAACTCTTCCTTTCTTAAAAGAGTTTTCGTCCTCGAAAAGATAAAGATAACCAAGTTTTATTTAAGTTCATATAATATTTACATCAAAGAAATGACATTTTATTTTCGATGATAGGGAAATGCTCTTGGCATAATCATTCGCTCTTCTGGGACTTCTTGAGGAACTATGGCAGGGGCAGGTGCAGCTGGAGCAGGAGCAGGTGTAACTGGAGCAGGAGTAGGTAATGATGCTAGCGATTCTATATGCATCTTATAAAGTTGTGATTGCGACAACAATGATCCTAGGGAGTTCATTTGCATAGTTGGGAGCATTGAACACGTTCTCTTCGTATGTCTAAATCTGTATGTCTAAATCTGTGAAGACCCTTATTCTGTATTTAAGATCACCTTGAAAGTATCTTGTATGTCTAAATCTGTGAAGACCCTTATTGTTATTTAATATATATATTAATGAAAACTTTGCTCAGCAATTTTGTGCCTCTTTTTTCTTTAGTCTATTTGCCACGTTGCACTCGCACGCGTATACCGCTCTTTGAGGCACGATTTCTCTAGGGTAACACCCGCTAGTAGCATCCATTTGAGTTAGGTTAGAACACACGCTTATATGAAGGCCTTGAGATCTCTCCCCCCTTCCTCAGTAGTCAGGATCGGACCACTCGTTGCACCCGGACCCGCGATCTTCGCATGATCGGACGGGCAATCAGGAAGCGTGATTCTCTTAAGGCAAAACTCAATAGGGTAGCTTGTAGCTGTAGAGGGACGTCTCACGCAACACGCGCACTCGCCTTCTAGCTCTCACCCCCTGGAGACTAGTCGCGAGTGGGAGACTAGATTTGACCCTCCTTTCTACTTCCTGACGCTTGATATTGGCTCATCAGAGAGTCGCGCAAGTGCCCCCCGGTCGGCGAGATCCACCCCGAACGACAGTACTTGCCTACTCCCTATTCTGCTGTCGAGTAGTCATTGCCCCCCAACTAGCCGGCAAGATCCGGTCTAACGCGAGTCTGGACAGCTGGATTTGCCTGGTTCTGTATTTCAGCCCATCTCCGAGTGACTTCCAGCCCTGCCAGATAGTGGGAACCTGGTCAGCGGGATCTTCTCGGGGTCAGCTTTTTAGACGCTATCGAGTGACTTCCAGCCATGCCAACTAGTGGGAGCCCGGTCGGCAGGATCTTCTCGGGGTCAGCTTTCCAGATGCCATCGAGTGACTTCCAGCTCTGCCAGCTAGTGGGAGCCTGGTCGGCGGGATCTTCTCGGGGTCAGCATTCCAGACGCCATCGAGTGGCTTCCAGCCCTGCCAGCTAGTGAGAGCCTGGTCAGCGGGATCTTCTCGGGGTCAGCATTCCAGACGCCATCGAGTGACTTCCAGCTATGCTATCTAGTGGGAGCCTGGTCATCGGGATCTTCTCGGGGTCAGCATTCCAGACGCCATCGAGTGACTTCCAGCCCTGCCAGCTAGTGGGAGCCTGGTCAGCGGGATCTTCTTGGGATCAGCTTTCTCAATCTCCCGTCACACTCACAATTCATTTGCAAAAGATCCCAAATACTAAGAGATTCAATATTAGAAAACGATGTTACATACATGATTCAGGGAAAAAAACGCTTCAAAACGTCACCGCTCCATGTGTGACTTAGGATCTCCCTCTCCACATTCTGGAGGCGATATCCTCCTGATCTCAGCACTTCAGCACTTCCTTGACTATGTACGGACCTTCCCAGTTTGGGTGAAGTTTTCCCACTGTTGTTGATCTACCCGCGGCATTTACCTTCTTTAGGACCAGGTCTCCTTCTGCGAATTGCTTAATTCTAACATGATTGTAAAAGTACTTGGTCATCCGTCGCTTGATTTCCTCTTGCCTGACGGTGGCCACGTCGCGGAGTTCTTCTGTCAGATCCAGAGAAAGTCGTAGCTCATCTTCGTTCTCGACCCTCCACTCTTCTCTTCATTCTGATCCTGCCTCCACTATTCGCGGCGTCTGTACCTCAAACTCTATCGGGAGTACCGCTTCGCAACTGTGGGAGAGCTTGAAAGGAGTCTCCCCCGTGGCCGTGTTGCGCGTGGTCCTCAAGGCCCAGAGGACCGAAGGGAGTTGCTCCACCCAGCTCCCCTTCAAATTGTCCACCTTTTTTAACAAGTTCACGATGATCTTTTTTGCCGTCTCTACTTGTCCATTGTTCCGAGGGTGGTGGACCGACGCAAATCTGATATCTATCCCAAGTTGACCACAAAAGTTAATGAACTTTGCGCTGACGAACTGTGGCTCATTATCTGTGACAATGACCTAAGGTAACCCATGTCGACAAATGATCTCCCCCCCCACAAAGTTGCGAATCACTTGAGAGGTCACTTTGGTCAGTGCCTTGACCTCCAACCACTTAGAGAAATAATCAATCATAACTAGCAGAAACCTTCTCTGTCCGCTAGCCTGGGGGAAGGGCCCCACGAGATCCATTCCCCAAATAGCGAAGGACCATGACACATTGATGATTCTGAGTCTCTGGGCCGGTAACAGTTGGAGAGGGGAAAACAACTGGCACTTCTGACATTTCTTTGCGAATTCGGTGGCATCTCGGCCTGGGATCGGCAAAAAATACCTTTGTCTCACTATCCTCCCTTCCAGAGTTCTGCTCCCCGAGTGGCTCGCACACTCACTGCCATGGACTTCCTCTAAAATTCTCGGGACCTCCTCGGGAACGCAACGTACTAGCAATCCGGAGAGGGTCTTCCTATACAGCTTCCCATCACGTAGCACGCCGATTTATATTTGAACTGTTTCTTGTCTAGGCCCCCCCAGGAATTCTCCTGTGGATAAGAAAACCACGAAGGGGTCCATCCATGAGGGGCGTTGGTCCACCTCCATCAACTCCCCTTCCTCAATAGAGGGGCAGAATAGGTCGGTTACAATTCCTCCCGCAAGGGGTCCGAACTTAGCCAGCTGATCCACTTGTTCGCTTTCCTTCCGCGGCACATGTCGGATGGAAAACGTTTGGAATGTACCAATGATCCCCTTTACCTTTGTTAAGTATAATTGAAGAGTAGGCTCCCTTGCCTCGAACTTATCGTCGATTTGAGAGGACACTACTAGGGAATCCGTTAGCACCTCCACGTCATGCACCCCCAGCTTCTTTGCCAGACGTAACCCCGCGATTACCGCCTCGTACTCCGCTTGATTGTTGGTAATAGGGAAATGGATGACCACCGTCTGCTCTATCTTCGTTCCTTGAGGACTCTCCAGGATCACTCCCACCCCCAAGGAGTGTTTTCCAGAGGCGCCATCCACCATCACCTTCCAGGGGACCGGACGAGTGACCTCCGTCTCTGCTACCTCGACCACGTAGTCGGTCATTGCCTGGGCTTTTATCGAAAGGCGAGGGATGAAGTATATGTCAAACTCGCTTAGTTCAACCGACCATTTTGTCAGCCTTCCCGAATGCTCCACCCCTTCAATGATGTTGGAGAGGGGATGGTCTGTCACCACCTTGATTCAATGCGCCTGGAAGTATGGCCTGAGCCTCCGAGCCGAGACGATCAGAGCGAAAGCCAACTTCTCTAGGATCGGGTACCGGAGCTCTGCCTTCATTAGGACCCGACTCATGTAGTAGATTAACAGCTGCTTCTTCCCCTCCTCCCGGACCAGGACGGAACTCACGACCTCGGCTTCGACCCCAAGATAAAGGGATAAATCTTCCCCCTCCTCTGGTCCTTGGAGGAGCGGAGCCTGAGTGAGCTGTCTCTTCAAGTCTTGAAAGGCCTCCTCGCACTCCTTGAACCATTCGAACTTGTGGCCTTCACTCAGTACTTTGAAGAAGGGTGAGCATTTCTCTCCTGCCCGAGAGAGGAATCTGCTCAGCCCTGCCAGCTTCCTAGTCAGGCGCTGGACTTTCGTGGCATTTCGCGGCGACTCCAACTCCATGATCGCCCTCACCTTATAAGGATTGGGTTCCACCCCCGCAGGAGTAAGGAGATGACCCAGGAATTTTCCCTTGCTTGCCCCGAAAACACACTTCAAGGGGTTCAGCCTCACCTTATACTTTCCTAAGGTGCTGAAAGTCTCCTCTAGGTCCTGGAGATGAGATCTCGTATCCCGACTCTTCACCATGAGATCGTCCACATACACCTCCAAATTCCTTCCCTTTTGCTCCAGGAAGACTCGGTCCATCATTCTTTAATATGTGGCCCCTGCATTCTTCAGCCCAAAGGGTATCATCTTATAACAGTAGCACCCACCCCCTGTAATAAATGAACCATCATTTATGTCTGTGAGGTGCATCCTGATCTGGTGGTACCCTGAAAAGGCATCTAGAAAACTCATTAGAGAAAAACAGACAGCGGAGTCAACCAGTGCGTCGATTCGAGGCATGGAATAACAAACCTTATGACAGACTTTATTTAAAAGTGAAAAATCGATACACATTCTCCAGCGCCCGTCTCCCTTCTGGACCATCACCACGTTGGGGACCCAGCCTGGGTACTGGATCTCGCATACAAACCCCGTCTTAAGAAGCTTACCCACTTCCTCCCGGATGGGCTCAGCCAGCCTGTCGGCGATGGACCTCTTCTTCTGCTGGATGGGGCGAGTGTCGGGATCAAGGTTGAGGCGGAGGCAAGCCACATCCGCATCAATCCCTGACATGTCCTCCGCGGTCCATGCGAAGATATCTGCGTTCTTCTGGATGCACTCCAACATCTTCTGTTGATTCTCCGGGCTCAGCCCCCCGCTGACTCGCACCTTCTCCATCCTTCCTCCCTGGGTGAGGACTTCCAACTCCACCACTTCTTCCACCGGCTCCAGCCGGGACTGCTCCTCCCAGTCTTCAGCTGCCCGCTCTCTTTGGGGAAGGACCTCCTGCTCCACTGCATCTTCTACCGCCATCACCTTGGCCTGCTCCTCCAGAACCTCTTCTGCTTCCCCCTTCTGGGTGGGGATCTCCACCTCCTCCACCTTCATGCCCTCTTCTTTTCCCACGGCCTCCTGCTTAGACGAGTCTTCACACCATGTTCCGTCGGATCGCTGGCTCGACGTCCCAAGCCCCGCCTCCAAATGAGATCACCTTCTCCCCAAAGGATATGCCGGATCATGAGAATCCATTCTGCGATGCGCTGGTAATCCAAGCCGCCATAAAAAATTTTACTGTCTCCCAGATCCTCATCAACAACGGAAGCTCCGTCAACGTCGTCTTCAAGAAGGTGAGGGATGAAGGGCCCATGAGCTCAGAGGCACTTTTTATGTAACGACCCCAGGCCTGAGCTCAGAGGCCCACGAGCTTGTCTCGTTCTGGACATCGCTACCGGGCTGCAGCCCAAGCACCCCAAAGCCTCTCCGCGCCTGTTTCTCGGCCGCAGTGCATTGTTGAGGCCAGGTCTCGAACCCGCAACCCCCTTGATAGGCAACCTTCAACAGTTCCTATCACCAACTGAGCTGGGTCGTTACAGCCTCTCCTACACCTATAAATAGACCCATCCCTTTGCTCTCCTCCTCGTAAACCCAAACGAGCCCAGGGCCCCTCACCAGAGCTTGACCTTGCCGGAAATCACTATCCGCAAGCTTCCACCGCCGCCACCTTTAATGGTGAATCAGGATGGTTCATCCCAAGCCCCCTGAGCATAGGTGGAACTGCTTCTCCTCCCCCTTTCAAATATTTTGGATGACCTGCATGGGCCTTCTTGGCCTCCACCTTCATCATGTCAAACACCTTCTTGAAGACGACGTTGACGGAGCTTCCGTTGTTGATGAGGATCTGGGAGACAGTAAAATTTTTTATGGCGGCTTGGATTACCAGCGCATCGCAGAATGGATTCTCATGATCCGGCATATCCTTTGGGGAGAAGGTGATCTCATTTGGAGGCGGGGCTTGGGACGTCGAGCCAGCGATCCGACGGAACATGGTGTGAATACTCGTCTTGCAGGAGGCTTCCAACGCCCCCCCGGTGGATCACTCTGATCCCTCCTCGGCCTCCTACGTCGGCCCGATCCTCACACATGTCTTCCTTCGCTCGTGGTAAAACTTCCTCTATCCGCACCTCCTGACGGGGCTACTGCTGCTGTGAGTCATGCTCCCCTCATTTCCAAGAACTCCGGGCAGGTGGCTATTGCATGACCTTCCTCCTGGTGAAAATCGCAGTAGGACAGCTCCTCCCTGCCTTCCTGCCTTCTCCTCTGGACACCTCTCCTCCTTCTGCCTAGGGCTATCACCATAGCTTGGTGTTGATCGGGTAGAGGTGTCCTCCGCCCTTGCCTCAAGCCAGGGGGTTGAACCGGCATTGGCCCCTGGGTGGTTCTCCCCTCCATGAAAACCTCTTCTTTGGCCCTGGTCGTGTCGCTCCTGCTGTCTCCATCCCAACTGGTTATTCGGCTCAGGGCGGCCCCATCTCGTCTGCTGCTGCTGTCTTGGATCTCCCCTCCTTGCATCTAGACTCCGGCCACCTCCTGTCTCTCTCACCTCTTCTGCTGCCAACCTGGCTAATCTCCTAGCAAATGCCGGATTCGCCAATTCTCCCTCAACCTCCTTGGCTTCCCTCTCCATCAGCTCTTCGAAGGTCAGTGGAGGAACTCGCTTCAGCACCATCCTGAAGAACCCTTGTCGCAGACCCAGAGTGAAGGACACCATGAGGGTATGTCCTGCCATCTCCTGAACTTGGAGGACCTCCTTCTAGAACCTGTCGACGTAACTCCCAAACGTCTCTTCCACCACCTGCTTGATGAGAAACAGAGACTCTGACTCCTTCCTCTTCTTTGAAGTTGAAAACCTTAGCAAGAACCCCCAACGCAAGTACTCGAAGCAGTAAATGGAGCTGGCGGGAAGCTGATGAAACCACTCCCTTGCCTTCTCCCTGAGGGTGATGACGAAGAGCCGACACTTCAAAGCATCCGTCATCGGCCGGATAGAGATCACATCCTCGAACCATTGGATGTGCTAAACCGGATCACCCCTTCCCGGTATAGTAGTACATCTCCGACTCGCGAAGCCCCTATGGGACTGGGGAGGATGCGACCATCTCGCTAAAAGGACTCCCCTTCCCTGCAGGACGAACTGGGTGATCTCGCGCATCAGCCTCGCTGACCCTTCCCGCACTCGCCGAACCAGGGAACAATATGCGCCATGGGAGATCTCGCTTGCCGCCTTCCCTTGCAACCTCCTTCCCTGGCCGCGTTCTCACCAAGAGCAAGGGCAACGACCACCGGGATGGAGGGTGTGAAGCACTCGTCGCGAGCCACGAGAGCGAATAGTACGAGATCCTTGCCTTCCTTCTTGA
This sequence comes from Platanthera guangdongensis, assembly GCA_039583875.1. Classification (NCBI taxonomy): domain Eukaryota; kingdom Viridiplantae; phylum Streptophyta; class Magnoliopsida; order Asparagales; family Orchidaceae; genus Platanthera; species Platanthera guangdongensis. Next base: position 22,341,063 of record CM077151.1, read on the forward strand.
AGTCCTCGAACATTCCGAGGGTGGCCAAGGGAACGGGAGGCGGCGAGCCCGCCGAGTCAGCTCCTTGTCCTTCGCCTCCAGCCATTGAACTCGCCAAGGATTTTCTGTGCTAGTCACGCTCCACGCTTACCGCACCAAAATGTTGAAACCGGAAACCGACCTCTGTGGAGTTCGGACCCTAAAAAGGGGGTGACAGCACACTTACTTCTCCCGGGGAGCCGACTCCACCGAAGACTTAGGATTTGAGACTAACCCACGGCTGTAGCACAGAGGTCCCACCACACACCCGGAAGGTCTTATAGCGCTTACCCTCCTTAGCCAGTGCTGAGATAAGGGTACCTCAAAAAACGCTACATGACCAGGAAGATGAGAAACACTTGCCCTCTGAGGTACCCTTGTGGGTCTATTTATCGAATTCCAAACCTGCTCTGCTAACAGCGCAACTCCGTTGTTCCATTAGGCTATGTGCAGCCCGAATCGGTCTGCCAACAACACACTCTCCTGGGCCGATGAGTGCTCGGAGGGGCTGACACTCGCCTCCCCTTACCGGGCCCTGGGCGAGTGCAGACCCGACCGTCCCACTCGCCCATCACCTCCCCAGGCCCAGGGGCGAGTGCGAGCCCAGATAATCCACTTGCCCACGCATTTTGCTTCCCCCAGCCTGGCGAGTCGGGCCAACTCCATGGCACTCACCCCTCCTACTCGCCCAAGGCCTAGACCGCGCGTTACTCGACCGAGCCTGCTACTGCCGACCCCACTCGTTGGTCATGGGGTTGTACATTACCATGTTACTTTTTTTTACATCAATGCTCCGTAAGTTTCTTTTTCTTTATGTTGATGCTTCATCATTAGTTTAAGTTGACCTATCTTATAAATGCATCTTATCCTTTAAATACACATAAAATAGCTAAGAAGGGTGAAATATTTGTGGAAGTTTGGAGGTATTTTTATAGATAACATAACATAACAGAAGGAAACTACTTAGGAGAACAGAATGTCTTTTGACTGGAAATTTCCCTAATCTACAACACCACTATTTTCAACTTGATGCAATTTCATCCTACTAACCATGCCTTTTCAAAATTAACAGTAAATAAATCTTCACTTGGATGATTACTAGGAGCCACTTCTATTCAGTAAACTAAAACACAAAAAAGTAAGATCAAGACCGTTCTCAATTCAACAAAAACCATTTTCCATCCAAATCTTTCAAGCCAAAATACAATTAATTTTACGGAACTTCTTGGCAAGATTATTTTCATATAGCATAATCATACAAGAATGTGATTCTGTTAAGGCCCTATTTCGGGGCTTTCGTCGGAGGTAGCGGTGGGCGTGGGGATACAAGAGGCTGACCCTGGAACGGGGATGATAAAAACTAGAGAGAGAGAAGAAACTTGAGAGAAGAGAAGAGTTGGAGAGAAAAAATGATTTCATTCCTTCGATATCTCATACATGTCCTAGGGGGGCCTATTTATAGGACCCCAATTGCATGGGCGTAATACCCAATAGAAATAAAATGAGTGAAACATTAAAACACTAAGACGCTAATAACTCACTAACCACAACTCGACTTGATACAACTCGATTTATAAAACTCAAACTCGATACATGAAGACGCAAAATAATAAACCGATACATAACTGACAATGTGGGACCCCTAACATCCCACCCGTCCTTCAAATCGAGCTTGTCCTCAAGCTCGAACGAGACATGTACATTGCAATCATTTGACTATTTTATTTGCTGCTAGAACAATTTTCGGTAAAGTGTCACCATAGTGGAGACAGCGTCTAGCAGCGGGGTGTTGGCTGCTCACAGATGACAGAAAAGACAATAACGAGCCGGTGTGGCAGAGACACTTGCGGAGGGGAGACAATCGGGCAGAGCTGAAGTCAAGGTGAGTGCGCCTGGTGGACGGTTGATGATGATGAAAGAACGAGTTGTGGGCGAGCTGAGGCGATGAGAAGGCGCGGTGCTGACTGGGGAACGGTCGGTGGAAAAAATGGAGCTAGAGGGGTCGGTAAAGCAGGTGGACTGAGCAGAGGCTGCGGAATGGTGACCAGGGGGACTGGTGACGATGACACAAATTGGGAAGCAACGTCGTGGGGCTTGGATGCGACGAAGCTAGTAGTGTAAACTGCGGGGCGGGAACCATTTGAGGTGATGGTGGGGAGACAAGAACTACCGAGAGAGTGGATATTCTGCGGACGTCAGTGGGAGCGACCATCGTTCTAGTGGGAACATCGGCAGAGGAGGTGGAAGTTGCGTCTGGAGGCGGTCCGCAAGGTACGACGGTGGTAGGGGTTGCAGTGGCGTAATTGGCGGCCTTGGTGGAGCAGGCGTCGACATCGACCCATTAGTGATGTCGGTGATTAGTTGCGACATGGAGGTTTGATATGAATCCATAAGCGAACGGAGGATGGTCGCATCGACAACACTTATTTTCCCATTCAACATAATTAATTGATTAAAATTAATTTAATAAAAAATTAATTCATTAAATCTAATAATTAAATGCAGGCTTGATAAAGCGGCTGTCTGTAGAGCACGACAAGGCCTAAAATATACTTGCGGAGTGCAGCATGCGGGTTCCAGCACAAGGAACAGTGCAGACAAAAGAACGACAAAGCTTGGGGCTCAAAAAAGGCTCTGCGGCACTGGTGTAGGCAGGATACGAGCACAGAGGATGGAGTTGCTATGAACATGAGGCGTGGGGATCGATCTCGATGATGGCAGGAGTATTGATCGCCCAGCATGCGTTGAGGAGGTAGATGCTCTGCGTGTTGTCAAGGGCAGTTTCTGGAAGATTGAGGCTGAGCGAGAGAGGCGTTCGTTGAGGCCAGCTCTGGTGCGCGTGCGAGAGTAAGGGTCGGTGGTTCGAAGAGTAGATCAACTGATGTCGAGATCGTCGAAGCAAGGTGTCGAGATCGTCGAAGCTTCAAATTAGAGAAATAAGAGGACTTGGGCATGCAAAGGTGGCTACGAACCAAATATAAAAGGCTTTGAGGGCCAAGCTGTTGTGTTGTCGCCAAGCCAGAGGAGGCGCATGTGTGGTTAGCTTCGAACCAAAGAAACAAGACATCGAGGCTGACGTGGAAGGCTGCTCAGGCCGTTTGCGGTGGATCGACATGAAATGGAGGAACTCAAGGCTCTGATGTCAAAGTTTGTTAAAGGCTATTTCGGGACTTCGTCAGCGGGAGCGTGGGCGTGGGGCTACAAGGGGCTAACCCTAGAATGAGGATTAAAGGAGAAGAACTAGAGAGAGAGAGGGAGAGAAACTTGAGAGAAAAAGAAGAGTTAGAGAAATTTGATTTCATTCCCTTGATATCTCATACATGACCCAAGGGGGCTCCATATATAGGACCTTGAAGGCATGAGTGTAAATATCTAAAATAAAGAAACTGCATGAAACATTAAAACATGAAGATGCTAATAACCCGTAACCATGACTCGATTCAATACGACTGGAGTTATACACTCGACTCATACAACTCGAACTCGATACATGAAGTCATATAAAAATAAACTGATAGATTAATGACGACGACAACATGGTCCCCCTAACAGATTCACATTGAAACCGAGACAGGAAAACATACTGCGCGCACAAAGGGAACTCAACTCGCTTAACCCCACAGAAACAAACCAATTTGGCTAATACTTGTTTCACAAAAGAAATCAACATACTGCAAAGCCTACAGGTCAAACAAAGTAAGATAAACATTGTGAAAATTATTCATTGAAAAAAGCAGGATTGGTACTTCCTGAGATCTTAATTAAACTTGGCACATCAAAAAAAAGAGACAGAGAAGTTCAATTGTCAAAACAGGTAGTAGTTCCCGTATACTATCATGAACTTAATGTCATTAATTTAACTTCGGGCATTATTGGATTACATTTTGTTGGTCTTAGCAACTATAGTCATTAAAATTTTAGCCCATTGTCAAAAAATCACTTTACGTTTTCTTAACACTAAAAATAAAGTATACAAAGAAAATGTGTTGTTTGAAATATGTAGAGAAAATGAAAATTATTCAAACTCTTAACCCAGTAATCATGAGAGCATCCCAGTACATAAAGATGGAAGCATTAACAAAGCCCAAAAGAAAAAGTTCACAAAAATTGATAGAACAATGGTGAATGCAAAATCAAATTAAGCAAACAATTGTAGAACTTACTCGTAACTTCTTCAAAAGGTTAATTAGTGTAATAAGTGAAGGAATTATAAGATCAACAAGGCTCTGCTCATAACTTCTTTCCAAAAGCAGTTCAGATGTAGAATTGCATTCTGATCCATCTACAAGGTAATCTGATCCACAAATAGAAGGAAAGGAAGTTTTAAAAAAGGATATATAGTAGGACGCCGGGTTAAATGGGCACAAAGCAAACTTCTGGGAAAATGAAGAAAATAAAACATCTAGATAAATTCACAAACGTGAAAGTACCATTTAGAACCTGAAGTCTAATGAGCCTAATAGAAGATATTTCTTCACCATATGGTTCATTTACCATCAACTTCTTTAGCAGTGCATATAGTCACAGTTCCCAATTTAATCCTACCTAAAAAATAAATTAGCATCAAATTTCTTCTACACCATGGACATTACATTCCATGAGGGAAAAAATTCATTGGCTCTTGACAGGAGGAGATGGGTAATGATAACGAAGCTCCCAATCAAGCTTGTAGATGTCGGCTAACATGTCTGACATATTGACTGGCAATGTCAGTTTTGGGGAGCATACAACACTTTTTTGATATTTTTAAGCAAAACAGAGTTTCACACTATATTGGGTGATATATCCGTTTGGCCCGAAATATCGTGTGGAGATAGCGGGCGTGATATGGAATTTAATGTTTGTTATAACTAAAATGAAATTCAGTTTTAATGTTTGTTATAACTAAAATGAAATTCACTTTAAACCGAGACCCCATATTAATTCATTTACCAATATATACGGCCATGGTTATTGGCTCTCCAGCTCTTCTCCACCACTTTTATCGTCCACTCTGGTTAGTTCTGAGACTTCTCTAATTTTTTATTTACGCGTCATCTCTGGTTCTTTGGTTCCGAGCCTTCTTTATTTGATTATCGACTTTCTTCCTCTCTCCGACAGCTTCTATTCTTGGTACTATGCGTTATTTTAAGATTTATATAAATACTATTGGATGAACCAATTTTATTTCAATTGCTCTAATCTTCTTCGTAGTGGTTCACGGCTCTATTTTTCTCTTATAATCTTCCTCTCTTCATCTTTAGTTTTGAGGCTTATGCGGCTCCTCTAGTTCTTTGGTTCTGTGATTCCTCTGATTCTTTGGATCTACAATTCCTCTGATTCTTTGGTTTTGCAACTCCTTTAGTTCTTTTGTACTTTGGTTCTGGCTTTTGCAGCACTCTAAGTAATTTTATCATTTATATTGTTGGACTTCTTTGGATGGCTAGATTGGATATTATAATTGTTGTGGTTCTCATCTAATCTTTTCTATTGTGATTCTCTTCATATCAAGTTATCTGACTCAAAGTGCTTCTCTGGTTTATGGCTTCACTATTGCTTTAATTCAAGACAACATTATGTATTTCAATCTTAGTGTTTTTATTTTCATTCCCACAAATTTTAAATATTTCATAATTTCATAATTTGACAACATGTGATGTGATTCCAAGTATTAGTCCATGTTTTCAAACGTAAGTTTGCAATAAATGATGTGTTTCATTTTGTGATTTTTGTTGAACCCAATGCTCTCTCTTTGTTCACTCACATTAAAGCTATTCTAATAATCAACGAATGGTGATATTGACTTGCTCTCGAAAATCGATATTTCAACTAGTTGAACAGAGAATACAAATTATGGAATATAGGTCGGGGTGCAGCTCGGGTTAGTTTAGATTGGTTCCACCTCAAACCAAGAACCGATTCATGTAAGTTTGATTCTGAATTTTGGGAACCAGAACTGACCCATGTACCAAAGATATAGAACCAGATCCATACCGAAAAGGTTTGTTCGGTTCCAGTTCAATTCTTGGTTTTACAAATGCCCATAATTTTTTTCGAAAATATCCTCATATATAAGTATACATAACTATTGGGAAACTTTGTGCACAAAGCATCACCGCGGAGCGAGGGTTGGGGAAGGATCCCACCACAAGGGTGAAATGTAGGCAAACCATATGATGCGGCACAGACGTCACACCTGCCCTCCACCCTGGAGTCCCACCAGGGGGCCCTCCTGGAGTCAGCACCAGGCGGCTTTCATCAGGGTCGCGGCCCGTACACCCCAACCAACTCTCCGCCATGGAATCACCACGATGCGGCAGGTTGTTGAGGCCGGGGCTCGATCCCCAGACCTCCTAGATAAGAGGCCTTCACCAGCACTCTCATCACCAACTGATTCAGTTAATGGAGGACCATCGGTGGCCCATGACAAGGCGGGGCCCACTTTCGTCTATTCTCGCCGGAAGACTTGATCGGAGGGACGATCAGACCCCGCGGATGCGTCCGGATGCGCGCCGCGAATCTTTTTCATATATAACTTTGTTATTTTCGGATTCTTTTCCTTTTATTTGGCACGTGGTCGCTTCGGCCAATCATAGCCGTCGATCCCGGGTTGCCCTAGTGTTAGAATATTATAAATAAGAGTGTTAGAGGCTTGGAGAGGCATTGTTGGTTTTGGAGAAAGACATTCCCGGACCTCCGCGATCAAGCCATGGTGCCGACGTCGTGGAGCCCTAGGTGCCAACTCCTAGCGGTGAAACTTCATCCCCAAGGTATCCCCATCCTTCCCCCTCTTTTCCCCTCCTGAAATCACCCCGCAGCAGCACCGTTTCCGCCCCTTCCCTGGACAAATCCGCTGGCCAGCTGCATCACCCGCCGCCCCCTGTAACAGCCCGCCGGCCGCTCCTACAGCAGCCCGCCAGCCTCCCTACAGCCTCCGCCTCCCGTCCCTCTTCCCCACAACCTCCCTGCACCCCGTCGCCACCGCCGCATACCCCCTTCCGTGGATCCACCCTTAACCGGCCTCCCCTCCCTCGGATCAGTCCCGATCCGGGAGATCCAACCCCGATCTACAATTCCTTGCAACTCCTTCACCCTTCCTAGCCCAGATCCGCTCTCCACCACCGAATCTACCCTCCTTTCGACCGGATCCTTCCATATTTGGCCGGATCTAGCCATTTTCAGCCCTCCACAACCCTTCTCCACCGCAGACAGCCACAATTTCAACACGGCCGCCCGGATCTACCTTCAAACCGCCGGATCTCTCCCGCCTCGAACATTCCCTTGTTTGTGAGTTGTTTGTTGTATGGAACTCTAATTTTTCAGCACTTGAATATTGTTTGGAGTACTCATATTTGTTTGAATATTTATTTGTGGAATTCGCCCCATAAAGAATTGTGATTGCAGGAAAGGAGCCATCCGTGACGTGCTTAAATTTTGGCCCTCCGTTCGGAGGAAAGCATTGATTAATCGTCTGAACTGAAATTGTTCTTGCTTATATTGTGAATTTGTGGGTTGTAAATTTTCACTTGAATTAATTGCCGGACGGATTTTGTGCATTTTCATATAGTGTCCACGTGTCCACCCATTTGAGTTAGCCTAGGTTGCACGGTACACATCCTACCCTACATCAATTGGTATCAGAGCCTAGGTTAGGCCATTTGCATGCTCAGTAGTGGTAGGACATTTAGGTCTAGCATGACAGAACCACAGGTAACAAACGACCGAGCGGGAAGCTCGAATTCAGGCACTGCATTTGCTGAGTTCCAGCGCCTCATCCTAGATCGTTTCGACACCCTAGGCGCCCGGTTTAATGACGTGCGACAAGACCTTGCTGAAGTGAACCTACGATTGGACCACCTAGAGAATGTCAGGGACACGCCTACACATCGCGACGATCCTTTGGAGGATGACCTTGATATTTCTCCACGTCCCGACCGGCGCCCGAGAGTGGGCCAACCACCAGTGGAACGTCATCGCCATGACATTCCCTACCGGGACCCAGCCCCGCCGACAAGGCGAGACCCTGAGCCAGCGCGTGATAGACACCCACCCCCGCGTGAGGATTATCGTAATCCCCGTCGGTCGCAGCCTGACTTTAGGGACAGGGTGCCTCCACTTGGTCGCCGCGACCAGCACCGGGATGAGTACTACCCGCCAGACCGACAAAGGTTTGACTACGACTACGATGACTATCCAGGGGACTACCCCGACCCGCGGAGAGGCAGCTATGCCCTCGACATCACCCGTCGGATTCGCCTCGACGCCCCATCGTTCGACGGCCGCCTGGATCCGAAGGCCTTTAGTGATTGGCTCCTAGACATGGATCACTACTTTGACTGGTACGATATGAGAGACGAGCGTTGTGTGCGCTTCGCGAAGATGAAGTTGACTGGACAAGCCAAGGTATTTTGGATTAGCGTGGAGAGAGCTGTTGAGAGAGAAGGCTATTATCCCATCACTCGTTGGGATGAGATGAAGGAGAGACTGAAGGATAAGTATCTTCCCGCCACTTATCGTGATCAGTTGCTTGATCAGCTTCAGAGCCTACGTCAGGGGACACTCTCAGTAGCCGAGTATATGGCCCGATTCGATGAGTTGGTCGTTAGGAGCGACATTTCGGAGGATCCCATTGTCACCGCCTCGCGATTTAAGGCTGGCCTTCGTGCGGAGCTCCGGAGAGAGTTGATTGCTCATCGCCTCGAGACTGTTGACCAGATATTACAGCTCGCCTTAGAGTACGAGCAGTACCTCCGTACTTCGGGCGCGAAGCAGTTCCCCTCGCGCACTGATTCTTCGACATTCAAGAAGCCCACCCCTTTCTAGACTACCACGGCTGCCCCGCATTTACGGGTCACCACTGACATGAAGGGTAAGGCCATCGCCACCGAGGGTCAGAGGCCTGGGGGTATCCAGTGTTTTAGATGCTCTGGCAGAGGACACGTGGCGGCTCATTGCCCCACACGAAACCTGCTAGTTGAGGGTGAGGAAGAGCCTGGCCTAGAGGGAGCCGCGGATGTTACTGAGGAGGTCGAGGCTACGATCGAGGAGGGATGGGAGAGCGAGGCTGAGAGATCCCTAGAGATGGGAGTTGTGCGACTTCTCCTATATACCCCCCGTGCGGACGAGGATTGGCGCCGCACCACTATCTTCTACACGTATTTTCCGAGCGCAGGCGGGCCCTGCAAGCTAGCCATTGATAGTGGGAGTTGTGTCAATATCGTGGCCCAGAGAGGTTTAGAGCGTATGCAAGTGAAGGCGGAGCCCCACCCCCACCCTTATCGGGTCATTTGGGTAGACAAGACTGCCATCCAGGTGACACAGCGGTGCCTCATTCCCATTCGGCTTGCTACGTTCGAGGATCATGTGTGGTGTGACGTAATTCCTATGGATGTGGTCCACGTGTTATTGGGTCGACCTTGGCTGTACGACCGCGATGCCACATGCTACGACCGGTCAAACTCCTACACGTTTTATGATAAAGATAAGAAGATCACACTATCACCCACCCGGCCCAAGGAGAAATCCAAAGGCCCGATTGAGCCATCCACGAACACCATATCGTCGCGACCGCTACATCTTCTGCGGCGTAGTGAGTTCTTGCGGGAGAGCAGGGACGCCGACGTATTCTACATCGTTGCCGCCACTGTGGCTTCCGAGAGCCCGACGGTGACTCCGGATCTTCCCCCGGAGATTCAGATCCTACTTGAGGAATTTGTTGACATCATGCCGAAGGAGTTACCTGATGAGCTCCCGCCGTTGCGAGATATCCAGCACGCTATTGATCTAGTCCCAGGAGCTTCTCTCCCAAACCTACCGCACTATCGTATGAACCCATATGAGCATGCCGAGCTCAAGAGGCAGGTTGACGAGCTTCTCCGGAAGCAATTCATTCGGGGGAGCCCGAGTCCATGTGCCGTTCCCACCTTTCTTACCCCTAAGAAGGATGGTAGCTGGCGCATGTGTATCGATAGCCGTGCCATCAATAAGATTACGGTAAAGTACAGGTTCCCCATTCCTTGCCTTGACGATTTATTAGACACCATGTTTGGGGCCCAACTCTTTTCCAAGATCGATCTGCGGAGTGGGTACCACCAGATTCGGGTACGAGAAGGTGATGAATGGAAAACGGCCTTCAAGACTAAAGATGGCTTGTACGAGTGGCTGGTCATGCCGTTTGGGCTGTCCAACGCCCCGAGCACGTTCATGAGGATCATGACACAGATATTACGGTCCTACATGAGCAAGTTCCTAGTTGTGTATTTTGATGATATTCTGATTTACAGTCAGACCCATGACGACCACCTAGCACACTTGTGACTTCTTTTCGAGACCCTTCGTAGTGAGAAGCTATTCGTGAATCTAAAGAAGTGTTCGTTCTACGCCGAGTCGGTTCAGTTCTTGGGATTTATCGTTTCATCCACAGGAGTGTCAGTCGACCCTGAGAAGGTTAAGTTCATCCGCGAGTGGCCCTTGCCGACGACCATTCACGAGGCCCACGCTTCCATGGGCTAGCTACTTTCTATAGGCGGTTCGTTCGAGGATTTAGCTCGATTATGACCCCGTTCACTAGCTGTTTGAAGAAGGACGAGTTTCAATGGACCCCCGCGGCCACTCGAGCGTTTGAGGAGATTAAGGAGAAGTTGACCACGACGCCAGTCTTACGACTACCCGATTTTGGCAAGGCTTTTGAAGTTGCGTGTGATGCCTCGGGAGTAGGGATCGGTGGTGTGTTGAGCCAGGAGGGACATCCGGTCTCCTATTTCAGCGAGAAGTTAATGAAGCCAAGCAAAAATACTCTAATTATGATAGGGAGTTTTATGCGATCATTCAGTCTTTACGATACTGGAGACACTACCTCCTTCTCCGAGAGTTTGTTCTCTATTCGGACCACCAAGCGCTTAGGTATTTAGATTCCCAGAAGAAGTTGGGGCATAGGCATGCGAAGTGGGTTGAGTACCTTCAGAATTTCCACTACGTTCTCAAACATCGCGCCGGTGTTGAGAACAAACCCGCTGATGCATTGAGTCGGCGGGTCACTCTTCTGCAGACCCTGAGAGCCCACGTGGACGGACTTGAGCAGATTATTGCTGATTACCCGGGTTGTCCGGACTTCGGTGAGATATACGCAGCTTTATCCCGAGACCCACTTGTGCCTGTCAACGGCTTCCAGATTTGGGAAGGTTACCTTTATCGGGGCTCCCACATGTGCGTACCCAGCACATCATACCGTGACTATCTCATTTGGGAGCTTCATGCGAGCGGAGCCGCCGGGCATTTTGGCAGAGATAAGTCCATAGCTATCGTCGAGGATAGATTTTATTGGCCAGACCTGAAGAGGGATGTGGCCAGAGTTATCCGACATTGTCGTACGTGTCAGACTGCGAAGGGGGCTAAACAAAACACAGGATTATATACACCCTTACCAGTCCCACTTAGGCCCTGGGAAGATATTAGTATGGACTTTGTACTTGGACTGCCGCGTACGGTTTGAAAACACGACTCCATCTTTGTCGTCGTTGATCGTTTTTCCAATATGGCGCACTTCATAGCCTGCTCTAGGACTGCTGACGCATCACGCGTTGCTTCCATTTTCATTCAGGACGTCTTTAGGTTACATGGCCTACCGAAGTCCATAGTCTCTGACAGGGATGTTAGGTTCGTGAGTTACTTTTGGAAGACCCTATGATACAAAACAGGCACTATCCTGAAGTTTTCATCGGCGTATCACCCTAAGACAGACGGGCAGACTGAGGTTGTGAACCGCAGTCTAAGGAATTTGCTTAGATGTCTTGTGGGCGAGCATGTGGCGAGTTGGTACTCCGTCTTTCCCGTTGCGGAATTCGCCTACAATAGTTCGATCAATAGGTCCACTGAGTTGAGCCCATTTCATATAGTCTTAGGGTATGAACCGAAGAAGCCCATCGACCTCGTTCCTTGTCCATTAGAGTCCCGTCCAAGTGAGTCCGCCGAGTCATTTACACGTCATTTGCATGATTTACATGAGTCAGTCCGTCGACAGATTATTTCAAGTAATGAAAACTATAAGACCAGTGCAGATTTTAACAGGCGAGAACAGGTTTTCAACGAAGGCGAGCAGGTAATGGTCCGAATCCGGGCGGAGAGGCTCCCACCGGGGCCTGCTAAGAAATTAAGCGCTAAACGAATGGGTCCCTACTCGATCGTTAAGCGAATCGGGGCAAATGCCTACGAGCTAAATATTCCCGCGAGTATGGGCATCCATCCGGTATTCAATGTTGAGAACTTGACTCTGTATTACGAACCTCGCGAATATTTGGACCCGAGTCGGGATGATCACCACCACCCCACCACCTTACCTGCCACAGCTTCCTCCCGTTCACCTTTGCCACTTGTCCCGTCCCCTACGACACACACCCCTGGGAGTCCATCACCTATGGTGACACCGCCCGCACCCCTGATCGCTCCGGGATCCACCTCACGAGAGCAGTATACTGAGAGTATTACAGATATCGTCGCCCATGAGTACGTCCTTACCACCACTGGATTCTCTTGCCGCTACCTGGTTCATTGGAGAGGTCGCTCCGCCTCTGATGATACGTGGATTCTACCTACTGAGCTGGATCGACTCGGCCCTGGGCTTCGACGACAGTATGATCATCTCCATCGGAGATGAATTATTTTCAGTCGGGGGGAGTTGATGGAGGACCATCGGTGGCCCATGACAAGGCGGGGCCCACTTTCGTCTATTCTCGTCGGAAGACTTGATCGGAGGGACGATCAGACCCCGCGGATGCGTCCGGATGCGCGCCGCGAATCTTTTTCATATATAACTTTGTTATTTTCAGATTCTTTTCCTTTTATTTGACACGTGGTCGCTTCGGCCAATCATAGCCGTTGATCCCGGGTTGCCCTAATGTTAGAATATTATAAATAAGAGTGTTAGAGGCCTGGAGAGGCATTGCTGGTTTTGGAGAAAGACATTCCCGGACCTCCGCGATCAAGCCACGGTGCCGACGTTGTGGAGCCCTAGGTGCCGACTCCTAGCGGTGGAACTTCATCCCCAAGGTATCCCCCATCCTTCCCCATCTTTTCCCCTCCCGAAATCACCCCGCAGCAGCCCCGTTTCCGCCCCTCCCCTGGACAAATCCGTCGTCCACCTGCAGCACCCACCGCCCCCTGTAACAGCCCGTCGGCCCCTCCTACAGCCGCCCGCCAGCCTCCCTACAGCCGCCGCCTCCCGTCCCTCTTCCCCACAACCTCCCTGCACCCCGTCGCCACCGTCGCATACCCCCTTCCGTGGATCCACCCTTAACCGGCCTCCCCTCCCTCGGATCAGTCCCGATCCGGGAGATCCAACCCCGATCGACAATTCCTTACAACTCCTTCACCCTTCCTAACCCGGATCCGCTCGCCACCACCGGATCTACCCTCCTTGCGACCGGATCCTTCCATATTTGGCCGGGTCTAGCCATTTTCAGCCCTCCACAACCCTTCTCCACCGTGAACAGCCACAATTTCGACACGGCCGCCCGGATCTACGTTCAAACAGCCGGATCTCTCCCGCCTCGAACATTCCCTTGTTTGTGAGTTGTTTGTTGTATGGAACTCTAATTTTTCAGCACTTGAATATTGTTTAGAGTACTCATATTTGTTTGAATATTTATTTGTCGAATTTGCCCCGTAAAGAATTGTGATTGCAGGAAAGGAGCCATCTGTGAAGTGCTTAAATTTTGGCCCTCCGTTCGGAGGAAAGCTTTGCTTAATCGCCTGAACTGAAATTGTTCTCGCTTATATTGTGAATGCGTGGGTTGTGAATTTTCACTTGAATTAATTGTCGGACGGATTTTGTGCATTTTCATATATTGTCCACGTGTCCACCCATTTGAGTTAGCCTAGGTTGCACGGTACACATCCTACCCTACATCACCATACCTGACATTTTCCAAGAGGTTGCTTCCAAGATTCGAACCCGTGACCTCAATGTCACATGACAACAACTTAACTGGCGCTCCAAGGCTCTCCTTCCTAAGAATTCATAATTGTTGAACAAAAAATGGTGGAATCGTATACCTCATCCTAATGAAATAGTTCAAATGCAATATAGTTGTATATGACTTCAATTATTACATAAGTACTCACAAACTAGTGAATTACACTACATAATAATTTAATACGAACCACAACTCACAAAGAAATGCTAAACCAAGTCTTTACAAATATATAAAAAAATCAATAAGAAATTACAACAAACATTAGTTTGAAGGACACAAATGATCTACCACTTTATAAGTATGTTCATTTTATAAATGTTACCCCAATAATTTTAATTTTTGGCCTTCATTATTAACCTAGTAGTCCTTAAAAATATATAAAGCATCCATTTAATGCATGTTCAATGAAGAAAACATGCTCAAAATACATATTTAAAGTAATATATGATGAACCAGAGAACAAATTACAAGCTAGCAAAAATTGGTTCTGACTCTAAAATTCCAAAAGCTTAATTTCAACAATCGGTTTCTAGCCGGTTCTCAGAAGCCCAAACATAAGAACAGGGAACCAAATACTTGGTTCTAATTTTTTGGATCCGGAATCGAACATGGAACCGTGAGAACCGACCCGAACAACTAAATTTGGTTATTTTGATCCGGTACTCGGTTCTTTGGTGATTTTTGCACGCCCCTAAATATAGGGATTAATTGAACAAGTGATGCATGTTAATTGTCAGTCATGTATTATATCTTTGTTCATTTTTTCACGTGATGCATTAAAAATATTACTGAAGTTACAAAAATTAATTATGTGACTTGAATAAAGACATGACTATAACGACGTTGAGAGAAAAATATATTATTGATATTACATGGTGTCATGGTGATGGGGACACAACATCAATGGGATAAACAAAAGATTGCAAAGATGCTGCTCTAGAGTTTAAAAGATTGGAGAATAAGATTGGGATAAACAAAAGATATTGGATGATTGTACAGTAATATGAAGAAAGCTATAAAAGAGGCAGTTGCTACTCTAGACTAGAGTTTAATGAGAATAAATATCTTCCTATATGGAAGTTGATAGACAAAAGATTGAAGAGCAAGATAAGCAACCATCTGCACTTAACAAACTATTTTTAATCCATTTTTCTACTACTCAAATAAAGAAGAGATAGATCGAAATCATGGGTGGATTTATTGAGTACCTCAAGAGAATGTACACTAAAGAAATAAAGATCTTTCCATGCAAGATTCTATTTCTATTGAGGTTGAAGTTTATCAGCTAGAACAGCTAGAACATAGATTATTAACAAAGGAAAAGACGGGCAAACAACCACCCCTTCCTATAATCGAGGTATATATTTTAAAAATTATATTGAAGTAATTTGTTATTCTTCTTTTATCTCATTGGTGGAAGTTTCTGGGAATTGATACTACAAATTTGAGGACTAAGACAACGAGAATTTTGAAATTGACTGCTAGTTCCTCCGGTTGCGAAAGGAATTGGAGCACTTTTGAGATGATAAATAACTTGTAAAAATATATTTTTATTTACTCTTCTTAAAAATAGATTATAATATTTTTTAATATTTTTATAATTTCTAGATTCATTTAAAAAGAGGAATAGAGTAAAAAACAAAATATTGAATGATCTTGTATTTGTCAAGTTCAATTCTAATCTAAAGTTTAAATATTTTGTTCCATCTCGAGACCTGATATTTGTAAAAAGTATTGATGAACGGAAAGTTTTTGAGTGGTTAATGGATCATAATGATGATGATACAAATGATGATGAGGATGATGTGTTTCCAAGAGATGGGTTGATTTGGGCTCAAATTGGTGATATTGCTGCTGATGATGTGGGGGCTAGGAGAAGTGTAAGGCCGACTTTGAAACAGCTAAGTATTGAAAATAAAATGGCCTATGCCAGATATGGGATTAGAGTTCCTTGGAGGATATTCATGATACACCAATATTTCAAGCTTCTGAGGACTACACAACAGATCAAAATCATAATGTTATTTAAGTGAATTGTGTTCAATTGATTCATTTCAGCATATTATTTAATACAATTTTGACTCTAATCGTCGTTCATTGATTTTAGACAAACAATATTTCTGCAGTAAATCTTTTTTAGCATTCACAATTTTGGATATTTTTATAATATTATCAAAGTTTCATTTTAATATGAATTTGTGAAGGTGCATCATGCATGAAAGTATGTAATTTATAATATTTGTTATCAAATTTGTTAGGCTTTTGTTTTTTGAAATATCTATTAAAATGCAGTTGATTTCGGTCATTTGAATTTTAGTTTTCACTTTGTTAGAAAAGCCTACTTTAGGGCCTATCTAGGGGTCCATTCTTCTATCTTCTCTCTCTATTTGTTTTAGTCCCACATCTTGGATTGGGATTTCTCTCTTTCTTCTTCTCCTATATAAATGTATTCATACTTGTAATTATCAATTCAAGAAGGATATACAAGGTTTGAAGCTTTTTTCTACATGGTGTCAGAGCCAGGTTCGAAGAATCGCGGTCTCCTCTGTTCTGTCCGCACCTAGGCCTCCTGCGGCCTGCCTCTCGCGATCTGCCTCCCGTGGGCTGGTTGTTTCTATCCGCTTCCTTCTGCAGCTTGCTCATCTCAGTCCGCTTCTTTCTCCACTCCCTCCTGTTGCACACTTTTCTCCCGTGGTTCCACCCCCATCCCTCCCTTCTTATAGCCATTTCTCCTCCTCCATCCGTGGGGCCACCTTCTCCTTTATTCTCCACTGTCCGCTGCGGACTCCCTAGTTGCTGCGGCCTGTCTTCAGCCCGCTGCGACTTGTTCCAGCTCGCCGCATCCTACATTCTCTATCCGCCTGACCGTGCGGGCTGTTCCTCTCTCACCCGCATCTTGGTCGCGGTTTCCTTCCACTCAGGTCGCTGCTGTGATCCGCCTGACCGTGCGGGCTGTTCCTCTCTCACCCGCATCTTGGTCGCGGTCTCCTCCAGCTCTTCTCTTCCCTGTCCGCGCGGCTTGTCTCTGCCCGCTGCGGACTTCGTCTCTCAGTCTGCTTCGCCTTTGGTCGCGGCCTCTTCCTGCCGCTGGTGTTTTTCACATCTTGACCGGGCGGTCTCTGCTCTAGTCGCGCGGAGCGCCAGGTTCGACGCATGCGGTTTCCCCTTGTTTGACCGCCCAGTCCGCTCTCCTTCCTGTTCGTAGCTTGCCCTGCGGTCTCCCTCCTACGCGCCAACCCGCCTGTCTCCGCCGGCTCCTCTTCTGCAGACTGCGGGTCTGACCGCTCTTCCCTTATCCGCGCGGTTCTTGCGGCCTACTCGTTCTGCATCCGCTTCTCCTCTCCCTCTCCGTGGTTCCACCCTCCTCAGGCTTCTTATATCCATCTTCTGCTCTATCACGTGGGGCCCACCTCTCTTATCCGCCACGGACTCTCCTTTTGTCTGCTGCGGACTCTCTTCTTGTCCGTTGCGGTTCTGCTTTGAGTTGTTTTTACTCGCGGTCTCGTGTACTGACCGCTCGAGTTCCTAGCTCGCAGTATCTTCCTTCCCGCTGTGAGCGTGCGGACTTCCCTTTCCGCATTTTGGTTGCGATCTGCCTAATCGCTGGTGTGACCGCGCGGACTGCTCCTTCTCGTTGTGGCCTGGTCTTTCTCGCTGCGACTTCCTTCCCGGTTTTTTTCCCCATTGCCGCTTCTCGACCCGCTAAGCCCGTGTTTACCTTGGCCCGGTCTGTTTCTATCCGCCCGGTCTCGTTCCTTCTTCGCCAGGTGTTTGCTTCTGTTGCGGTCTTCTCCTAACCGAGCAGCCTGCTTGTTTCTAGCCGCTGCGGCCTCTGTTCTTACCGCGCTGGTCGTGGCCGTTTCTTGCCGCTGGTGCGTTGTCACCGTGACCGATGCGGACTTCTCCTTGCATAATGATCGGCTGTCCTCCGGGCTCTGTGGTGTCTGTTTCCGATGGTGGTACCTCCTGCCTTGCTCACAACTCATCCTGGATTTTGGATTCCGGGGCCTCTCACTACATTACATCACGGAAACCACCCCACTATTTGAACTCTGTGCATCCCCAGTTCTTTACCGTTGCTAGTGGGGACACACTTCCCGTCTCTGGTGCTGCAGATATTCACCTCACTCCCTCCATTACTCTTCGCTCGGCTCTTCATGTTCCGGGCTCTCCGTTCAACCTTCTCTCTATTGGCCGACTCACTGCTGACCTCGATTGTGCTATTATTTTTTCTTCTAACTCGTGTGTTGTGCAAGATCGCAAGACGCAAACCATCATTGGAAAAGGGCATCTGTCGAATGGTCTCTATATCCTTAACCCGTCTCCCCCGACGGTGCTGTCGTCTATTAGCTCCGTTGACTGGCATCGCCGTCTGGGTCATGCTCCTCTAAACATACTCAAAAAATCTCTCCCAGACGTGTCCTTCCACGAGTTCACGTGTGAGTCCTGTATCTATGAGAAACATCATCGCTCTACGTTCTCACCACATCCTTCTCGGCGTACTGCTCCCTTTGATCTTGTTCACTCCGATATTTGGGGCGCTTACAAAATACCTAGTGTTTTTGGATACCGTTACTTTATCACATTTGTCGATGACTACTCTCGGGTGATCTGGTTGTATCTCCTTCGTGACCGCTCTGAATTACCCGGTGTATTCTGTATCTTTTTTATTGAAACTAGCAATCAGTTCTCCACAACCATTAAAACCCTCCGCACCGATAATGCCCGAGAATACACTAGTCATACCTTCTCTCACCTCTGTGCGGAGTTTGGGATCATCAATCAGACCTCCTGTGTCTATGCCCCCCCAACAAGATGACGTTGCTGAACACAAGAATCGACACCTGCTCGAGGTCACCCGCTCCCTTATGATTCAGATGAATGTTCCAAAACAATATTTGAATTTTGCGGTTTCAACCGCTTGCACTCTTATTAACCGCATGCCTTCATCTATCCTCAATTTTGCGGTTCCCTTCAATCTCTTTTTTTCCTCCCAACCTCCATTCTCCATCACCCCACGCGTGTTTGGGTGTGTATGTTTTGTTCATCATCTTGGTCCGTCCACTGACAAACGTGTTCCTCGTGCCACTAAATATATGTTTGTGGGCTATTCTCGAACTCAGAAGGGCTACATTTGTTTTTCTCCCACGGATCGCAAGGTGGTTACTTCTGCTGATGTCACCTTCCTCAAACATCAGTCGTATTACTCTCAATCTCTTGACCCTCCTCTTCCGCCACCTCTCCCGCGACCTGTTATCCCCGTCCATTCCACCATCCCACCTCTACCTTCCCCACCCATCTCACCTAAACCACCTACACCACCAGTCATTCGTGTGTACACTCGACGTCCTCCCTCGTCAACTACCCTACGAGAGCTGCCCTGCTCTAATGATGCTTTGCAACCTGCGGATCCGACATCTGCTTCCACTGCCCACTCGATGGCCAATTTTGCCTCTTCTCACCGCCTCTCTCCGGAACTCCGTCAAAGTGCTCTCTCTTTATCCTCTATCTCCACCCCTAATTCTGTACAGGAGGCTCTTCACCACCTCGGATGGCGGGCGGCCATGGAAGATGAAATACGGGCTCTCTGGGCCAACCGAACTTGGGATCTGGTTCCTCTTCCTGCATGTCAATCCTGTGTTAGCTGCAAGTGAATCTTTGTTATTAAACATGCGACGGATGGCACCGTTGAGCGTCTCAAGGCCCGTCTCGTGGCCCAGGGTTTTACTCAGCAACATGGCCTTGATTATGAGGAAACTTTCTCTCCAGTGGCCAAATTGAACACGGTCCGAGTTCTTCTTTCCTTGGCTGTTCACCGTCATTGGCCTCTTTATCAGCTGGATGTTAAGAACGCTTTTCTCAATGGTGATCTACAGGAGACTGTTTATATGCATCAATCTCCCGTGTTTGAGACCACGGGGGAGTCTCGGGTTTGTCATCTTCGGAAATCTATTTATGGTCTCAAACAATCCCCGCGCGCTTGGTTTGACAAATTCAGCACGGTAGTCCGCGATATTGGCTTCAATAGGAGCTCGGCTGACTTCTCTCTCTTCACTCGACACCGGCCAACCGGAACAGTGATTCTACTTGTTTATGTTGACGATATCCTCATTACTGGCGACGATACTACAGGGATACAACATACCAAGCAACAGTTGAACTCCGCCTTTCAGACCAAAGATCTTGGTAACCTACAGTATTTTCTCGGGCTTGAGGTTGCACGACGGCCTGATGGTCTTGTATTATCCCAAAGGAAGTATTGTATGAACCTTCTTCATGATGTTGGCTATTCAGGATGCAAACCTTCAGATACTCCAATGGACGCTAATCACAGGCTATCGACCCATAGCTCTGACTCCGATAAGCTGCATACGAATCCGGAATACTACAGACGCCTGGTTGGGAAATTGATCTACCTTACAGTTACTCGACCAGACATCTCCTTTGTCGTAAGAGTCGTGAGTCGATTTATGCATGCCCCGAGGACATCTCACCTTCAAGCTGTCGAGCGCATTCTTCGGTATCTCAAGAACGCTCCAGGACAAGGGCTTGTGTACAAGCCATCCACATCTTTATCCCTTGTCACATACTCTGACGCTAACTATGTCGGGTCCATTGATGATAGGCGTTCCACAACAAATTTTTGTACCTACTTCGGTGGACATCTCATAACCTGGCGTAGCAAGAAACAGAATGTGGTTGCTCGCACTTTTGCTGAAGCAGAGTACCGCGCTATGGTTGTTGTTGTTTCCGAGTTAACTTGGCTTGAGAGCCTTCTGAGAGACTTGGGTGTTCGTCTCTCATCACCAGCGACCCTATTTTGTGACAGTCAAGCGGCAATCCATATTGCCAAGAATCCAGTCTTTCACGAACGCACAAAGCATATTGAAGTTGACTGTCACTTTATCCGAGAAAAGGTACAGGCAAAGAAGATAGATTTAGAGCATGTTCCTGCTACAAGCCAAGTTGCTGACATCCTAACTAAAGCTCTCTCCCGGCCACTATACTACCAGCTTTTATCCAAGCTTGGTGCCTACGACTTGTACGCTCCATCTTGTGGGGGAGTGTTAGAAAAGCCTACTTTAGGGCCCATCTAGGGGCTCATTCTTCTCTCTTCTCTCTTCTCTCTATATTTGTTTTAGTCCCACATCTTGTATTGAGATTTCTCTCTTTCTTCTTTTCCTATATAAATGTATTCATACTTGTAATTATCAATTCAAGAAGGATATACAAGGTTTGGAGCTTTTTTCTACACACTTAATTAGACAAAACACTTACTCTATTTAATAAACAAAATTGTTTAACGATATGTTAATACTACAGTATATATAGGGTAAATTACAGGTACCTCCCCTGGGAGTTTGCACAATTACAGGTTGCACCCCTCTTTCTTTCAAAATTACATTTAAGTCTAGTTGTTTGTCATGTGCTTCGTGCCCAATTATTATGTTGCGTCGTTATCTTTATGTTGTGTCATTGTAGTTATATTTTATGTTGAGTCCAAGGTTGGGGGACGTAATTATATTTATGCGATTATGCCACCTGTATTTTTTATTTAAAGGCCTCTTGGGCTAGTGAAATGATAGGTCGAGAATTAGTTCTAGTCTTGCCCTTTTAATGAGATTGTGGTAGCTTTCTCTCTAAGCACACCTCGCTAGATAGCCACGGTATCCTTTCCCACCGTCATCCCCGCCTCCAGCCACCCCTCTAGTGATGTCAATGACCGCCTTCCCGACGTCCGAACACCTCTTTGGCCAACAATGAGCCTTCTACATCGTAGTCATTGTCTGTTTCTTGTTTGATTGTAGTGTTTTCTTGTTGAAGTGTGTATTTGTATTTATTCACTTGTTTTGGGCCATACAAGTTTGTAACCTTTTCCTCAAGTCTCGTATAATTTGTCAGTACTTATTCAACTGTGTATTTATTTATGATTGGTTTGCGTCCTGCGTTTTATACCGCTCTTGCCTATATATCCACATCACTCGCTCCATTATTTTAGTGTTCTACTTAATCGTGTTTTGTCTTCTGATATTATTTATAATATTTATTATTGCAAGCTTAGTTGATGGATTATTGTTTATTGCATAAAAAATTCTCTTGATTACTATCCGTAGCTTCGCATATAGCTTACCATATGCCAATAATCTTCTGATCCATCAATTGGATAACATGCTCGATATGATTAGCAGGTTGAATTTTTTGTTGAAGTTTGATCCCCAAAATGGGCATCATCGGATAAGTCCGCCTAAGGGATGATCAGAAGGCAGCTTTTAAGACCAAAGAAGGATTATGCGAGTGCCTAGTAATGCTCTTTGACATTTTCAATGCACCTAGCACATTTATAAGAGTGAAAAATTAATTTCTCAAGAGACGCATCTAAGTTTATGCAGCTATATACTTTGATGATAGTATGATATAAAGTATGAATTCGGACCAACACCATATTTCTCTCAATGTAATCCTTCCAAGAAAAACAATATATATATGAATTTCAATAAAAAAACATTCATGATTGATGAATGTGCCAAGTTCTATCGACAACCTCACAAACAACTAACCTGTGAAAACAAAATATTTTAAGATACTGTTTTGAAAGTTAAATATAATTTTAAGCGCCATGTCCTATTCCATATGTTGAGACTTTATCCATCATTGATGTTCAATTTATTATCTATACTATATAATAACAGAATAATTCTCTTGATCAAGCATTCATCTTTCTAATTCTACCGCTTCTTTACTACATCTTTTACAACACCTTGAAAGTGAGTTCAATTTGTATATATTTTTTGAAGTGAAGCTCATGCGTATGCTCTCCCCTCCATTTCTATTAATTTTTGTATTCAGCAAAACAAAAGATTTCACGAGGACGACAAGCAACGCATGTAGTATCAGTGATGGGGCACAAGGAAATCCCGTGCATGACTGCTTGTTTAATATAAATTACAATCATTTGGAGATGATGGAGATCATTTACGCGACATTGAAGATGATGATTGGATCGATATTTTTGAATTGCCAGATGGACAACCACCAGCCCTATTTGATCCCCTCCCTCTCCTTACACCGTCGTCTGAATACTTTAGTCCCTCTCCCACAGAAATCCTCCCCCAAACATCCCCACCAGCCCCTAACCTCCCGCCTACAACCCTTCCAAACCCTCTAGAACATCCATCAACACCCTTCAGACACTATAAACCGCCATTCACTCCTTCGACAATCACCATCCAGCAACTGTCATCTTCTCGGACAGCCTCGACTCCTCCAGCAATCACTGGATCTCAATTCTTACGTTGGCCCCTTACGTGGTGAGACTTGCTAGCATTATCACGCTTAATTAATTTGACCTTTTTATTTCTCATAAGTGCGTGTTCTCATTGCCCCCACACTAATACTTGGCACTTCCAATTAGTTGCAAAACTTACCTTTTAATCTAACTAGAACTTCTGCAATTAATTGTGATGAAATACATGAGATTTAAAAATTTCTTATTTAATTGACTATGAGTTGAAAATAATTGCATGATTGAAGAGTTGCATCGCATTGGTATTTATGTTCCTCAATCATTAGTCCATTGATCCGCGTGCTTACATTCTTCCGCATCTACATTTTAGGGTTTGTCATTATCCTTTTCATTCTGTGACTATGTGCACTCATCTAGGGTTAGTGTGGCCCCATCATGTGATGATTTATCTAGTCTGGAGTCTTTTAGTTACTGTCTCGTGGACATGAAATATTATCTCTATTATTTTGAATTATTCAGTGAGCGTCGCAACAAATTTGTGAAACTTAAACTTCTAAATCAGGCGAGAGCATATTGGTCTAAAATTGAGAGGGTCTGCGAGTGAGATTGTCTTCATGCATCATTATTTGGGTAAAGATGAAGCGAAGGTTGTGTAAAAGGTATTTGCCAGTATCGTATCGAAGTCGCCCACTTCAACAATTATTTACCCGTTGACAAGGATCTATGTTCGTCGTTGAGTATATGGATCGCTTTGATGAGTTAGTAGCGAGCAACGACATTCAAGATGAAACATGACCACTACCTGATATCGGATGGACTTCGATCCGAGATATGTACTGAATTAATATATCAGAACTTAGTCCGACGAAGAGACATACCCGACTAGACCTTCATTATG
The DNA here is from genome assembly GCA_039583875.1 of Platanthera guangdongensis. Lineage (NCBI taxonomy): Eukaryota > Viridiplantae > Streptophyta > Magnoliopsida > Asparagales > Orchidaceae > Platanthera > Platanthera guangdongensis. The sequence goes on from CM077151.1 coordinate 22,365,172, forward strand.
AGAAGACCTTGAGACCCGCTAGAGTTAGTCGACTGGATACACACCTTGACATCCCCAATATGAGTCATTCTCATTCTGAGGCCACCATCACACATACTCATGCCTCTTTAGATAAGGAAGACATAACATCTAAAGTGGGTTTATCTCACTAGTGAGGTACTTTGCCTAATGAGTAGTCCGTCATTTGATTTTGACTCATTTCTTATGACCCCAACTAAGAGTGAGTCGAGTGACTCAGTAATCCTATATTAACTTCTCCTTCCTTATCCCATGTGTTGATTTAGATACTACCTTGACCATCAGGGAACCCTTGGATACTTGTTTGTCAAAGGTTCATGATGAGGTAGTGTCGAGTCATGTTATGAGTAGGATTCGTAAGTGTTGGAAAAGCCCATGTAATTATGTCTATTTCATCATATTTATTTTCTCCACTTTAGTCCCACATCTTGTATAGGACTCTTCTCTCACTTTCTCTACATGGTACCAGAGCGAAACGGTCTGGCCTGTCTGTTTGAAAACCGCATGTTCTCTTGGCTGACCGCACGGCTTCCCCTTCTCCAGCTTCGTCGCAGTGTCGTGCGGCCTGTCTGTTTCTATCCGCTGTCTCCGTAACCGCGGCTACCTGCGCGGACTCGGTCCCTCTAACTGTTTCCCATCTCTATCTCTCGTGGCTTCCTCATCTCCTCCTCCTACCTCCCTTTCTTTTATAACCTCTCTCACACGTGGGCACCACCCTCCCTTGTTTCTTTCCCTACCTGCGCGGTCTACCTTGCTATCCGCGAGGCCTTCCTGTCACATTTCTCTCTTTCTGCTTGCCGCAACTTCTCTGAAGTCGCCGCAGTCTCTTCTTGCCCGCGGACTTCCTCCCTTAACCGCGGATTTTCTCAAGTTGAACCCGCGTCTCTCCTCTGCTGTATCCGCGCGGCCTTCCTCTCACTGCGGCGACCTCTTCTCCTCTTACTCCGTCGCGACTTATCTGAAGTCGCCGCGGCTTGACCTCTCTGCGGTCTCTCTTCTTGTCGTACGACGCGCCCCGTGTCGCTAGCGGTCTCTCCTCTCCTCTGCGGACTCCGCATAGTGATTGTGACATCCTAATTGCCGCTGGTGTGTAATCACCGTGACCGTGCGGATTTTCCACTTCTCAAGTCAGGCGGATTCTTCCAGCTATCCGCTCTACTTTCCTGCTCTCTGGTCGCGGCGGCCTCTTTGTCTTGCCGCTAGTCACTCAGACCGTGCGGTCTCCTATCTGGTCGCAGTTCTCCCTATCCGCCGACCTCGTCTCCTACTCGTCTAACCATGGCGACCTCTTCAGAATCAACCGGACAGACGACCTCTTCCTCGGCAGACCGCCCGGTCTCTGCCCCTGAACTCCATGATGAGTTGCGAATCACTACTATTTCACTAGCAGGGAAGAAGAACTTCGTAGAGTGGGTCCATTCCGTTCGCCACGTACTACAATCCAAAGGCTTTCTCCATCACTTAACCCAAGGGTCTCCTGCTCCTCCGACTGACGATTGGTTGTGCAACGATGACCGTGTTCAGACATGGATCCTGAACTCTCTTGATACTGAACCCTACCGCATGGTCATGTCTCACGAAACGACCAAGGCAATGTGGGATGAGCTCCAGTCCCTATATTCTGGTAAGGATAGTCTCCAACACCATTATGACATAATCACTGATCTCCAGTCCCTTGATGCTGGCGGGGCCACTGACGTCACCTCTTTTGTTGCCCGGGCCAAGACTTTAGTCGAAGCATGGATCCAACATCAACCTCCCACGTTGGATCATGTTGCACAACGGGCTCAGAAAGAAGCCGTCGGTGTGGCCATGATGATGACCCGCGTTCCATTTCATATTCACAGTGTCGGGGCCCAGATCCTCTCCTCGGTGGCTACTCCCTTACTCTCAGACGTATGTTATATGCTGCTCAAGGTTTCACCGCCCCCTGATAGTCCCGCTCCTCCGTCCCCGGCTCTCCTGCAGCTGACCTCTGCACCCCTGCTGCCTTCCCCTCCTTCCCGCGGGGGGCGTTCTGGCTCGCGGGCCCGCGGACGGGGAGGCCGGACTCGGCCAAAGTGTTCCTTTTGCGGGAAGGACGACCACCTTGAAGCCACCGGATATCCCAAGCATGGGTTTCCACCTCGTCCACAGGCTACTGTTGATGCTACCAACTTCTCTGCTCGCACTGACCATGAAGAGGTTCGCCTTTAGCTCTAACAGCTCTAGGGTCTGCTCAGTCGCCCACCTGCCTTCGTTGCCTCTGCTGCCTCCATCTCCCGAGAAGGTATCACTTGCCTCTCCACTAGTCCACGCTGGATAATGGACTCGGGTGCCACTAATCACATCACCTCCATACGGCCACATCAATACCTGAATTCTCCTCATCCTAAGTGCATCACAGTGGCCAATGGGGACACTGTTTCTGTCTCTGCATAGACGGACATCCCTCTCTCTTCTTCTCTCTCTCTACGCTCGGCTCTTCAGGTTTCGGTCTCCTCGTTCAATTTGCTTTCTGTTGGTCGCTTGACTAATGATTTAAACTGCTCTGTAACATTTACCTCTTCTTCTTTTCTGATACAGCATCACAAGACGCGGACTATCATTGGTAAGGGACGACTGCAGAACGGGCTATCACCTTGGTGATTCTCCCGCTATCCTCTCTTCAGTCTCCTCCATCGAATGACATCGACGTCTTGTCCATGCCTTTATCTATCCTCCAGAAGGCTCTACCCGATGTATCTTTACCTTCTTTTCACTGTGAATCATGTGTGTTAGGCAAGCAGCCTCGTTCATCCTTTTTATCAAAATGTACTCGGAGCATTGCTCCCTTTATTTTGGTACACTCTGATATTCGAGGTCCGTGCAAAGATAATAGCATTTCTGATTATCGCTATTTTCTAACGTTTATTGATGATTATTCGCGAATGACATGGCTATATCTATTTCGTGATCGCTCCGAGCTTCCTCGTGTTTTTCGGGCGTTTCTCCTTGAGACCCAAACGCAATTCTCCACTACCATCAAAACTCTTCGCACGGACAATGCTCGTGAATACACTAGCCACGAATTTGCAACTCTTTACTCTGACTTTGAGGTTATTCAGCAAACTTCATGTGCCTATACCCCCAACAAAACGGAGTCGCTGAGCGGAAGAATCGGCACCTTCTTGATGTGTCCCGCTCCATTATGCTCCAAATGAACGTTCCAAAAACTTATTGGAACTTTTCTCTTTCGACGGCTTGCTACCTGATTAACCGTCTTCCTTCCTCTATCCTCCATAATGTCACTCCATTCAGCCTCATGTTCCAATCAACTCCGGCTTTCTCTCACACACCTCGTATCTTTGGGTACACTTGCTACGTCCACAACCTTGGTCCAACTTTGGACAAATTGGACCCCCGGACTGCTAAACACATCTTTGTTGGTTACTCATGGACACAAAAGGCTACGTCTGCAACTGCCCGGGTTTGAGACCACGGGGGAGTCCCAAGTTTGACATCTCAAGAAGTCCATCTATGCTCTCAAACAATCCCCCCGGGCATGTTTTGACAAGTTCAGTAAGGTCATCCGACAAGTCGGCTTCACTCGGAGTTCAGCTGACTTCTCACTATTCACACGTCATCAGGCAACAGAAACTGTTCTTCTGTTGGTGCATATTGATGATATCTTGATCACTGGAGACGATTCAAAGGACATCCAAGCAGTCAAATAGCACCTCAGCTCCGTTTTTCAAACCAAGGATCTAGGACATCTTCGTTACTTAGTATTGAGGTCGCAAGACGACCAGATGGACTTGTCATCTCTCGAAGGAAATATTGTCTGGAACTCCTTCAGGATGCTGGTTACTCAGAATGCAAACCTACTACTACTCCGATGGATGCAAATCCTAAGTTATGTTCACACTCTTCTGATACAGACCTTCCTCTTCAAAATCTGGAATACTACCGATGACTGGTTGGAAAACTAATCTATCTAACGGTCACAAGACCGGATATTCCTTTCACTGTTGGGGTGGTCAGCAGATTTATGCATGTTCCGCGAACATCTCACCTTCAGGCTGTTGAACGTATTCTTAGATACCTTAAAACATCCACAGGTCAAGGTTTGGTATATAAAACCTCACCCTCTACTCCAATACTGGTTGCGTACTCTGATGCTGACTATGCCGATTCCTTGGATGATCGTCGGTCAACCAGTGGTTTTTGTACCTATTTTGGAGGACATCTTTTTACCTGGCCGAGTAAGAAACAATCAGTGGTTGCTCGATCATCTGCTGAAGCAGAATACCAATCAATGATATATGTTGTCTTCGAGCTTACCTGACTTGAAAGTCTCCTGGCCGATCTAGGGGTAAAACTTCCCTCACCTGCCATCCTGTTTTATGATAGCCAAGCGGTTATACATATTGCAAAGAATCCAGTTTTTCATGAAAGAACGAAACCTATTGAAGTAGACTGTCACTTTATCAGGGGAAAAGTCCAAATGAAGAAGATAGAATTGAAGCATGTTCCTGGTACTGAACCAGTGACTGATATCCTCACAAAAGCTCTACCTAGCACCCTATTCTATAAGTGTTTGTCCAAGCTGGGTGCATACGACTTGTATGCTCCAGCTTGCGGGGGAGTGTTGGAAAAGCCCATGTAATTAGGCTCATTTCTTTGTATTTCTTCTCTCCTCTTTAGTCTCACATTTTGTATAGGACTCTTCTCTCACTTTCTCCCACCTATAAATGTGTATTCATACATTGTATTTTATCATTGAGAACATATATACAAGGTTGAGTTTTTCTCTACAATAAGTATAGTATTAACTTCATGGAAGTTGTTTCTTATGTTCTTGATGACATTATCATTGTCGACGATTCTCATTTGGAGAATTATCCAACTATTGTTGACCCACGCAATGATATTTTCCTTGAGACCCCGGGAAATCCATTTGATGAACCTTCAGCCCTAGGAAGCATTTTCCTGGTATGGATGACTTGGGTCCTCATTCGAGTGATTGTCGCGTTCACATTGAATTCTATTATGCAATGTTTTAAGAACCGGATAGGAGAACGAACCGGTGGGATCAAAGATTCAAGGTTTGACCGGTTGAACCGATCTGACCAGGGTTGAACAGTGGTGCTATAATAAATAATAAAAAATATACAAATTATTTATAATTATCTAAAAAATTATTATATTTATATCTTATTATACTACACCAAAATAAACTATACCAAAATATAGTTTAGTACTTTAGTTTTATTTTAATAGTATAATGTACATTTTTTTATTCAATTAAACTATACCAAAATATATTATTAAATCATTAGTCAAAAGTTCAAATGGAAGACTAAATTAATAATTTTTAGTTATATATAAGCACTTAAACAATATTAACGTATACATATATTATACGCATTGATCTGCATATATCTGCAAATATATTATAATATATATTATGTATATCAATTTATTATTGTATATATACACACATAAATTAATATATAAAAATATAATTTTCTTGTGGTGTGAAAATATTTCATCTGTAATGATCAGTTAAGTAAAGCATAGCTCTGAGATATTCACAACTCCTTAGTAGGACGTGTGGTAATGTTTTACTTTCCTGCAGAGGATGTTGGCACTTCAATCCCGGGCAGCCGCAATCCTTATTAATTTTATAATTTTTAAATTATAAATAGTTTAAACCCCGCCCAAGACCCGCCTGGTTAGTGGTTTTACGGGCGGACCGTTCAGTTCACCGGTTCTAGGCGGGGGCGGTTTTAAAACACAGATCGGAGAGCCTAGTGCACCGGTCGGTGGTCCGACCGGTTGAACCGGCCGGTGCAGTACGGTTTTCAAAAGGTTGCTAATATGTACCTCCGGGAGAGCCACATGACAGGTTTTTTCTTTTAGGAGGAATTCAACCCACCCAGATGCATTTTGTGTCATGTCCCTTCAAATGATCGTCGCATTCACGATGGATTTACTTACCGCTCGGTGAACCTCCTGAGTTATATTTGTATGTCACACTTTGACAATCCTTTGGAAAATTGCATCTGTAACAAAATTTTCAAGCAAACACCTGGTGAGCCCCCTGATGTTTAACGTCTTTTAAGAGACATTTAGCATTCTATGACATTGTTTCCTACTGTTGATTTCTCTGTTTGTCATTTGGGTGTTCTTCGTATTCTCGACAAGTAATTATAAATTCCACTCAATGAACATCCAAATAAACCACTCATCTTTAGGAACCTTTATCACTACATAACGTCTTGTCAGTGTGTTAAGTTGATCATTGCCCATTTCCATCTATTGCATATTTTGTATGACATACATCACATATAATTATATCAAACAATGAGAACTTTAAAACTTGCACGGATAGTCACATAAGAGAACATTATGAAGGTGATTGGGTGATAATTTGTAGATTGCTTAATATACCTAGGAATATGGGTTGTCTTCTCGTTCTCAATGTAGAGGATTTAACTATAAATGTGACGGCGCGCCACGACCGACACACATGTATTCCCGCAGGAGGCGGTGATCCGCTGCCCAGTCGGACGATCTGAGTCCGTGGTTGCGTCTGGATGGTCGATCTGAGTCGAGTCCATATATTATTTTTATATTTTATGTTGTATTTGTAGTCCGATCGGTCTAGACACATGAGCCGTCCGATTGTGGTGGTTATTTATTTTCTAAAAAATCAGTTATTTTCTCGGTCTTAAATAATGCAGGCAGCGGATTGTGTGGGTGATCGAGGGCTTGCGTGAAATTGCAACCGCTCGGTCTCGTTCGTCGGGTACGACGCCAGGACGCCTCCCGCTGGTGCGACGCCGGCTTCCGCCCCCTTCCCCCCTTCCACCCCTCCTCCTCCACTGCCGGACTACTGTAAGGCCACCCCGACCCTTCCCGCACCCTCCCATAGTCCCGTTGATAAAACCCGCTGCTAGCTTCCTTCCGCCTCCGCAGTGTAACTCTCACGAAAACCCCATCCCCGCTTCTTCCATGCCACTGTCGATGTCCACCACTCCTTTAAACAGTTAACTACTGACGGAGCACTGTAAGTCCTCCCGGACACCACCTGTAGCATTATCTCCCCTCCACCACATCAATTTCCATACTGTTACCCTCCATCCAGGCTTAAACCCACTGCCTGTAGCCATTTCTCCACTCCACCAAATCATTCAGTGCCACTACTTATGCAATCCTGAAATCAGAATTGCATCAAATCTCTACAGTTTACGCCCGACCCAGCCCATCTCTTTCTCCCCGAAAACTGTCATGGATTCCACCCCAAACTAACCAGCCCATGTTCCCACAACCCCAGCCAAGCCACATCAGCCCTCATCTCCTATCCCAACGCCCCGATGTTACAACGATCTCGGATGCCCTCCAACAACCGCCCTCGTCGCCGCCTACACGTGTAAATTTTGATATGCAGTTTTATTTTTTTACCGTTGTTTATGTTGGCACTATACCTGCAGTGGTTGTTTATGGTTATTAGCTATTAGTATTGACGTTCGTGTAACTTGCAGGGTTTATTTTGTTTGTGCTTAATTAATTGCGCCTCGTTTGGTTCGTGACCAATACTTGTAGTAATAAATCAAAGTTTGCGCACCTGCTAATTTCTTGTTTATAATAATTAATTATTCATTGTAATTTTAGCGGATCATTCTTGCACTACATTGCATTTCATCCCATTTAGCGCTGCATTTAGAGGATCCATCCCGTGTCGGCCTTACCACTGCATCAAAATGTCAAGCCACCTGATTTTGGACCTTCAGTCTTCCCTTTTAGCTTCAGTTTTCACCATCAATACAACCTCTCCTGTACCACCAACCTCCACTATATCCCCACTCGTCACCATTTTATCGCCACCCTTCACCCCTACGACGCAATGCTTGGCGCTCGCGACCCGAAGGGAATTCAGTGATACGATGACCTTATGCGGAGACAATTCCAATCAGGAGCAGTAGGGTCTTGCCTGGAATGTTTCAAGACCATATAGTTTTCGCTCACCAGAAATAAATGTTTCTAAGTCGGGGAAATTGATGGAGATCATTCGCGCGACATTGAATACGATGATGAATTAACAATTTTGGATTGTTAGAACCCTAAACCAGAGAGCGTGATCGCATCGGGAGCACTTTTCTACATTTGCTCATGTATGTATGTGTGTGGGTACACGAGTGCCCGACACGGGGCTCCGCCCCTATGGCCATGCGCGACAGTACCCGACCGACGAGGGCAGACTGCGCACGTATCAAAGCGGACTGCGCCCGCAATATATACATATGAGTACTCAAAATGACTGCAAAAAATATACATAAATATTACAATTTTTGTTTTGTAAAACAATATACGTTTTGACCTTAAAATATTGATTTTGACTTTAATAAAGTGATTGGTTTAATGTCATCTTCTCGAAAATACTACTGATATGCCTAATGTCAACCTTCCTTGAATAGACCGCTGACATGCCTAATGACAATATACCATAGTAGGTGGGGCTCTACTAAAAAAAACTTTTTGAATTTGAATGAAGTTTCATCATTACTTGTAATTTTTTATAGTGTAATCACTTAAATGGACATTGTATTTGAATTTTTTTGAAATAGATTATAATATATGTCAAGTCATTAAAATATAAAAATAAGGGCATAATTGTTATTTTTGAATGTTTCACGAAAGACAACTTTTCCCTTATAATAGTGAAAGATATATATATATATATATATATATATATATATATATATATATATATATTATAGACGCGTAGTTTTGGAATTAGGTCAAGTAATGAGTTTAGCTAATTCGGGTCATCGGATTATTTAACATAATCCATATCCTTAAATACAACAAACAGCCAACAAAATATGGCATCTAGGATTTAGGTTTCCAAAGGAGGACCGCTCGATCGTTGCTCTCGGTGTGATGTCGAATGCCACTAGCGGCGTGAAGCCGCAGGTTCCCACCTCTGGGGGTGCTGATGCATAGTCCATCTCTCCCCACCACTAGTATGGCCTATGAAGAGCCTTCCCCATCCATTCCCCCGCAGTTCCAGAGTTCGTGAAGCCGTAACTCCTCCAGTCCACCAACAACTCTCGTTCTTCATCCCCACATTCAACCACCGCCCCTCCCAGCCACAAAAAACATCGTCAAAGCCTCCAACACTCGATACCAGCACCGTGGTTTCTCCCACAGATCCCCAGACACCTATACAGTCGTTGGTTCCTCTCCCCAAGCCCTCCGCCACTACAAGTATGCTCTGCCCAGTCCTCCTCCGTCTTCCATTTTCGCCAATAACCCTTGTTTGATCCCTTACCCCTCCTTGCACCGCCGGCTGATCCACTTCAGCCCCTCACCCATTGAAATCTTCCACCAAACATCCCCACCAGCCCCCACCACCCTCCTACAACCCTTCCAGTCCCACTAAAACAACCACTAACACCCTTCGGCGCCTCCAAATAGCCACTCACACCTCCAACAACCACCATCCAGCAACTGTAATCTTTGCGGATTTCCTCCACTATTCCAACAATCACTGGATCTCCAATCTTACGCCAATGGCCCCTAACATGGTGATACCCGCTTTTATTTCCATGCCTTTTAAATGCGTACAGATACATTTTTCTTGCAAATATTATCATGCTTAATTAATTTGAATTTAATTTCTTGTGTGTGTTCTCATTGCCCCACACTAATTCTTAGTACTTCCAATTAGTTGCAATTGTTACTTTTTAATCTAACAAGAACTTCTGCGATTAATTGTGATGAAATGCGTGAAATTTAAAATTTTCTTGTTTAATTAACAACGTGTTGAAAATAATTGCACGATTGAAGAGTTGCAACCCATTTGGGTTTATGCTCCACAATCATTAGTCAATTGAACTACATGCTTGTATCCTCCCGCATCTTCATTTTAGGGCTTGTCATTTACATTTTGTGATAGCGTGGACTCATCGAGAGTTAGGGAATCATCTGTCCTCCAACTATAGATTCATTTTGCGTCAATTTGCATTTATAGTGAATTTGTAACTCTACTATAAATAGAGCATTTATGTCTTGTAACTGAATAATGATTGGTTAAATGAATTGGATGTCTGATGCTTCCCTATATTATGCTCGCCTCCACCTTCCGATCTGCATCAATTATATTTTACATTATCACTTGATAAGCAAATCTTAAACAAACATAACTAGCTAGCATGATTAGTAAATACAAATTAGAAACAAATAAATATGACATAAATCAATTTCAACTCTACTTGAGACACGGCCCAGTTGAAATCTAAATATTAAATTTTGAGCCACTTCAACTCGCTTGAACTCGACCTGATATCCAAGATTGGTTGTAAGGCAGTACGCATCTTCCCAAACCCTATATCATCAAGAGCTTCGTCCACTAGATATTCCCTTTAGAATTTAATCAGAAGGAATATTAAAAGCGCTATCTATGTGCAGTCAATACTAGGCCAAACAGATTAATAAGTAACTTTGTTAAACAACAAAGATGAACCAAAAAAGGGGAAGCAAACAAAAATATTATCATCATAAATTTCACGTTTAATTATTCCCAGTAAAAATTATCCCATTAGTTTAAAGGAAAAAATACAAGCAATAGCCAATAAGCCGAGTTTTCTAATACAACTTGAACAGAAAGACAACTGATATGAAGCTCACCATATGTATTTGATGAATGTTCCAGCATACATTTACAATTCGCTAAGATCACATATATTAATGTCACAGCGCCTTCTTGAAAAAGAGCTGCAGCCACATCCTTAAAAAGTAATGACAAAGAAATTTGTAATTAAATGACAATTACAAAATTACATTTTCCTCAAACATTACAGTAGAAAATAAGAACTGTACCGGATTGTCTGAAATAAATGAAAAAATCCGAATGGCTGTGGTCAGTTGCACAATGGAAGTATTCCGGAGAGTAATACCATCAAAAAATTTGTCATTGACAAGCTTCCCCAAAAGAATATCCAACACCTGAGAATCTGAAGTATCTGATGTGCCTTCAACAACATTCTCCACATCAATGGAATCCGAAACCAGTACAGTTGTAGAGCTCAGGTGAGCATCCCCACCAGAAGCTAAAACAGCAGCATATCTAAGAAGTCCAATAGCTCCATTTTTCTGATAGACCACGCCAGCATCAATCCATTCTAGCAATCTTGCAGGAGCATCCTTTCTATGGGACCCTGGGGAGGCCAAGTGCAAAGCCTTATGAAACTCCATGGCATGTCCAATCCAAGCTCTGAGTGATGATGATGTAGAATCAGAAACCAAGATTTCAAAAATTTCTGCCGCTGAATGAAAAGTGGCAAGACCTAGCTGTGAAACTCCTGAAACATGAAGTGCAAGGTCACCCAAGCAAGGCCACAGAGAAAAAAATAGAACAGGCAACAAGAATAATATAACTACAAGCAATTCATTTTAAAATTAAAAAAAAAACATCCAAATAAAATAAATAGAAGATTACCATTGCTACTAAATATTGACTCAGAATCCTTAAAAGAATGAAATGCATCCAACAGAAGTAATATTGCCTACACAGATAAAGAAGTCAAAAGACACAAATGTTAAGTGGCATCGGAAATTCTTCTAATTCCATTCAGAGCGCAAATGAAGTTACAGAAAAGTTATGGAGAATCATGGACTTAGAATGAAATAAAGCACCACTACCTCAGGAAAGTAACCAATAGATAAAATTGCTTGACGGCCACAATCAGACCTAGAAAATTACGTGTATAAGAACAGTCCTTAAAATCAAAGTAATAAGTTTCACATAAAACATAATCTACCTGGCAATCGCACAGAGATCCCAAAGAATCCATAGAAATTCATCCGAACAGGGATTTGCAGCAAGTAACCGATCAATAGCATTGCCCTGGGAAGCGGCACAATAACCAGAAAAATAAAAAAGTATATTTTACCCCATAAAAAGATTCCAAATGCATGATTCTACAACAATCCATCATATATTGTAAATCAAACCAACTAATCACTGAAAATCATTGATGCAATACAATTCAATTATCATTCTTAGCAGTGAAAATTAAAAAGCTTGTTCATATCTAATTTAGAGCGTCGGCGTAATGAGGAAGCTAAGATAGATGCATGAGAAAATTAGCAAGGTAAAATAAGGAATAAACATATTAAACATTGGTAATTTCAATCAATATACATATTAAACTAATATTGGTAATTTCCATCAAAATACATATTAAAGGAACATTGGTAATTTCCATCAATATACATATTAAAGGAACATTGGTAATTTCCCTCAAGTGCAGAGAACTAGATTTAGGTGATTTGGACATACACAACAAAGGATAGAGAGTGGCACCAATTAGAGGAGGAAATAGAATCAATATCAAAGAGCTAACAAAGAGAAGTGAGTAACTTAGATGAAAGTTGTTCATGAATTGCTAGATTAGATTGTAACACATTAGGTAGCAATAGGAAGGAGTTGAAGAATATTGAGGTTATTAAAATCTATTATTAATTACTGTTCACAAATGTTGAATTCTTACAAGGGCTCCACGGAGACTTCAATCAGATTACTATCATTGGACGTGTGCCTATTTCCTCTCTTCTAGAGGTACAGGTACGGGGACCCCGTACAACATTCGTCGTTGGTGAGACATTTGTCGTACAGTGTAACACGTGGAGGTGACTCAAACTCGTGGGGGTGAGTTTAACATTCGTCGCGGGGGCACAAGTGAATTTAAGGAAGAACAACAGTCTGGCCGATTTGAAATAAAGTAATATCCCATTTGAAAAAAAGATTTCGATAAGAAGTAAATTAAGCAATGACACCATCCACCTTTTGTCTTTGCTTATTAAAACTGTTACACCATTCACCTTTTGTCTTTGCTTATAGTATAAAGATAGTATACATAACACCTCAAACTAGACAACAAGTAAATCTGGCCGGGTCCCAAAAGAAGTAAATTAAGCAAAAAAAAACAGACAGAAAATGAAAATAAAATATACTGCTAAGGGTAAAAAAGGGTACCTCAAAATCTGATTCACAGAGCCAATTAGTAAAGGAAAGAACCATAAAAATCTGAAACAATAAACTCTTAAACATGATCTAATATAGTGGAAAGAATAAAGCTTGATTGATGCTCCAAGAGAGCACTTACTCGTACATATACTTAAGGGAAAACCTAAAAACAGAAAAAGACCAAATTACCCCAATCCGCGGTAAATACAAAAAAGACGACTTGAAATAAAACTAAATATATTACAACTCTCCCCTCAAGTAGAACGGAAGTTGTCGGTCATCCCAAGCTTTTGAATATCATCGGTAAACACGTCACACCCCAAGCTTTTGGTAAACACATCAGACAGCCGATCTTTGGAATGAACAAACGGAGTAACACCAGTTTTTTTATCCAAGTGATCTTTGTTAAAGTGTCAATCAACCTCAACATGCTTTGTCCTGTCATGTTGAACATGGTTGTGAGAAATGTTAATAGTTATCTTATTGTGACAGAACAAGGACAAAAGAGTTGTCATAGGGAAACCAATATCTTGTAACACAGTACACAGCCATAGCTCCTCACACAGGCCATGAGACATGACACGATATTCTGCCTGTGCACTCGATCTAGCCACAACATTCTGCTTCTTTCTACGCCACGTCACAAGGTTTCCACCAACAAATGAGCAGTATTCTGTTGTGGACTTTTTGTCATCACGACACTCAGCCCAATCAACATCAATAAAAACTTCAATCTTCAAGTTGTTGTTTCTGGAGAATAATAGACCACGACCAGGGGCTTTCTTCAAATATCGCAGTAAGCGATACACAACTTCTTGATGTCTAACTCTGGGAGAATGCACATATCTGCTAAGAATACAGACTGCATACGTTATGTCAGGGCGTGTGTGAGATAGATATATAAGTTTCCGACCAATCTTTGATAACGTGATACATCCTTGTGATCACCATCATCATATTCATCAATCCTGCGATTTTCTTCTATCAGGGTGTTCGCAGGAACACAACCAAGCATATTAGTTTCCTTTAAGAGATCCAATATGTACTTCCGTTGGGATATAAAAATACCCTGCTCAGATCTGACCACTTCGATACCCAGGAAGTATCGTAATCTTCTCAAGTCTTTCACTTCAAATTCAGCATATAGGAGGGTCTTAAGATTGACAATCTCCTCTGTGTCATTTCCAGTAATCACGATGTCATCTACGTACACAATGAGGATCACAACACGTTGCTCATGTCTCCGGATAAACATGGAATGATCAGATTGGGCTTGCTTGTACCCAAACTTGAGCATCGCCGTGAGAAATCTCCCGAACCAGACTCTGGGTGATTACTTCAGGTCATCTAAAGATTTTCTTAGGTGGCAGAAAAGCCCTTCAGCTCCTTTATTCACAAAACCAGGAGGAAACTTCATGTACACCTCCTCAAGTTCACCATGGAGGAACACATTTTTCACGTCTAGTTGATGAAGGTCCCAGTCCAGGCAAGCAACACACGATAGCAATACCCGAATAGAGTCCATCTTTGCTACAGGAGCAAAAGTCTCTGGATAATTAACTTCATGAGTCTGGGTGTATTTTTGAGCGACCAGACGTGCTTTGTGCCGTTCCAGCTTGCCATCTTAGTTCTGCCTAACAGAGACGACCCACCGGGAACCTATAGCTTTCTTTCCTGAAGGGAGAGCAGAAACATCTCACGTGTGATTTTTGTCCAAGGCAGACATCTCATCTTGCATAGCTTGTGTCCAAGCAGGTATCTCCAAAACTTCTTGCTATGTCTTAGGAATAACTAGGGAAAGAGACGAGACAAAAGTCTGATGAATCAGAGTAAGATGACGGTAAGCCACATGATTAGAAATAGTATGTTGCGTACAAGTAGCTTTACCTTCCTTTAGCAATGCAAGAGGAATATGCAAATCAGTATCATCAGAATCTGAGTCTGAAGTCGGCACTGGTAGAGGTGGAGTTGTAGTAGCCTGTGTACCTGAACGACGGTGGTATACGTGGGGAAAAGGAGAAATCGTAGTAGAGGAGTTCGGTATCGGGGTAAGAGCTATGAGTACCGGAGTGGAATGAGTGGAAGGGATGGAAGGGAGAAGAGAAAGAGGAACATGAGTAACATCTGTATCACCACTACTCTCCCCCTGACGAAAATGATGAGTCGAAGGCAGAAAATAGGGCTGCCCCTCACGGAAGGTGACATCCATGGTACAAAACATACGCATGGAGGGGGTGATAACAGCGATATCCTTTGGTCGTAGAAGAATAACCAAGGAAGACACAATGTTGAGCCCGAGGGTCAAGTTTGTCACAATGGGGTTGGTGCACATGCACGAAACAAACACACTCAAAGACACGGGGTGACAAATGGGAAGTATGAACCATGTTAGAGGTGGGGAGACGAGCTAGAGGAGTAGTAAAGGAAAGGTCACGAGAGGGAAGACGGTTGATAAGGTGTGCAACAGTAAGCACCGCATCACCCCAATAGGGTTTAGGGAGGTGCATTGTCAATAGAAGACATCGAGCAACCTCGAGTAGATGCCGATTTTTTCGTTCGGCCACTCCGTTCTAAGTAGATGTGTAAGCACAAGTTTTCTGGTGGATGATACCGTGAGAGTTGAGGTAAGCGCCAAAGGAACCACGATCATCATACTCGCATTCATTATCACTTCGAAGAACACGGATAGAGACATTAAATTGATTTTGCACCATTTTATGAAAGACTTGACAACAAGGAAAAACATCACTTTTTTTCAAAAGATAAACCCACGTAGTACGCGAGAAACAATCAATAAAGGGGACGAACCAGCGAAAACCAGTTAACGATACAATGGAGGACAGCCCCTAAACATCAGAATGTATAACATCAAATGAAGTGCTACTAGGAAAAGAATGATATGAAGAGGTCTGTCGCACATGTTTAGACCGATCACAAATATAACAAGAGAAGTTCTGAAGAAATGGTGGCAGAAAAGTAGAGCCTTCGGTGACCGTATCGGGCTGAGTGAAGCAGGCGACGAAAAGTATCCAATTCATGTGTTGTAAGGGAGGAGGAAGCAGAAGACTGAGACTCATCATAGACATCAGTAGTGTAAGCAGCATCATTAGAACAGTAGCCACTATGTCGATGGCCCCCACGACCTGGTCTACGACCACAACCACGCCAACGTCCAGATGGAGCAAGATGCGGATAAAGTTTGAAACATGCCTCCCGAGAATGTCCCCGTCGACCACAGTCACAGGTAGGCACAGAAGATCCAGGAGTAGGAATAAGAACACGACCAACACTAGTCAAGGCAGAACGATCCGGAGGAGCCATAACACAGAGAGACTTGCGACGGTCCTCATCACCCAGAACCATACGGAACGCCTCCCGAAGAGAGGGAAGAGGGAAACGGTTCAGAACATGTGTCTGAACCATATCGAATTCCATATTCAACCCCATCAAGAAGACAAGAAGGCGGAAGCGGTCCTCCTTTTGCTTTAATTGGACAGCATCAACAGTACGCTGCTGAAGTGAAATGCACAAAGTAGTTCAGCTTTTTATACATACGCTTAAACTCCGCGAAGAATGATGAAACAATCATCAATCCTTGCCGCAACTCGAAAATGCGACGAGTGAGCTCATAAACCTGGGTGGAACTGCCAACCTGAGAGTATGTTTTGCAAGCACGAGTTCAGATCTCGAAAGCCGAGTCCATCAGCATATAGTTCTGATAGATCTTAGGAGACATCGAATGCAGGAGCCAGGAAACAACTAAAGAGTTGTCAAAATCCCAACGCTTCCAGAAAGGATCAATCACGTGAGGCTCCTTAATCGTCTCATCAATATACCTAAACATTTGTTGGTTACGGATGACATGTTGGGTTGCTCGAGACCATTCAAGATAATTCGTGTCATCCAAGGGAACCGTGGTAATCTTCAAAGAGCTGGAGTGGCCATGAGGCACTGGGGGTCACTCATCTGAGGCTGGATCACACCCGAAGAGGAAACCGAAGAATCAGGATCACCCATATTGACGATGGAGAGGACACACAGAAGGAGCGATTGGCAGCAATAGCACTGATTCATCATATATAATCCACGAGAGGGGAAAAGAATAACAACCACAACAGCAACAACCACATAGGAGCGGCGGTTTCACTGGAGAAGGGGCAACAGAGAGCGGCAACAACGATTAGCGACAACAGGGATCTAAGACAACAGCGACATCCGCAGATCTGAACGGAAACGGTGGCGGCACGCAACAGAGGAGAAGACGTCAACACAGCGGATGAGAACGGGAGACGCAGACGGCACAGGAGGTGGCCCACGCAGACGAGCAGAAGATCTGGCACAAGAGAAGACCCAGGAGGAGGCGCTAGAGCAGATTTCAGAAAAACTCCCTGGAGCGGAGTATGCGGAAGAAGAACAAACGGGCTGCGTCATGGAGGGACGACGACAACATCCCTCTCAGCAGTCGGCGATGGCTTGGAGGCTGCCCATCATCCCTGTAATGTAAGCAAAAGGAGATGGCGGTTGTCGATCCGGAGCAGAGGCGCGGATGCGGACGAGAGAGGGAGTTAGCGGAAACGGGAGATTAGGGCGTAGGCGTAAGAGATTTTTTTTCAGCTCTGATACCTAAAAACAAGAAAACACCAAATTACCCCAATCCGGGGTAAATACAGAAAATACGACTTGAAATAAAACTAAATATATTACAACTAATACAATGAAAATATTAGAAAGTTCAGATACATCAAGTCTAAAGTAAAGGTACAATAACTGAATCAAAAGACAACAGGATAAAAGGCAAACTAATTTGAAGGACCACAACGTTTATCCTAAGCCCAACTCCTCACCGGTGACCCATGAAAAGAAATGTCAGAAGACATGCTAGCCCAATTGGTCAGTAAGAAAGACTATGTTACGGTCCCGTTTTGGTCCCGCTTTGGTCGTATATATCGTCGACCCTTATTTAGTTCTATTTTCTATTTTATTATTATGCGTGCATTTGATCCTCTGTGTCTAAGCCCAAGGAGGGGGAATTTTGGTGTAACTAATTAATACCCGGATGGGGAACCAAGGAAAGGAGGCAAGCAAGTTTATTTTAATTTCAAATTCCTCCCTCTAATTCCTATCTCTCTCTAAATCCTCTTTTATCCCACAGACTGCCTGCATGGTGCCCTAGCCGTTGCATCTACAGATCGCGATCCCGCACACCCGCCTCTGGCGTTCCGCGCCGCAAGCAGCCCACCGCTGCCATAGCTCGCCGGAACTCCAAAAGGGTTCCCTCCTCCTCCCTCTGGGACTTCCCTCCTCTTACCCCGTGTACGCGCTCTCAATCAAGGGCACGTAACAACTTGGTATCAGAGGGAACTCTCCTCCCCGCCGCTGAAACTCCTGATCGACCCACTTCTACCACCGCAGTGGCCAACCCGACAATCCCGTTTGTGCATCGACTCCTCGGCCGCTTCGCACAGCCGGCTCCGCCCCACCACCCGAACTCCAACAGCGTTCGGGCGACATCGATCGGCTCCGCCCCGGCCTGCTCCGCCCCATCAGGCTCTGTTCAGCCGTCTCTGCCCCGACCGGCTTCACCCTGACCGCTCTCCGCCAGCCCTCCTCAACCGCGCATACTACACGGCTCCTCCATCGACGGGGGCCCCTTGCTCGCTGCCTCTACCGGGCTGCTTCCACCGCCGATCCCTCCTTCCAATCCCTCCAGCGCCAATCACTCACCAATTTCACCCCAAACAATGGCCAAACCGCCCTCCCTCTCTCAAATTTTTGAGTCTCTCGCCAAGCTCCTAGCAAATAACAACACCGCACTGATCAGCACCGTCGACTCAACTAGCGGCTAACCGAACGGCCCACTCGGCCACAAGCTGCTCAAATGACGTGTCGATTTCGCCAACCCCGTCGGAGTTTTTTCACCTGAGGCACGAGAGCAATGGTGTGCCCCGATACATGCAGCTAGATTTTCCACTATTCGACGGCCACGAAGACGCCTAAGCCTGGCTTTCTCGCTGTGAACAGTTCTTCGCCCATCCGCACACCTCTTGGGAAAAGTGGCTCAATATTGCTTCCTTTCACCTAATGGGCCCCACCTAACTTTGGTTTTCCCAGCTGCAACGGGAGAAACCACTCCTATCTTGGGAAGATTTCAAAGTGAACTGCACCCTCCGCTTCGGGCCACCTCTACACAGCAATAACTTGGGGGATCTCATTTCTCTGTTGCAGACCGCCTCGATCGACGAGTACCTCAAATAGTTTCAGGTCCGCCTGGCCCGTACTCCCTTAGTTCTTCCTACACAGCAGGTGCCCATCTTCACGGTAGAACTCCATGAACGCCTCCGCATGAACGTGGAATTTTAGGCCCCCACAGATCTGACGACTACAATGAGTTTGGCTCGCATCTGTGAAAAGTGTCTGCTCTTGGATCGCCCCCATCTACATCACCCAGACACCGAGGGGTCCAGTCATACCCCGCGCCCTATGCCATCGCCCACAGTCAGTCTCCCCGCTCCGGCCCGTGATGCAGATCGCCTGGATACCATTCGCCGACTGTCTCTACAGGAGATGAGTGACCATCGTGCCAAGGCCTTTGTTACAGCTGTGACGAGTCATTTTTCGTGGACATCGCTGCAAGCGTCTCTTATGGTTGGAGGTAGATGACCCGACTGCAGAACAGGATGTTGGCACTGATACGGGGGATCCAACGCCGACCGTCACCACAGAACAAGCTTGAGGGCAAGCTTGAGGGCATTTTGGTGTGACTACTTAATATCTGGATGGGGAACCAAGGAAAGGAGGCAAACACGTTTATTTTATTTTCTAATTCCTCTCTTTAATTCCTATATATCTCTCTCTAATTCCTCTTCTATCACACGGACAGCCAGCCCGGTGCCGCCTCTACAGATCGTGATCCGCGTGATCCCGCACACCCTCCTCCGCCGTTCCGCGCCGCAAGCAGCCCGCCACCGCCATAGCTTGCCGAAACTCCAAGAGGGTTCCATGCTCCTCCCTTCGGGACTTCCCTCTTCTTCCCCCGTGTACGCACTCCCAATCTTAACAGTAAAATACATATTTAGTTTGTATATAAAAATAAGAGCTATTGATCATTAATGTATTCCTCTGAATAATCTTATAAAATAAATATTTAGTTTGTATATAAAAATAAGAGCTATTTATCTGTAAATATGCATTATGGATTCTGTTTTATTATCTGAGTTCTTGTATGTACTGAATTTTGGTACTCTGGACTCTCCCTAAAGATTTGGTAATTAGATTACATTTATACGATTAATTGTACTTAATCTGATTATGAAGCCCAAATGACGACCCGAAGATGCCCAGAACTGAAGTGCTCCCTGAGTGGAACACAGGCTCGCATCTGAAAATCTCTAAGTCTGGAACTGTGGTCGATGACCCCACGTCTGAGGATCATACAAACTGCATGTCATATGAGAACGAGGTCATTGATCTGAAGCTTATTACATGTTCTGAACTTTTGCGTTTAGCCTAATTGTAATTAACCTTTTAAATTAATCATATTTGTGTATTGATTATTTTATTTTTTATGCTCTGATCATAATGACAATCTGCATTAAATTAATTGTCAATTAAGTTGTGGGTGGCGTGATCTAATTTGTATAATTTATGTACATATATATATACAAATATATATATAGTTGTTAGCATGTATTTAAAAGAAATTCAAGTTCAGCAGTTTGGCATGATTTTCTAGAGTGAACTAGGGCATAATTTTATAGCAATGATATGTCTAGCCAAGAGAAGTAGAATTTCGTACCATGATATTGCAGAGCTCGTAGACGTGACGCAGCAGTAAGCCTCTTTATTAGAAATATTCTGAAGCACTAACTTGTTCTCAGATTAACAATAAGGCTTATTTCCTCCAGAGACCTAAAAGCACAATTAATATTATAAAGCATCGTGGCGTCACTCCCCAAAATCACGTGGTTAGGAGAGGAGTGGCCACCCCGCTTATAGGCGGTATGAGACTAAACCATCCCTTTTAACGAGTTGCGACGCCCGCTCGGACATCACCGTCCATTCTACGTGGCGCACTCAACACCCCTCCCCCCCCCCCACCCTCGTCACGTGCCCCGTGCTCTCATACTATGTAAAGCATTGTGTCGTCACTCACAAAAACCATGCGGGTAGGGGAGGAGTGACCACCCCGCTTATAAACCCAGGACCAAGAAGCACATTAGGCGGTGTGGGACTAAACTGTCCCGTTTAACGAGTCGCGAGTGGGAGTCCATTCCACGTGATGCACTTCTCCCCAAAATGTAAAGAATACTATGCCACGCTAAAATGGAAATATGCCACGCCTAGATTGGGAGTTCTCGATTTTGCTGTGATTATAAGAAGATCTACTAATTAAATCAGGGTTTACTCGAGAACTCTGAATGATAATAACTAAAGAGTAAGAAACTGAAATTTCAAGAGGGGATCAACATTACCCATAGAATTTTTTTTTTTACTGGAGAAGTCGATCAAAACCAGAAAAGGAATTGACCTTACTGAAGGTTGTTGCAAACTGACAAGGAAGGGGACTTGAAGACCAAAAATCTACGGAAGGGAAAATCATGATTGCCAACCTTTGAAATTAAAAAAATGGGAATGGAAGAAACATGGAAATCCAAGGGATAGATAGCTCTGCTGATTACCTGCATAAGAGGCAAGATAACCTCTGCCTGGGAGAGTTCAGTCGACCGCCTAGAGCACAGGAGAAAGAATCCTCTGCGGCCTGCTGTTGTTGTTTCCTACAGGGATATGTCTGCTGCACTCGATTAGAGGAACAGGAGATGGTGTCGACCTCAACGGAAGGCAGCGAGCGCCTTAAAGTTGTGTGGGAGGTGCGCTGGGAGCATTGGTGCCCATCGTTAAATAGGGAGAGGGAGGCGTCAACTTGCTGGAACGAGGGAAGAAATCACTCGGTTTCGTTCTGTTTTGCGGCTGGGAGTGAGGAAAAGGGTTTTTGCGAGTTACGGAAATCGTGGGAGATAAAGGCGGAAAAGGCTCCCGATTACCAACTGTGACCTTGAGATACTAAATAAACCGAGTGAGGGGCGGGGAGAAACATGCGGCTTGGTTATAGAAACTGTGGCTCACGTTAATTAGAGGAGTTGTTGTTGAAGGTGTCTAAAATGAAAAATAAACTTTTTTCTTTAATCACAAAAACGTCATTCCACCAATACACCAGAGCTAGGAGATTAACGTTGTCGTGCACCTCTAAATTACGCGGAAATAAATTCTATAATCTTCAATACAATTTATAATTAACATGCAACAACTAATCATAATACTCTGTACCTTGACAGCATGACTTGCTAGATCATTTTCTCTCATGATCAGTCCTTGAAATTAAATTTTATTTTTGCATTAAATTATGAATGCTACAAATCTCTCCTAATAAAATATTCATCCTCGAAAATTACAATCATATCTGGGTCGAAAAAAGAAAGCATAATTTTCATTGCTCCGGAGTTCATCTTCTCTTTCAAATGTATAGCATGTATACTCAGGTTGACCACAATTCATCCAAAGAATTTTTACAAAACAAATCTCTCTGTTCTTGAGCTTCTGAATCCTTGGGTCCACTACAATAATTGGCTTAATACTGATACTAAGATTCGATTCGATTAGTGCACTAATCCCCTGACTAGGATCTCTGACTGCTCTCCTCAGATAAGAGACGTGCAATAAATCATGTAATCCACTCATTTCCTCGGGCAAAGCCAACCTATATGCAACCTCATCAATGCGCACCAGTACCTCGAATGGACCAACAAACTTTGGACTCAATTCCACTGAACTGTGCCTCTGATCATAATACTTGGTTTGACGATCTTGAGCTATTTTCATACGCTCCTGAATAAGTTTGACTCGATCTATGATTTTGTCAATCCATGATTCCTTATTAGCAATTCTCTCTTCACTTTTGGCCCAACATAATGGTGTCCGACAACGTCAGCCAAAAAGTGTCTTGAAGGGTGTCATCTCATTGCTTGTCTGGAAACTATTATTGTAGGAAAACTCTACCAGTGTGACATATTTCTCTCACTTACCTCGAAAGTCTACAATGCACATACGAAGCAAGCCTTTCATAATTCTATTTGTGCGCTACGACTGTCCATCCGTCTGGGGGTGGAAGGTTGTATTGAACTGTAGCTTAATGTCCAAAACGTTCCTGAACATATTTCCATTCAGTCGAACTATCTCATCTACGTATAACTAAGCTAATTTTGGGCCCTGATCCGTCTTTTTATTAAGGATGAAGTGGGTAACCTTGATAAAATGGTCAACTATAACGCATAAAGAATCATTCCCACTCCGAGAATTGGAAAGGTCATGAACGAAATCTATCGATATAACCTCAAAATTCCATTCTGGAATAGGAACTGGTTACATCTTGCACCATGTTTTCTAACATTTGGCTTAAAATAATTTGTAAGTTTCAAACTTTCCAGCGAACTCTGCAATGTCCCTCTTTAACCCAGGCCACAAAACTGACTTTTTAAGGTCAACGTACAACTTTGTGCTGCCCGAATGTATATAGTATTTAGAATTATGAGCCTCAACAAGGAAGTCCTCACGAAGGTGATAAACATCTAGGTCGCACACTCTTCTTTTATGCAGTAGGAAACTCTCATAAATTACAAAGTCCTCTTTTTGTCCAGGCTGAGTCAAATCTCATGATTCTGCCATTTTTGGATCTAAAGGCAAAACCTGTTTGATTATATCCTTAATGTCACACTTGACCTCTATCCAATATAGGCTAGCAGCACAAAACAGGTGCGTGGTATCACACCGATCTCTTGTCTCTCTAGAGCTCGCACCAAGTCCTGCTAAGTGATGAGGGAGTAGCTCGAACCCCATCTGCTACCAAATTTGTTTTACCCAAATGGTACAGGATATCCACATCATAATCTGAAAGGAAATCATTCTACCTACACTGCCTCATATTGAGCTCTTGCTGAACAACTATATATTTAAGGATTTTGTGATCCGTAAAGATTACACAACGAACTCTGTAGAGGTAATGTCTTCAAAGCTTCAGTGTGTGAACCAATGTTGCTAATTCTAAATCATAAACAGGGAAATTCTTCTTGTGAACGTTTAATTGTCTGGAGGCAAAGATTATGACCTTTCCATACTACGTAAGCATAAAACCCAGACTTTGACCCGAAACGTCGCTATAAATTTGAAAATCATATGTATCTGAAGGTAAACTCAATATATGTGCAGTCATCAATCTGGTTTTGAACTCTTCAAAACAAGCTCACATTCAACTTTCCAACTAAAGGTTTTTTTCTTTTCGGGTGAGTGTGGTAAAGATAGGGCTATTTTCGAGAAGTCGTTCAGGAATCTCCTGTAGTAATTTGCTAAACCAAGGGAAACCAAGGACTTAGTAACAGCCTTCGGCCTTAACCAAGCCTTTATTGCTTCTATCTTATCTGAATCCATTACGAGACCTATCTGATTGATAACTTGTCCCAAGACGGTTACCTTTGAAAGCCAGAACTCACACTTAGAAAATTTCGCATACAAAAGATTCTCCCAGAGGGTACTCAACACTGTCCTGAGGTGCTCGAGATGATCTTTTTGACTCCTTAATAAACCAGGGCATCGTCAATAAAAACGATCACAAAACGATCTAGGAACTCCCAAAACACCATATTTATCAAGTCCATAAAGATAGACGAGGAGTTAGTCAGTTCAAACAACATGATTACAATCTCAAGGTGTTCGTGCCTTGTGCTAAAAGAGGTTTTTTGAACATACTCATTGTAACAACCCGATTTTCATGTTATAATAATAATAATAAAAATAATAATAATAATGATAATAATAATAAGAAGAAGAAATAAAATAAAACCTAAATTACCCCCATATAATCCGAGAGCCAGCTCCCCCTAACGATCCATATGTTTCCCACAAGCCGAAACCCGCAAGATCTATCAGCATAGGATATTTCTCCCGATCCCGCTCGATGCCGACTCCCGCAAGATCTATAACTTGATTCCTCCATTGTCGTGTTTGTCAATCTACTCTTGTACATCTGAATTACTAAATTTGTATCATGTCTTGATATGTTAAAAATCTCCTAAACCATAAATCCTTAAAGTCAATAATGTTATAAGAAATTCTTGAAAGGTAGTGTTAAATTGATGTGACGGTCTGACTCGAGTTTCTGCTTAACTGACAACGGAAACCAACAAATGACTATAGCAAACACAACTATCTTGATAAGACTTGCATTTAGACTTACATTAGAATCACGTGCATCAAATAAAACACTTCCACCTTTCACTGATTACAGCTAATGATATTTCTTGATCTATCTATATTATATTTTGGAGTAGTCTCTTGATTCTAATTATTTCTATTGACTCATTTACTTGTCTGTTTTGGTAGCATCGATTCATGAAAACTGGTACTTGTATATTCTGTTTCTACTGTTATTTACTTTAACTTTGCTCACCTGTTTATTTCAATATTCTGGGCTTTTTCTTTCTATTTTGGAATTGCCTTAGCGTTATTGACACAGCCGCCAGGTCCTCGAGCCCGATCTGCTTAAAATTCCAGGTTCTATATTTACATTTCATTTACTGTCAAATATTTCATTTATGTAATAATTGCAATCAAACATTTTTTTTGTTATCATA
The DNA here is from genome assembly GCA_039583875.1 of Platanthera guangdongensis. Taxonomy (NCBI): domain Eukaryota; kingdom Viridiplantae; phylum Streptophyta; class Magnoliopsida; order Asparagales; family Orchidaceae; genus Platanthera; species Platanthera guangdongensis. The sequence goes on from CM077151.1 coordinate 22,390,867, forward strand.
GACAACTATTAGACTATTTAAATACTTTATGTACTAGAATTTGATATTAATGTATGTGCATCCTCTTTTGATTCATAATTACATTAAATATGTAGTAGTGTCTTGTAAAACATAATTTTTACAAAATACATGTGCATTTAAAATTCTCACTAATTTAAACTCTAAAATCTTCCGCAATAAAAAAATCAAACTGTTTTACTTAAAAATACTTATTTTTTACCTATAACCAGTATCTCAGCATCCGCCTTAGCAGACATGGTTTTCTTTCCGCTCATGTCTGTAGCATCACGGCCCGCCCGAAACGCACTCTAAATTTTGTCGAGACGGGACGTGATAGTTGGCATCAGAAGGAGGTTGAGCATATATAAATAAAATATTTTATAAATTCTACATACTTTGAATTCTATTATATAAGTATATACATCCATGCATCATTTTTTCACTCAACTTGTCATTATCTGTTGTTCGCGGGTGAAACACGCAAACACTCACTCATAAGCATGAGTAGTATGCACACGAATGTTAAAGAATTATGAACAAACTTAGCACTTTTGTGCATATAAATTTTCACTAGGATATACACCGTTTGCGAATATTAAATTGTATGAGCAATTTAATATTCTCAAGTGCGTTGACATTAGAATCTTAATATGCATGACATTTTAAGTGATATGTGCGCATGTATATCCATTCATTTGCATTCATATCATAAATCATTGCACAAGTGTGAAGCCAAAAGAACAATAATGATTTTACACACATGAATTTACTAATTACTTGACATCGCAAAAAATCTCGTGATTACACTTGCACGATTATTACCTAGAATTGTCCAACGAAAATGCTGTAATAATTATATAATTTATGTATATGACAGTAAGAAATGTGTTAGAATCTCTAGTTTCAAGTCCTCGATATTCGTATTCAGGTCTGTCTGTTCTGCTTAACTATCGATCTTATTCAGTCCTCTTGTTTTCCCTCTAGTTAGCTTCTAAGTGTCAGCAAGAAATGAGAGTCCCCTTGTAAATTGCTCTGCTGAATTACTTCAGCGTTGTCGTGTACTCTTTCTTCCCTAAATTGCTTTACTTTTGTCGATACTCAATCGTCATTCAGCTTTCTTTCCTCTTTGGTGTTCTATCTTCGCTTCGTGCAAGAATTTTCTCGCTCTCAAATTCTCGAATCTTACCTTTCAATTTCGAGCAAATTAAAGCAATTCATGTATTCCCCGAGGGCGATCTTTCGTATCTGGTCGATCCTGCCAAGATTGTATTGTATCAAGTACGCAAGTTTCGAAGAAACCAAAACTCATTCCCATGGTAGATATATTCTGAATGTATGATAAGTCTGAAGAGTTCCCCTCTGAACGTGTATCTGATCTACGTAGCAAGTATCTGCAACATTTATCTTGATTTTGATAAATCTTCGCGCTTGTTCTCCTCTCTGTTTCTTCGTGTTCATAGTTAACTTCTATGCCTTGATCTACAAACCTTGTTGGAATGAATGTCATATGAATCTTCGCCCTAAGAGTCTCCATTCAGAGAGTTTCTCAAAAAGTTTCAGGACGAAACTTCCTAAGTAGGGAAGGATGTAACAACTCGGTTTTCATGTTATAATAATAATAATAATAATAATAATAATAATAATAATAAATAAAATAAAACCTAAATTACCCTCATATAACACGAGAGCCAGCTCCCCCTCCCAATCCATATGTTTCCCGCATGCCGAAACCTGAAAGATCTATCGGCCTACGGTATTTCTCCCAATCCCGCTCTATGTCGACTCCCGTTTCCGCTGCTGATCCCGCACTCGACTCCGACTCCCGCTCCCTCGCCGCCTCCCGATTCCGACGCCTCCTCGGGCTTCTCTTTGCTCGTCTCCTCCATCTCAGGTCGGCGACAACCTCAACTCTCCAGGCCGGCAGCAGTGCTTCCTCTCCTCCAATGGGCCAGCAGCCATCTACCTCTATTCTGTGGGCTCCGATTTCGCCCTTTCTCCTTCGTTTTGGTCAGGATTTTTGCGAGAGGAACGCCTAAGGTTTCTTTCCCTCTCCTCCTCGGGCTTGGTTTTGATTCCTCTTGGTAAGATATCCTCTCTTCCCCCTGATTTCAGATTTTTCTGTGAATACTATTTTGATTTCGTGGCCTAAATTTCTTATACTTCGCGATCCAAGTTGTGCCCCTCTTTTATTGTCTAATTATTGTGTATGAGTGTAATCTAGTGCCTCTCCTCGACTTGCGTGATGGAATCTCTCAGAAGTCCTCTCCAAATTAGGGTTTTTCCATACCCAAGCGCTGTCAAGTCTTCATCTCTGTGTGGTATCTCTTCTCCCCACACTCATGAGGAAGGTAAATTTCTTAACCCCTCTTTTGTTTGAGTCTTGCGATAAATAAATTGTCTGTGTTAGTGTAGTAGTATTTTGCTATATCGCTTACGTCGTTCTTGTACAGGTTCAAAATAGGATTTCTGATTTCGCTTGCGCCGCCGCTCAGCCGTCACCGCCAGTTTCAGCTTCCTTAAGGCAAGTAGAGATTTCTCTCTCTTGCAAGCATTGTGTTTAATTTATTGCATCTGTCCTTTGATTACATGTCTGTATCCCTGTATACAGTTGATCTGTCAAATGATTTTTAATTCATGAGTGACAAACTGGATAAATTAATAGTGTAGGGTTTAGACTATTGGATTTGACATGAGTTAGAGTAAGGAGCTAATTTTAATTGGATTCTCACGTTGATGGATTGCATATGTTTTGATGAATAATTTGAGAAACAGTAAGTTTGAGCACGAGCATTAATAAATTTGAATGATCATTGTTAGGGCTCCCGGCTAGCGATTAAATGATTGTTGGATTATGTCATGTTCGTACCGTACACACATTTGAATTGAAAGATAATAATTGTAACGAATTCTGGATAACAAATACATGTTTTTTGCTTTATATTATGCTTGTAGTGAACACATGTTTACTTGGGAGATACTTGCGTATAAAAAATCAAACTATTTTTACTTAAAAGTGATTATTTTTAACATATAACTAGTATCTTTGTATCCGCATTAGCAGACATGGTTTTTTTTCCGCTCATGCTTGTGGCATCACGGCCCGCCCGAAGCGCACTCTGACTTTTGTCGAGACGGGTCGTGACAGTTAGTATCAGAGGGAGGTTAGTTCAAATGATAAAATATTTTATAATTATCAATAATTTTGAAATTTATTTTAAAAAAAAAGAAAAATACATGCCTCATTTCTTTACTCACTTGTCATTATCTGTTGTTCGCAGCTGAACCACGGACACACTCACTCATAAGCATGAGTAGTATGCACACGAATGTTAAGGATTATGGACAAACTTAACATTTTTGTGCATATGAATTTTCACTAGGATATACACCGCTTGCGAATATTAAATTGCATGAGCGGTTTAATATTTTCAAGTGTGCTGACATTAGAGTTCTAATATGCATGACACGTTAAGTGATATGGGCGCTTAACATGTCATGTGTATCCATTCATTTGCAATCATATCATAAATCAGTGCACAAGTGTGAAACCAAGAACAACAATAATGATTGTACACAGATGGATTTTCTATTTGTTTGACATTACACATGATCTCGGTATTGCACTTGCATGATTATTACCTAGAGTTGTTCAATGAAAATGTTGTAATTATTACATATTTTTGTACATAACAGTAAAAAATGTGTTAAAATCACTAATTTCAACTCCCCGATATTTGTAATTAGTCATTTCTGTTTTGTGTGTCTGTCAATCCTATCTGGTCATCCTGTATCTCCTTCTTGAGAGCTTCTAAGTGTCTACAAGAAATGAGATTGTTCTTGTGAATTGCTCTGTTGAATAACTTCAGCGTGGTTTTGTGCTCTTACATCCCAAGGGCGACTCGCTTCCGTCGATACTCAATCGTCATTCAGCTTCTTTTCCTCTTCGATGTTCTATCTTCGTTTCGTGTAAAGATTTCATCGCTCTCCAATTCTCGAGTCTTACCTTTCAATTTCGAGCAAATTGAAGCAATTCATGTATTCCTCGAGGGCAATCTTTTATATCTGGTCGATCCTGTCAAGATTGTATTATATCAAGTACGCAAGTTTCAAAGAAATTAAAACTCATTCATGTGGTAGCTACATTCTGAATGCATGATATGTCTGAAGAGTTCTTCTATGAACTTGAACCTGACCTGTGCTGCAAGTATCAACAACTTTTCTCTTGATTTGGGCACGTCTTCGCACTTGTTCTTCTGTCTACTTCAGTACATTCTTACTTATTCTTTCAGCCTTGAATTACAATCTTGTTGTGAAGAAGGGTATCAGGATCCTCGCCTTAGAGTCCCCATTCAGAGAGTTTCCCAGGGAAGTTTCGGGACGAAACTTCCAAAGTTGGAGAGAATGTAACAACCTGATTCTATGTAATTTTTAATAATAATAGTATTAATAATGATAAGGTTTTCTATAAATGAAAAAAACCCGAATCCCCCCCATTCTAAACCCGAGCCCCCCCCCCCCCCCCTTCACGTATCCCGCTCTCAGCCGGTCTTGCGGTTTTTGCACCTGTCCCAATTCCGCAAGCCACACGAAACACCACACCCGATTTCGCCGCCTTCTTCTGCTCCCAGCGCCGACGCCTCCTCCTGATCTTCCTCATGCTTTCGCCGGCGTCTCCTACTTCTCCTGTCGTGGCAGCCGCCTGCTTCTCCATCTCCTCTAGGGTCGGCAACCTATTCTTCTCCGTTTATAGAGGTTGACTGCTTCAGATCCTCCTCAACAAGGCCGGCAGCACTGCCTCTTCTCCTTGTTGGTTCGGCTAGGGGCCGGCAGCCCTTCCTTATAGGGTCGGCAGTCCCTTTCCTCCTCCCTCTTCTTCGTCGATTTGGCCGTGGATTTCCAGAAATGCCTAGGGTTGGGTTCCCTCTCCTCCTTGAGCCCGGTTTTGACTCCATTTTTGTAAGAATCTTCCTCATTCACCCTTAATCAAAATTTTTTTGATTCTTAAATAATTTTTGATGCTCCAAATTTGCATATATCTTGTGTTTCAGATTTTTGTCCCCCTTGTTATCATTCAACTATTGTGTATTAGTGATTTTAGGCATCGTTCGTCGCGCCAATTGACGGTTTGTGAAGGAAGCCCTCTCCGATTTAGGGTTTCCCTAGCGGAGCGCCGCCAAGTCTCCGTCTTCGCGTGCAATCTCTTCTCCTCTCACTCTTGAGGGAGGTAAATCTGTTAACCGCTCTAGATTTAGTTATGTATCATATAATTGCTTGTGCTAGCATTTTTGCATTCCTGTCATGTCTATTTATCAAATATTGTCTGTGATTGTTCCTGAACAGGTCCAGTAGAGTTCTTGTTTCTGCTAGTGTCGCCGCTAGTCTCAGCTTCTTTAAGGCAAGTAGAGATTTCTCTCTCTTGCAAATATTGTGTTTAACTTATTGTATTTGTCCTTTGATTGTATGTCTGTATCCCTGTAAATAGATGATATGTCAAACGACTTTAATTCATGAGTGTTGAACTGAATAAATTAATAGTGTAGGGTGTAGACTATTGGAATTGACATGCGTTAGTGTAAGAAGAAAATTTTAATTGAATTCTCACTTTGATGAATTTTGTCTCTTTCGATGAATAATTTGAGGACCAGTAAGTTTGAGCACGATCATTAATAGATTAGAATGATCATTGTTAATGCTCCTGATTAGTGATTTAATGATTGTTGGGTTATGTCACGCTCGTACTGTACACACATATAAATTGGAAGATAATAATTGTAACAAATTCTGAATAACAAATATATGTTTGGTGTTTATATATCATAATCGGTAGTGAACGCATGTTTTCTTGGAAGATAACTGTGCCCTGAAATTTGTTTAACTTAAACGAGTACTCGATATCTCTGATCCGACACATGTCAATCTCTACAATATACTCGATAAATCTTCTTGATATTATGACTTTAACCTCTCTAACCCGCGAGGCTTAAACTCGATGTCTGGTTCCTTCTGTATTGTCGAATCTGATTTCGTACGTCTGTCCGAGTAAAACCTATTCTTGATCTGATTTTTCACTTTAAGTGAATTAGTTTCTGTTAAAAATCACTGCAGTGTGAATCATGCAACTCATAATATCATAAGCAAACATTGAAATGTATTGGGGTCACTTGAGTTGCAGTCTTCACGGTGTCAGTTGGGACACACTAAGACTCCTTGAGCCGGGCCAGGGCCGTGACGAGTGTCACTACAAGCAAGAGACTTTTCTAATAAGACATGTATCTGGACTGAGTGTGAATCATGCGCACCACTCAAAACACTTACACACTTCATTGATTGCAACTTATGATATTACTTGCTCTATTTTGTGTAATGCTCCGAAGTAAGCTTAATTCAATTATTTTTGTTTGACTGTTATAACTATCTGAGTTAGTAGCTCTGATTTATGAAAACTAGTACACTTATACATTTTTTCGGTTACTATTTTGTGCTTTACTTTACTCACCTTGTTTATTTCAATGTTTTGAGTCTTTTCCTTTTTGTTTTGGAATTGTAATAGAGTTTGTGCAGCGCCGACAGGTTCTCGAGCCCAATCTGCTTAAAGTTCCAAGTTTTATGTTTACATTTCTTTTACTGTCAAATATTTTTTTATGTAATAATTGCAATCAGATATTTTCTCTGGTATCATGGACAACTGCTAGGTTATTTAAATACTTTATGTACAAAAATTTGATATTAATACATGTGCATACTCTTTTGAACCATAATTACATGAAATCTGTAGCAGTGCCTTGTAAAACATGATTTTTTACAAAATATGTGTGCATTTAAAATTCTCACTGTTTTAAATTCTAAAAACTTCCGCAAAACAAAATCAATCTGTTTTTTACTTAAAAGCAATTATTTTTAACCTATAACTAGTATCTCTGCATCCGATTTAGCAGACATAGTTTTCTTTCCGCCGTTGCTTGTGGAATCACGGCCCGCCCGAATCGCACTCTGACTTTTGTCGAGACAGTTGGTATCAGAGCGAGGTTAGTTCAAAAGATAAAATATTTTGTAATTATCAAATATTTTGAAATTTATTTAAAAAAATACATGCATCATTTCTTCACTCACTTTTCATTATCTGTTGTTCGCGGATGAAACATGCAGACACTCACTCATAAGAATTAGTATGCACACGAATGTTAAGGTGTTATGGACAAACTTAACATTTTTGTACATATGAATATCTACTAGGATATACACCGCTTGCAAATATTAAATTATACGGACAGTTTAATATTTTGAAGTGCGCTGACATTAGAGTCCTAACATGCATGACATGTTAAGTGATATGAGCGCTTAACATGACATGTGTATCCATTCATTAGCATTCATATCATAAATCATTGCACAAGTGTGAAGCCAAGAACAACAATAATGATTATACAAACATGAATTTTTTATTTGCTTGACATTGCACATGATCTCGATATTACACATACATGATTATTACATACAGTTGTCCAATAAAAATGTTGTATTTATTACATAATTTATGTATATGACAGTAGGAAATCTATTAGAATCTTTAATTTCAACTCCCCGATATTTGTAATTAGTTCTTTCTGTTTTGTGTGTCTGTCAATCCTATCTGGTCATCCTGTATTTTCTTCTAGATAGTTTCTAAGTGTCTGCAAGAAATGAGATTCTTCTTATGAATTGCTCTGATGAATTACTTCAGCGTGGTTTTGTGCTCTTCCATCCCCAGGGCGACTCGCTTCCATCGATACTCAATCGTCAATCAGCTTCTTTTCCTTTTTGATGTTCTATCTTCGTTTCGTGTAAGGATTTCCTCGCTCTCCAATTTTCGAGTCTTACCTTTCAATTTCGAGCAAATTGAAGCAATTCATGTATTCCCCGAGGGCGATCTTTTGTATCCGGTCGATCCTACCAAGATTGTATTGTAACAAGTACACATGTTTCAAAGAAATTAAAACTCATTCTTGTGGTAGCTATATTTTGAATGCATGGTATGTCTGAAGAGTTTTTCTATGAACTTGAATATGACCTGCGTTGCAAGTATCAGCAACTTTTCTCTTGATCTGGGTATGTCTTCGCTTTTGTTCTTCTGTCTACTTCAGTACATTCTTACTTATTCTTTCATGTCTTGAATTACAATCTTGTTGTGAAGAAGGGTTTCTCAGAGAAGTTTCAGGACGAAACTTCCTAAGTAGGAGAGAATGTAACAATCTGATTCTATGTAATTTTAAATAATAATAGTATTAATAATGATAAGGTTTTCTATAAATGAAAAAAAACCCTAATTCCCCCCTCCCATGCTAAACCCGAGCCCCCCCCCCTCCCCCTTTTCTCGTATCCCGCTCCCAGCCCGTCTCCCGGATTCTGCATTTGTCCCGATTCAGCAAGCCGCACGAAACCCTGCCCCCCGATTTCGCCGCCTTCTTCTGCTCCCAGCGCCGACACCTCCTGATCTTCCTCATGCTTTTGACGGCGTTTCCTGCTTATCCTGCCGTGGTCGCCGCCTGCTTCTCCATCTCCTCTAGGGCCGACACCTATTCTTCTCTATTTTTGGAGGCTGACTGCTCCAGCTCCACCTCAACAAGGCCGGCAACACTGCCACTTCTCCTTCTTGGTTCGGCTAGGGGCCGGCAGCCCTTCCCTATAGGGTCGGTAGTCCCTTTCCTCCTCCCTCTTCTTCGTCGATTTGGTCGTGGATTTCCAGAAGTGCCTAGGGTTAGGTTCCCTCTCCTCCTTGAGCCCGGTTTTGACTCCTTTTTATAAGAATCTTCCCCATTCACCCTTAATAAAAATTTTCTTGATTCCTAAATAATTTTTGATACTCTAAATTTGCATATATCTTGCGTTTCAGATTTTTGTCCCCTTGTTATCATCTAACTATCGTGTATTTGTGATTTTCGGCATCGTTCTCCGATTTAGGGTTTCCCCTAGCCGAGCGCCGCCAAGTCTCCGTCTTCGCGTGGAATCTCTTCTCCCCTCACTCTTGAGGGAGGTAAATCTCTTAACCGCTTTTGATTTAGTTATGTATCGTATAATTGTTTGTGCTAGTATTTTTGGATTTCTGTCATGTCTATTTATCAAATATTGTCTGTGATTGTTCCTGAACAGATCCAGTAGAGTTCTTTGTCTGCTAGCACCGCTTAGCCGTCGCCACTATTTTCAGCTTATTTAAGGCAAATAGAGATTCATCTCTCTTGCAAACATTGTGTTTAACTTATTGTATATGTCCTTTGATTGTATGTCTGCATCCCTGTAAATAGTTGATTTATGAAAACTGTTGAAAATGAATTTCACACTCGCACTGATGAATTTTGTCCAATAGTCAATCCAATTAAATATTGTCTGTGATTGTTCTACCTGTCTGAGTTAGTAGCTCTGATTTATGAAAACTTGTACACTTATACATTTTTTGTTTCTGTTATTGTTCTGTATTTTACTTTACTCACCCTGTTTATTTCAATGTTTTGAGTCTTTTCTTTTTTGTTTTGGAATTGTCTTAGAGTTTATGCAGCGCCGCCAGGTTCTCGAGTCTAATCTGCTTAAAATTCCAGGTTTTATGTTTACATTTCTTTTACTATCAAATATTTTTTTATGTAATAATTGCAATCAGACATTTTCTATGATATCATGGATAACTGCTAGGCTATTTAAATAATTTATGTACTAGAATTTGATATTAATGCATGTGAATCCTCTTTTGAACCATAATTGCATGAAATCTGTATCAGTTCCCTGTAAAACATGATTTTTTACAAAATACTTGTGCATTTAAAATTATCACTGTTTTAAACTTTAAAAACTTCCGCATAAAAAATCAAATTGTTTTTACTTAAAAGTAATTATTTTTAACCTATAAATAGTATATCTGCATCCACCTTAGTAGACATGGTTTTCTTTCCGCTCATACTCGTGGCATCACGGCTCGCCCGAAGCGCTCTCTGACTTTTGTCGAGACGGGTCATGACACCGGTGATGGTATCGAAAGGCTGGAGAAATTTTTTAAAAACCATTGTTGATTGTTGAAAAAACCCCAAGGCAAGCGAGCTCGGGAGGGAGAAGCTCTTATGATCCAGTATTTTAGAGAGAGAACCTCCGCCTTCTAGTGAGAGAATTTACTTACACATTAATCTATTAAAAGATTGTTTTCTAATGTTTACTTACTAATATATATAAAATCATCAATCTATTTAAAATGTTCTTTCTAGTAGTAAGTAGGTGGACTAGATTGCAATCAAAACTCAAGTCCTTCGTAATACAAGCACACAAAACTGTTGAAAACACATGTTTTAGAGAATAGGGATTTCAATTCACTAGTAGAAGATAATATGACAGTACTTCCTGATACATGACAGACGTCACACCTGCATGCCACCCTGAAGTCCCACCAGGGGGCCCACCTTGGCGTCGCACCAAGGCGGTTTTTATCAAGCCCGCGGACCATACACCCCAACTCATCCCTGGCTCCACCACGGGGCGGATAGATTGTTGAGGTCGGGGCTCCATCCCCCGACCTCCTTGATAAAGAGTCTTCAGGCAGACACTCATCACAAACTGATTTGCGGATCAGTTGGTGATGAGAGTCTGTCTGAAGACTCATTATCAAGGAGGTCGAGGGATCAAGCCCCGGCCTCAACAACTTTTCGGGTTCCGGTGGTAGGACCGGAGATGAGTTGGGGTGTACGGCCCGCGGGCCCGATAAAGCCGCATTGGTGCGACGCCAAGGTGGGCCCCCTAGTGAGACAGCAGGGTGGCAGATATGTGTGATGCCTGTCCTACATCACTTCCTCTCTTTATCCAGAAACAAAGGACTCTACATTTCCCCATAAAATATAAGTTACACCTTCCCAATCCCAAGCAAAGGTAAATTAATTTCTCTTGAAGTAAAAAAAGATAGTCAGGACTGGCAGTCTGGCAGCCTTACCCAAGCATTTGGGGTCAGCTTAAAGAATACTTTGTCTCATTATTTTCTCTGTTGAGTGTTTCTATTAGAATTAGACATATTCTTTGTAAAGTACTTTGAACAGCAAATATTCATGTCACATCAAGTCTACCTAGTCTACTTCATTATCCTAGAAGTGAAGAATGATACATTGATAACAGCAATTTGAAGAAAAAAGTTGATAGTATATAAAAAAATAAATAATTACTCAAACCTCCCCTGTAAACTAGCATAATTAGTGAGAGCACCCCTCTTATTTTCGAAATTACAAAAAACTCCCCTAAGTTTTCATTTCATTACCAAAACCTCCCCTGATCTTTTCATTTCATTGCATTCATGAAGAAAAATACCCCCCTGGACACTGTTCACCGAGGGGGGTGTTTTTGTGCATGGATGTTATGAAATTAAATCTTCATGGGAGGTTTTTGTAATGAAATGAAAACTTTAGGGGAAGTTTTTGTAATTTCGAAAATAAGAGGGGTGTTGTCAGTAATTTAGCAAAGTTAGAGGGGAGGTCCCGGTAAATGGCCCTATAAAAAAATTGTAAGTTACAAACTTACCACTCTAAGATGGATCTCCAAAATTATTGCAATTTCTTGAGGGTGACAAAAAAATCCCTTTGAGATTAGAAGAGCTGCCTGTCGAAGAGTTGAGCATTCCAATTTTTTGTTATCTTCAAAACATCGAAGAGAAAGAATAATGGTAGAAGTTATTTCTGGATGAAGTATTAAGAAGGTCAAGCCTGATGAAAAAAGAAAATCGGACGTATATGAGAATCCTGATTCTACAAGTACTAAATTAAGATTCATGTTTTCTAAATAAACATTAGTAAGTTCAGACAGAAAACCTGAACGACAAAACAGAAGAGACAGAAGCAGTGACTGAAACGAAATAGCAATTTCCATAAAGATTTCAGCTACGATTCCAGTTGCTGAATGCAATGAAGGGAAGGACAATAATGCTGCTGACAAAGGAAAAAATCCTCTTTCCTGTTTGGAAGTAACTTCAATTAAATCCAGTATCTCATATTAGCAATTCATAAAGCTAAAAAAAACTGAAAATAGGATAAGTTTAAAACACTAGGCATATTTTTCTAATGTTCCAGCACAAAGTAAGGGAGGTTAGCTAACAAAGAAAAAACGTGATGAACGTTAATCTTTGATCAAGCAGAAGTAAAATATAGTACAATGGAAGTACGAAATACAATAAAATATATGTTACCTTTAGAAGTGACAGCAAATTTATGTCACTATCCCATGTCAAGAAACTATATTTAGACAAGGCAATGCAGCTGGAGGTTGCTTTGTATGATAAATGGCCATCAGAATTACCAGTGCCTAAGGACTTTCGTGCAATGCCGGTAGGTGAAGGATCCTCAAATGGTCCACATAAATGTAACAAATTCTGGATCATTTTATCATGAGTTTAAAACTATAAAAACATATAAAACTAAGCAACAATTGAATTATCAAACATTCAAGAGACAGGGGATGAGGAAACTGACCATAATTTGTTTGATTTGAGAAGCTGCACTCACAAGTGAATTTATTGGGGCAGATTTAGATAAATAATCTGAAGGATTTTCCACTACCGATAACACTGAAATCTGCAGGAACAAATGTATAAGCATACAACCTAAAAATAATTTGTTATAGGCGAAAAGGCACAAGATCGCCAGTAAGTGCACAAGGCTACACAATAGGGGACTAAATTCTGAACGCATCCTCTGATGTGTAAGATCTTTGGCCTCTAACACGTGGATTTTTTTTTTACTTTTTTTTATAAGTGACATGGGAGTGGGCCAGCCGTTGGGCCAAGCATTCACTCCAAACCAAGTGACAGTAGGTGGAGATAAAATTCATATTACATACACAAGGATACATGAGTTTTTCAAAATGTGTGTGTGTGTGAACATATGCACAAACAAAGAAAATATTTTGCCAACGACAACACTCAAGCCTTTATCCCACTATAGTGGGGTCGGCTATATGGATACTTTGTCGCCACCGTGTTCTATCTTGTGTCATAATCTCACTAATGCCTAAGTACATCTTTTTGTACAATTTCTCAAATGATTCATACTCATAAGGATGACTAAATTTTACGTTGATCGTCTACCCAACACAACCCTCAACAAAGAAAATATTTTACATACATAGAAAAAATTAGTTAATTGTAATTTGTGATTAATAAACACAAACCTCGTATCGTGATGCTACTTCATAGCTACGCAAACGGTGCAGAACATAGGAGGCTAGGTAAGCAACATCATGTCTCTGTCTCCTAAGAAGCAGTTTCAGTAAATTGCAGTAACCTTCACTTCTAGTAGCTGGTACCTTATCATCATTACGTGGCCACCAGCCCAAGAATGCATCACACCCAACAGAATGCCTAGTAGCATTCTCAATAACACCAAGTAAAAGTAGTGTAAAGGCAGTAGAACTTTGCTTCTCATCACCCAGTAAGGTAACAATTAGTTCCATCCCACCTTGATTAACAAAATGGAAACAGCTTTCACTTGCCGAGCAAACAAGAAGGACCATACTCAATCCAAGGGTTGAGTTTTTGCACTACAAGTGAAAAAGAACATGCATTTAGTGATGCAAAAAGTTTTAAGTAATAATACATTGAAGTAAATTTGAGAGAGTAGAATTGAGAGATCTAATGTTACCTGGCAGAGAAGTGAAATATCAAGAGATGGATTTTTTTGTAGAAATGGGAATTGTCGGAACAGCATATCAACTATCAGTTCTGAAGTGATTAAATCAGAATCTAGCAACAGGCTCTCATTACCTGCTGAAGTTTGGAGGAACTTATAAAGTTCTAGAAGCTCATTTGTAGCCTCTAAAATAACTGAAAGGAAACTCTGTAGGTCTTTTCTCTCATATATGGCCTCACGGGGCCTAAATTCATCCACAGAGGCTACCATGCCATAATAACTATTACTATTAGTAACATGTGAATGGAGAACTGACACAAAGGTTCTCAATATCTTAAGAATGATGCTTTCATCATCAGAGAGTTGACATATCTTTAGAGCCAAATGTAGGAAATGACTCATCTCAGGTAAAATATCTGAATCTGGAAACGGAAGTGAAAGAGAGAGTGTGGAAGATATTAATTCCTCAATAATCAATTTATCTGAAAGCAAAGCAGGTGGCAGATCCTCAAGCTTTCCATCCAAAGGAGAGGAAACTAAGCTAGCCAAAGAAGTGTCCAGATCAAAATCTATATTGAATTGCCCCAGATCTTCAGCGGTATTACCGTATACAACAAGTGTGATGCTTCGATAACAGCCTCTCACTATTAAATGGCTTGTAACTACAGCCTGTACGATGACAATTAACATGAATGTGCAGGACAGAAACATAGGTTTGTAAAGTAATTGAACTCCAGGAAGAATGCTAATAACTCAAGGTCTACTGAATTTTTATAATAGAAGAAATCCTCTGAAAAAATAAACAGGTTGTCTATAGGATGCATAAAACGGAAATAAAAAGATGTATGCAATATGACAAGCTTCCATAAACAGAATAAAATATCTGATGGAGGCCATGCTACTACGGACTTCCGTAGAGGCCACACCACAGGTGAGGAGTGCGGCGAGGCCGGACACCTCGGTATTGCTTGGTTGGAGTGGAACGATCCACTATGGGTGCCGCGGGCTGCATAAGTTTTATTTAAGTCTGTGTAATGTTTTATTTGTGGTTGAACTTTGCCTTTTGGTGTGCTGTTAGCACTTTGTGCCCCACCTCCTCGTAGTATAAGAGGAGGTGCTCTTATTTTATTATGAACTTTTTTTGATTGAATGAAAGCTCTTGTTTGGAACCCTACCGCCGCCCCCCTTTTTCGTGAGAAAGATTCCAGGCCCGAAGGTCTCCGCCGCCTCGTCTTATTGCCTCTCCCGTGTGGAAGAGTCTCGACCGGAAGGTTCCCCCCCCCCCCATTCTACGTCAGTTGGTATCAGAGGCGTGGGTTCGACTTCTACGCTCGACCGCCCTTGCTCTGACCCGCTCCCGGCCCGTTCTCGTTTCACGCGCATGGCGGCCAACCCCCGGGAAAATGCCGACCTCTGGGCGGGAAGGCATCGCCGCTCTGTTGGCAACTCTTACCGCTACTCTCACCGGCCTTCGCCCTGATTGTAACCCACCACGGCAACCAGGCGACACCGCCGCACCGGACGATCGATTCTTCGGGCGACAATACCGCCGCATGGAGAACCGCCCACCGCCACCGCATCCGGCCCACTACCAGTAGGCCCGCATACCCTCAGATTCCCGTTCCGAGGAGGAGCTACTCGACGCCGCCGACCCACGGCCCTAGAATGAACAGCACCCTTATCGACCTCAGGGGTACCGCTCGCGGGCTCATATCCCGCATTTTCACGAAAATTTGGGCATTGAGGAGTTCCTTGATTGGATCTCGGAGGTTGAACGATTTTTCGAGATCGCTGAGGTGGACGACCGTCGGCAAGTGAAAATGGTCGCTTACCGCCTCAAATCTGGAGCGGCCGTTTGGTGGGATCAATTGCAACTCAATCGAAACCGCCAGGGTAAGACTCAAGTGCGGACGTGGAACAAAATGAAGAATTTATTGCGCCATTGGTTCCTCCCGCCAGACTACGATCAACAATTGTTCCAATATTACCAAAGCTGCCCCCATGGTACCCGTACGGTAACCGAGCACTTGGCGTAGATAAGCCGCCTAGCAGATCGCAACGGGTTAAATGAGATAGATGGACAACGTGTCACCTGATTCCTGCATGGTCTGCGATCGTCGCTACGTGAGAAGATTGGTCGTCATGCGTTGCGCACTGTGGAGGAGGCATACAACATGGCTCTCAAGGCCGAACAATTGGAAAAGCCTTCCGGCCGTTCGGGAGGGCGACGACCATGGGGGGACTCCTCATCTACCGTTAGCAGGGAAACTGCAGACAAAGATCCTGTGAACTGGGTGTCGGCCTCCTCTTCGGCGTTTAATGGGCAGCCTCCCGATAAGACGTCAACTGGCAACTGTTAGAAATGTCAACAACCGGGCCATTTTGCTTAACGCTGCCCGCTGCTGCACCAACCCGTCCATGTCGTCGCGCAGGAGGACGAAGGAGCGGAGGACTTTGGGGAGGCAGATGAAGTGATAGACGGTTATGACGAAGAGGGCGATTTTGCTGCATGCGTATTTCACCGCCTACTTCTTACACCGCGCATGGATGAACATGTCCAACACTGCAACGTGTTCACAAGCTACTGCAACATCAAAGGGAAAATTTGTGACGTGTTGATCAACAATGGCAACTGTGAGAACTTCGTAGCAACCCGGCTGGTCTCTTATTTGCAACTGTCCACCGAACCGCACTCGCACCCCTATTCTATTGGATGGATTCAGCGAGACCCTTCGGTTCGGGTGACTCATTCACACATCCTCGTCACCATTGGGAAGCATTACATGGCCAACGTTTGGTGCGATGTCATGGAAATGGACGCAAGCCACCTCCTTTCGGGGCGACCGTGGCAATATGACATCGATGTGTCCTACAAGGGCCGCGAGAATATTTATTCCTTCACTTGGGCCAGTAAGAAGATTCAGATCGCCGCCCGAGTCGGGAGTAAACCGGAGGCAAGCCCGCACTCGGACAAAGGTCGTGGCCTATTGGTGACACATGCAGATCCCACACTGTTTGGGCGCGACATGGCTGAAGCACAGGAGGTGGTGGCCCTCGTACCTTACAGGCTACACGCCACTAGCGAGCAAGCAGCGGGTGAGGTGTCCCCAGACATGCGGGAGCTGTTACAGGAGTTTCAAGTCGTTGTCACTGGGGACCTACCCGACCACCCTCCCCCGATGCGGGACATTCAACACTGAATCGATTTGATATCGGGAGCTAGCCTCCCAAACCTTCCCCATTTTGGAGGAACATCAGTTTCAAGCCATCATCACTTGCGCGCCGTGCTCAAGGTGTTGGAGGAACATCAGTTATTTGTGCACCTCAAGAAGTGTACATTTCTTGATCCGCGACTGAATTTATTGGGTTTCATCGTTGTGGGTGCGGACGGAATTCGGGTGGATGATGAGAAGATCCAGGCCATTAGAGATTGGCCAGCTCCGAAGACTCTTACGGAGTTGTGGTCGTTCCACGGCTTGCCCACGTTCTATTGCCGTTTCATCCGTGACTTTAGTACCGTCACGACATCGATGATCGACTGCCTTAAAAAGGGGCGGTTTTCGTGGGGAGACGAAGTCGATGACTCTTTCGAGCTGATCAAGCAGAAACTTAGCTCCGCCCTCGTTCCGGCTCGACCAAGTTTTGACAAACTCTTTGAAGTTCAGTGTGACGCAAGTGGCGTTGGCGTTGGGGCTGTCATGTCCCAAGAGAAGCGATCGGTCGCCTTTTTCAGCGAGAAATTGAGCGACGCCAGGCGGAAGTGGTCGGCCTATGACCAAGAATTTTACATGGTCGTCTGGGCACTCAAGCATTGAGAACATTACCTCTTGCACCAGGAATTCATCTTGTACACAGATCATCAAGCTCTCAAATATATTAATAGTCAAAAGCGGATGGACGACATGCATCTCCGATGGACTACCTATCTTCAGAGGTTTCCATACATCATTCATAACAAATCCGGAGCTAGCAATGTGGTCGCTGACGCCCTCAGTCGACGAAGTTGTTTATTAGCTACTCTACATCACGAGATCATCGGTTTTGACACTCTCGGTGACCTTTATGCGGACGACAAGGACTTCAAGGACATCTAGCACGCATGCTCTTTGGGCGGCTCCCGTGATGGCTTCTTCATTCTCGAGGGATTCCTACTCAAATACAATCGCTTGTGTATTCCCCGCACCACTTTGAGGGAGATGATCATCTGTGATTTGCATGGGGGCGGTTTGAATGGCTACTTGGGCCGTGACAAGACTCTTTCTAGCTTACAGGAACGATATTTTTGGCCCCAGTTGATGAAATATGTGGGCAATTTCGTCTGAAAGTGTTTTGTGTGCCAGCAATACAAGGGAGGGGCCCAAAACACGGGACTCTATACGCCGCTCCCGGTACACTCCGACATTTGGGAAGAACTTTCCATGGATTTTGTTTTGGGGCTTCCCCGCACACAGCATGGTGTGGACTCGGTATTCGTTATCGTGGATCGATTCTCCAAAATGGCCCATTTCCTTCCTTGTCGCAAGACGTCGGACGCCTCTCATATTGTGCGTCTCTTCTTTCGTGAAGTGGTCCGGTTGCATGGCGTCCCGAAGACCATAACTTCCGACCGTGACACCAAATTCCTTAGCCACTTCAGGCAGATGTTGTGGAAGATGTTTGACACATCCCTCAAATTCATATTGTGCACCGTCAACCCTCAAACGGATGGCCAAACGGAGGTCATGAACAAGACCTTGGGAAACCTGATCTGATGTATTTGCCAGAATCGTCTGAAACAATGGGACCATGCCCTCGCTTAGGCCGAATTTGCTTACAACAACGCGGTTCATGGCTCAATGGGCCGCACTCCTTTCTCTATTGTCTACACCAAGGCGCCACGTCATGCTCTCGACTTGGCTCGCATCCCCACGGTCCTTGCCTCTGCGACCCAACTGGCTGAGGACGCTCACAATATCCAAGCAGTGACTGGGCAAAAACTCATTCAGTCTAACGCAAAGTACAAGGCCATGGACGACAAACATCGCCGCGAGCAAGTTTTCAAAGTGGGGGATTTAGTTATGGTTTTCTTACGCAAAGAGCGGTTGCCCGCCGGAAACCATCACAAACTAATGTCGAAAAAGTATGGGTCATTCTCGGTGGTGATTGAATGAAAGCTACTTCGACCACTGTTGTGCAGCCTCCAGCACTCTTTGTTCGCGCCCTATCTAGTGTCGTGCGGTCTCTTTTCTCATGGCTAACTCCTCGAACTCAAGCGCTCAGTGTCCCTCCTCTCTTATCACTCCTTCGGGTAGTGATTTCTCACGTTCTCATGGTTCCTCTAGTTCCCACCGTATTACAATTGTTCTGTTGGATGACACAAATTTTCTCGGGTAGTCTCGCGCAACAGAGAAGGTTATTCACAACCATCAACTTTATGGGTACATCGACAGGATGATTATTCAGCCTCCCAGTACTGATCCGAGTAGGCGAAAGTGGGACACTGGCAATTCTCTTATTGTCTCATGGTTGCTTCTCTCCATGTCCCCTTTGGTCTATTAGCTACATGATGATGGACTCGGCCTTTGACATTTGGACTCAGGCTCGTGAGACATATTCACAACTTGGTAGTTCTACAAAGGGAGACGAGCTCACTCGGCGTTTCCTGAAGCTCAAACAAGGCACTTCTTCTATAGCCGCTTATTTCTCCAAGTTTGAACGCATCTACCGAGAGTTGGACTACTTTGAGGACTTCACTCTCGCTTGCACTGCTGATGCCCGGGCCTTAAAAACTAAGGAAAACTATTATCGTCTTCATGCCTTCCTCACAGTCCTTAATATGGAGTTCAACATGGTGCATACTCAGGTTTTAAACCAACAGCCTCTTCGCTCTCTTTGGCAAGCCTTCGGTATGGTCGTAGAGAACGAAGATCGTCGTCGTTCTCCAAACTTTGATCATGGTTATGATCGCTCCGCCCTTGCTGGCCTTCTTCGTGGTCCCTCTTCGTCTCTTAAGCTGTGTGATTACTATGGCAAACAAGGCGATTATTGAATTAAAGAAGAGTTGCTTCATTTTTGACATCAGTTATATATTCTGAATGTTGGAGCCTGGAGTATTCGGGAAGAATTGTTAAAGGAAGCCCACAATTCCAAATTTTTGGTGCAGCCTGGAGTGACCAAGATGTACGCAGACATGAAGAGAATGTTATTTTGGCATGGTATGAAGAAAGATGTCAAACGTTACGTGAGTCACTGTCAAGCGTGTCGAATGGTAAAGGCAGAATGCAAAAATCCTGGAAGTTTGTTGCAACAACTTCCAGTTCCTGTATAAAAGTTTGAAAACATTTCTATGGAATTTGTGCAGGGTTTGTCGCGTTCTCGTGCCGAAAATGATTCGATCTGGGTAGTAGTTGAACGCTTAACAAAAGTAACCAACCGCACAATGGAGAACTTGCTTCGATTATGTACTCTTGATTACAATGAGCCTGAGGAAAGAATGCTACCTTTGGTGGAATTTTCTTATAATAACAGTCATCAAGTAAGCATCAGGATGGCTTCTTATGAGGCACTCTATGGTAGACGGTGCATGACACCTCTTTCCTTGGTTCAAGATGAAGATCCGAAGACTTTAGGTGTGCAGTATGTGGACAGTGCTGATATAACTCTAAGGTTGATTCGAGATAGGATGCTTGAAGCGCAAACTCATCAAGCTAAATACTTTGACGGAAAGCATTGTATGGTTGAATTCCTGGTTGGCGACAAGGTATTTCTCAAGATTTGGCCAATGCATGGAGGTTTCCAGAGTGAAAGGATGTTGGAAGCTCAGTTCCAAATATGTTGGACCCTATACTATTATTGATCACATTAACAGGTAGCTTATTGACTGGAATTACCGCCGGAGTTGGGCAATCTCCATGACGTTTTTCAAGTGTCGTCACTTCGACGAGCTTTGTTGAGCCCTGATAAGTATGTTCCTGTCCCCTCGAGACAGATAGCTTCAGATAGAACTGTTCTCTTGGAACCCATACACATAGTGGATCGGGATATTCGTCATCTTCGTAGCAAGAAGGTTCTGCTGGTGAAGGTGTTGTGGAATAATCACGGACATAATGAGTTCACATGGGAACCAGCAGATCTTATGCGACAAAAGTATTCATGGTTGTTTAAAGAAGGTATGAGGTAACATTCACATTGTGTAATTACTATTGTTCTTTTATAGTTACTTGGATAATTTTACACTCAATTTTGAAGATAAAATTCCTCTTTGTTGGGTTGATTTGTAACATCCCAATTTCACTTAAGGGGCCTAAGAGCTTGGTGAATTGGTTGTGCACTCAAGTTAGCTTCTTGAGCCTAGGACAAGCCTCTCAAGCCCCACTTAGTGTTATAATGAAGTGGTTTAACCCTTACATGACACCTATGCCCTATGACCGTGTTACCCCTCATGGTGTGTGGAGGTGAGTGTGTTAGGTCATGATATATTACTCAAAAGGATGTAAAATGAAACATAGGTGCCATAATTGTGCCTTGGACTTGGTGAGCGCACCTAGATCACTTAAGGCCAATCATGGGGTGACACACCTCCATAAAAGTCAACCTAGGTCAACTCTAGCTCATATAGGTGACTGAAGCCATTTTGGTGGACAGCAAGGTCTCATTGGACTTGCATGGGACCCAAGCCACGTGATGGCGAGGCCATGTCACCATGGTGGTCAAAGATTGGCCATGAAAGGTAAAAACCGACATGAAAAGGTTTGACTTGGCCTAAATACTTCTATATGGGTCTAGCCATGGCTAGCCTAACCCTCTTTGGCCTTAAAGGGGTGTGTCCTTTCACTCCTGGTCATAAGGAAGTCTCCAAGAGGTGGAGTGAAGCCTAGCCATGCATAGCCGCATGTTGAAAGGATGCCTCCCATGGATGACGGCTAAAGGCTTAATAAAAACCCCAAGACCTCCTATGAGACTCTATACTTCGTCTGAACCAAAACAAAAGAAGAGAGAGGTCTGGAGTTTGCCGTTGGCAGCTAGAGAGCAAGAAGAAGATTTTCGCCGTCATGACTTCGCCATGTCGCCGCGCCTCCGTTCCACATCCAACCTCGCCTCTCAAGTAGCAGCTATCTGAACCCCTTTGGTGTGTAGATCACATAGGTGGGTTAGACGAGGCGTTCCGACCACTAGAATGTCCTTTCCCGACCACCCGTCCCTCGGACCACCACCATTTTGTGGTGGCACTCCATACCTGCTTAGGGTTCACTGGAGGACACCACAGAAGAGAGAAGAGCTAAGATCTCTCGGTCATCTCTAGACCAGGGCTCGACAACTACAACCCCCGTCTTTGCTATACCGACGACAACAGAGGACCGCAACTAACAGTAGGTGATGCAGTTCGAGCATGACAACATCAATCGTGAGCATCCTTATGCAACTGAGTTTGAGGTAGTCTAATCCTCGTCATAGATTTGTGTATGCTCAGGTAAATTCCATTTTTTCTAGCTCGTTTATTAACTTAGCAGTATACGATTCAATTAATTACCAAAAACTTGTCACGAGCGTACAATCTATTTTTATTATCATTATTCATAAGTTATTGTCACGAGTAAGTTTGTCGGACAATGCATGAATTTCTCTTAAATCGAACCTTTAAAATGCGAGGATTTTTCTTCAAATAACTAACTTTCGAAGTTCAAACGCCGAGAGAGATTTTGCACGCAATGTTTTACTTAGCCCTCTCGACCTACATCAGTTTGGTATCAGAGAAAATTGATTTACTCCTATTGTAAATCATGTGATTTGTTGTTTTCCAATATATATATATATATATATATATATATATATATATAAGAGAGAGAGAGAGAATCACACAAAAATAAAGAGAATTTTTATTTCTCTAAAATTGTGTATCTTACAACATATATTTGTACATATTTATAGGAAGACAGAGAGGAGTATCTCAATCCTAAGATGTGGGACAAATACAAGAATACAAGTGGGTAAATATATGGGGCCTTAATAAAGGTTTTTTACATGATTTTCTCTAACACTTCCCCGCAAGCTGCAGCATACAAATCATAGGCACCAAGTTTGGACAACAACTAATAATACAAAGGTCGAGGTAAGGCCTAGGTGAGAATGTCAGCAACTTGCCCAGCAGAAGAGACATGCTCTAATTCCAACTTCTTTAATTGAACATTTTCTCGAATGAAGTGGCAGTCAACCTCAATGTGTTTGATCTGCTCATGAAACATGAGATTCTTGACAATATATATAGCAGCTTGACTGTCACAAAAAAAAGTAGTTGGTGAGGAAAGTATGACTCCCAAATCTTTAAGGAGACTCTCTAGCCAGGTGAGCTCCGACACAACTGTCGTCATCACAAGATACTCGGCTTCAGCAGATGAGCGAGCAACCACTGACTGCTTCTTGCTACGCCATGTAATAAGGTTTCCTCCAAAGTACGTACAGAAACTAGTTGTTGATCGTTGATCGAGAGAACTCGCATAGTAGGCATCAGAATATGCAATCAGAGATAGACAAGAGGATAACATGCACAAACCCTTGTCCTGGAGCAGTTTTCAAGTATCTGAGAATGCGCTCGACGGCCTGAAGATGAGAGGTCCGTGGAGCATGCATAAACCGACTAACAACTCCAACGACAAACGAGATATCAGGTCTTATAACCGTAAGATATATCAGCTTTCCAACAAGACTGATAATATTTTGGATTCGTAACTAGAGGATCAGAGTCAGTTTTATGAGCGCAGAGCTTCTGGTTGACATTCACAGGAGCGTCAGCAAGTTTGCATCCTGAATAGACTGCATCCTAAAGAAGGTCGAGCAGTACTTCGATTGTGATAGGAGTCATAGAGCAAGGCCATTAGGTCGTCTGGCTACCTCTAGTCCAAGAAAGTATCGAAGATTTCCCAAATCTTTAGTTTGAAAGTCGGAGTTTAAGTGCTACTTGATTTGTTGGATCCCGGTAGAGTCATTACCAGTAATCAGAATATTATCAACATAAACTAGGAGAATGATTGTGTCGGGTGGTTGATGACAAGTAAATAGAGAGAAGTCAGTCGAGCTTCTCGTGAATCCAACTTTACGAACAATCGAGCTAAACTTGTCAAACCAAACTCAAGGAGACTGTTTGAGACCATAAATAGATTTCCTGAGATGACGGACACGAGACTCCCCCGTGGGCTCAAACCCGGGAGGTTGGTATATGTAGGCAGTTTCGAGAAGGTCGAAACTGAGAAATGCATTCTTGAAATCCAACTGATGTAGGGGTCATTGGCGATGAACAAACAAGGAGATCAGGACCCAAACGGTATTTAACATGTCGACTCGTGAGAAAGTCTCATGATAGTCGAGACCTTGTTGTTGAGTGAACCCATGAGCCAAAAGCCGAGCTTTTAGGTGTTCAACTGTCCCGTCGGGAGCATGTTTAATTGCAAAAACCCACTTACAGTTGACACAAGTCTATCCAGGAGAGAGGAACAAGATCCCAAGTCTGGTTGGCCCAAAGAACAGTCATTTCCTCATCCATGGTTGTACGTCATCCCGGAAGCTGTTGAGTCTCTTGTAAAGGGTTAGGTATAGAAATGAAGGAGAGAGAGCGTGAATTTGAGAAGAGATGGGGAGAGGTAGTGCAAGGATACATAATTCGCCAAGGGAAGAGTCGTAGAGGTCGATGCCGAATCAACAGGCCGCGAGATTGCACCATTAGAGGGAAGCTGCTGGAAAGCATCAAATTTGGGAGGTCGACGACTGTCTACACGAAGGGCTGGTGTGGGTAGGACAAGTGTCGTGTTTGGTGTGGGAAGAAGAGGTGGAAGCAGAGACGTGACTGGAACCGTAGGACGAGGTATTGGAGGTAGAAGAGGAGCTGTAGAAGAGGAGTGAAACGGTTGATCCTCAAGAAAGGTTACATCTGTCGAAACGACCATTTTACCATCGGTGGGAGAGTAACATACATAACCCTTCTGAGTGCGAGAGTATCCAACGAACATAAATTGTGTAGCGCGCGGAACAAACTTGTCAGGAGGTGGACCAAGGTTATGGACATAACAAGTACATCCAAAAACGTGAGGCATGAGGGAGAACGAAGCCTTTGAAGGGAAAAGGAGATTAAACGGGGCCGCGAAGTTGAGTATGGACGAGGGCATACGATTGGTGAGATGACAGGCAGTAGAAACAGCGAAGTTCCAGTATAGTGGAGGAACCTGCATTTGAAACATGAGAGATCGGGCAACATTAAGAAGGTGACGATTTTTCTACTCTGTCACCCCATTTTGTTGAGTATACGCGCACAAAGTCTGATGGATAATGTCAAACTATGTGCACAGATTGGAGAAGGTATGGTTGGTATATTCACGTGCATTATCTGTGCGAAGGACTTTCAAGGAAGTGGAAAACTGAGTGCGAGTCTCCGTAATAAAGGCACGAAAGATATAGGGGAGTTCGGCACGATCGCGAACTAGATACAACCAGGTGACACACGAGTAATCATCAATAAAAGTAACAAAGTAACAATAATCATATACACTAGAGATTTTATATGATCTTCAAATATCAGAATGCACTAAGCAAAAAGGAGCATCGCTCCGAGTACAGGTAGAATTAAAAGAGATATGATGATGTTTGCCAAAGATACAAGATTCACAAGTGAACTCATAAAGGGAAACATCAGGAAGAGCTTTCTTGAGAATCTAAAGGGGAGCATGTCCAAGACGACGATGTCAATCAACAGACGAGATTGTGGAGAGAACAATTGGTGGAACATCCAGAAGATAAAGCCCGTTAGACAACCGCCCCTACCAATGATATTCTGCGTTTGTCGATCTTGCACAACAAAGGAGGAGGGTGAGAAGGTTACACAACAATCAAGTTCTTGAGTAATGCGGCTAACAAAAGGCAGGTTAAAGGGGGATCCCGGAACATGAAGAACTGAGGATAAAAAGAGAGTTAGAGTGAAAGGCACATGAGCATCGCCAGAAACCGGAGTGGTGTCATCATTGGCCACTGTAATGAACTTGGGATAGGCAGAGTCCAAGTATTAAGACGGTTATGCGGAGAAATGTGATGTGTGACACCGGAGTCCACAATTCAGTGGGAGCTTTGGGAGAGAAAAGATATACCTTCATTGGAGATCGACGCAACGGATCCAGAGGAGCTACTAACCACCCCCTGTAACTGTTGGAGCTGGGGGCGCAAAGCAGCAATATCATCACCGGTGGAGGAGTGAGGATCAGCAGTAGCGGAAGCATTGAGATGTGGAGGCAGACCATACTTGCAATAGCAGGTGGCCTCAAGATGACCATACCGACCGCAATGAGAACATTTAAATAGAGGTCGTCCGGCACGTCCCATTCCCCGAAAAGTGAGACCGCCATGAGCCGGTGGACCACGAGCTAAAGGAGCAAGAGAAGATATGGGTTGCTGGAGAAGAGCCGGAGATAGATTACCAGGAGCATACGGGGGTGGAGTAACCTACAAGAGCATCAAGCAAACGTCCGACAGAGAGGGAGTAGCAGATGATGAAAGAATCTGAGCCCGAACACTATAAAGGTGGGGTGGAACATGGGTCATCATCATGGCAATCTCAACTGCTTCTTTTTGTGTCTGTTGCATAACCAGGTCCGTGGTGGGAGGCTGATGTTGTATCCATGCCTCAAAAAGAATCTTGGCCCGGGCAACAAAGGAAGTCAAGTCACCTGATGTCCGGGGCCAAGCGTTTGAAGATCGGTAATGAAGTCGAACAAGTGCTAGAGGTTGTCCTTGCCAGAATAGAGGGAGTGAAGGTCCTCCCACATAGCATGGGTTGTCTCATGATACATGGTCATCCAATATTACTCAGTGTCCTGGGAATTGAGGATCCAGGCTTGGACACGGTGATCAGTATGGATCCACTCTTTGGTGGGAGCAATTGGAGGAGCCCTTGTCAGGTGATGAAGAAGGTCTTGTCTATAGATCGAGTTGAACTGAGTGCACCCACTCAACAAAGTTCTGCTTCCCAAGGAGAGAGATGGTGGTAATTTGAAGTTCATCACTAAGTTCAAGAGGAGCAGCAACACGGGCAGGAAGGGAGGAAGCAACAGTCGAATCCATGAAATAAACAGCTCCGGGAAGCGGGTAGACAGATGTACTGGCGAAGAGCGAGCGTGACTAGCCGGGCAAAGTCGGGCGACTAGCCCGGCGGCTAGGGAAAAGGGAAGCAAGAAGCAGTAGGACGCGTGAGAATACGAGGGGTTGCGACACGAGCAGGAACGCAACCAGCAGCTAGGATACAAACCAAAATAGGGGTCAAGGCACCCCATAGCAAGAGCGGCACGACAGGCGAACTGCGGAGAATAGGATAGGACCAAGAGAGAGGGTGGCCAAGGGCAGATCAACCCTCGCAACAAGGAGAGGAAGCGGCAAGGTCAGAGAGCAAATAGACACCTCGACAAGAGCAAACAAGCGGTCAAGGCGGCGACCAGACAGACCGCGGAGGAGAGCGATATCGCACAAGCTCGCGCGATCTCAGTAAGAGCGAGTAGGAAAAGGATCACCAACAAACAAACCGCAGCAAAAAGGGAAGGTGCACGAGCTCGCGAGAAAGGGGAAAGACAGACGAGCTGCTAAGAGCTCGGCAAAGGGTGAGCACACGGCGCGAACAAAGAGACCGCGGCGGCTAGACAAAGATTTGTCACGAGCTCTCGGCGGATAGGGAAGGAGAACCAGGATGCGCGAGCTGATAGGCAAGGAAGAAACAACGGTAAGCCAGGCCGCAGAAAAGCAATCAGGTGGGTCCCACGGGGTAAAGCTATAAAAGCTACGGACGGGAGGGAGGAAAAGAGGGGCACGGGTCCCAGCTCAAACCGCACAAACGCTGCGGGTAGAAAAAACAGGCCACTCAAGATCAAACAACACACTCTACGGTTAGAGAAAAGCAGGCCGCAAGGGGTTCCAGCACCAAAAAATCAGAAGACCGATTGCTCTAATACCATGTAGAGAATAACAGAAAAATAAAGAGAATTTTAATTTCTCCAAAATTGTGTATCTTACAACATGTATTTATACATATTTATAAAAAGAGCAAGAGGAGTATCCCAATCCTAAGATGTGGGACATACAAAAATATAAGTGGACAAATATATGGGCCTTAATAATGGGCCTTTTACATGATTTTCTCTAACAATATATATATATATATATATAGAGAGAGAGAGATAGAGAGAGAGAGAAAGAGATCTTTGGTTTAAAAACTATATATCAATCTCTCTTCCTCCTGTTAAAAAAAATTTATGTTTGTTTTGAGAGCTTTCTATTATTTCTTGTAAAAACTATAAAGTTTTACTATGCCCGCTCTGGTAATCTCACATTTAAAATAAAATATCTTTTAAATTTTTAGATTCATTTTTTTAAGCATATAATATTATCTTTGCTTCAAAAAATATATTTAAATTAATAAAAAAATTCTAATTGAGATATTTTAAAATTTGTAGCAAATTAAAACAATTGCTTTAAATGAAAAATTGTGTGGGTCATTCAGAAGATAGCATTGGCGATCTGAAACAACAACACTCAAGCCTTTATCCCACTGTAGTGGGGTCGATCTGAGAGTAAAAATAAAATTTTGACTAAAACAATTGAAACGTTGAGTATAAATGTTTACGCGAAAATGCGAGATGTAGGACAAGTATTAAATGGACTAAGCAAGTGGGTTAGAATGTTAGAGGCCAACTGACATTTAACGAATAATCCATACCAAATTGAGAACCATTCTAATCATATGCAACTAGAGTATGAAAACCCAAATTCACGACATTTTGAACAAGGGAAATAAAATGTAGCGGATCCACCCCGATGAGATTTAAGAGTCAAGTTAAATGTTGAAGATTTCCAAGGACGATTAGAACCTGAGGGTTGTTTAAAATGTTGTGATGGGATGAATCGTTTCATGGTTAGGAAGCAATTGCACTATGCTAGATAGGTTGAGTAAGCCACCCTGACACTAAAAGGATCTGCCCTAGCTAGGTGGGGATAGTTAGAGCACTCTATATTTAATTTAGGCATGCTCCCATCACCACATGGGCAAAATTTAAAACACAATTACGAAAAAGGTATGTTCCACCTGATTATTTGCAGGCTCTTTATCGTAGGTTTCACAATCTACGACAAGACAAATTATCAGTGGACAAATACACGAATGAGTTTCGCATACTCCATTCTCACCTCGACCTCCGAGAAGATGATGACATGATTGTATGACATTATCTGAACGGGTTACGCTATTCCATCAGAGACCAGTTAAAGCACCAATGACAATGGACTTAGGAGAAATCTCGAGTCATCCACATAAAGAAGAGGTCCTACAGTCTACAGAATAAGACGTCTGGAGTTAGGTCGATTGATAGACCCCCCCCCCCCCCCCACAAACTTACAACTCCATTCCAACAATTAGGGGCGTCAGACCCTCTCGTCCGACCATGCCCCGGTACCATTGCAGTTCCGCTCGCACCCACTATAGGCAAGAAGATTATAAAAACTAAACCACAACTAGGTGTTTTTAGTTGTTTTAAGTGCATGGAACTGGGTCACATGTCGTCTGAGTTTCCGCGACGTCACTTCGACGTTATTATTGAATCTGAAAATGAGCAAGAACCTGAGTATGAAGTCTTCCTCAGTGATTCCCAGACCGACTCTATTTATGAGTCCGAGTTAAAGGGAGAGTTAGAGGTGGAAAGAGAACAACCTAACCAACTAGTTTGTGTTCTTCACCACAGCCTACTGACCCCAAGGGCCCTTAGGCCCCTTACCGATGATGATTGGTTGGGGGATAATATTTTCGTGCAACCGCCCGTATACAGGAACAATTTTGTTCCATTATAATTGATAATAACATTATGGAGAACTTTATTTCTCAACGCATGGTTGATAAATTAAAACGAAAAATGCAACCATTAGGAAAACCTAATAGTTTATCATGGATCACTAGTAGTACTACGATACCCATCATGCAACATTGCCTCGTAGATTTTTTCATAGATAGCACATATAAAGATGCGGTATGGTGACATGTAACCACTATTGTGGTCTGTCATATCCTATTAGGGTGACCGTGGCAATACGACAGACATGATAGACATACCTAGTGACGCAGCTAATATGTTATCTGGCAATGATTCCACCCCCACCATGATAGACATCCCTAGTGTCGCGCGAGCTCTTATTGAAGAGTTCTCTGAGATTATGCCGGAAGAGTTGCCTGATCAACTCCCTCTAACGAGAGACATCTAGCATTGCATTGATCTGATGCCAGAAGTTAGCTTACCTCTTCTTCCTCATTATCATATGAGCCCAAAACAGTATGAGGAGCTCCATAAGCAAGTGACCGGTCTGATATCGAAATATCACATTAGGGAGAGCATGAGCTCTTACGTCGTTCCCGCATTATTAGTTCCGAAAAAGACGAAACATGGCGCATGTGTGTCGGTAGTCGAGCGATTAACAAAATCACTATCAAATATTTCTTTCCAATCTCTCGATTGGACGACAGGCTTGATATACATAGTGAGATTAGTGTGTTTTTGAATGTACATTCGAAGAGTGAGTACCATCAAATCCGGATCTGACTCGAAGATGAGAGGAAGACCGCACTTAAGATGAGAGGGTTTATATGGGCGGTTGGTGATGCCTTTTGGTCACTCCAATGCAACCAGTATATTTACGTGAGTGATGAATCAAGTGCTTCGATCACACATTGGAGTCTGCGTAATGATTTATTTTGATAACATTTTGATTTATAGTACTTATCATGATCAGCACCTGATTCAACTTAGACAAAAGTTAGAGACCTTGCGCACGAATAAATTATATGTTAATTTGAATAAGTGCACTTTTATGATTGATAGCTTAACCTTCTTAGGATATCTTATTTCATCAGATCGTATTAAAGTTGATTGAGAGAAATTCAAGATGATATAATCATGACTTAATCTTAGGACGATGACTGAGGCTCGAGAATTTCATAGCCTTGCATCATTTTATCGACGTTTCATTCAAAATGTTAATACACTGATTGCACCCATCACTGCTTGTTTAAATAGGGTTTATTTATTTGGACTGAGGAAGCAAAGTGCACATTTCTATTAGATAAGAAGAGGCTCACTAGTGCACATATGTTAGCGTAGCTTGATTTTGATAAAATTTTTGAAGTCAATTGTGATGCATCCATTATAGGCCTTGGTGAGGTATTGAGTCAGGAGGGGTCGACCTGTATCATTCTTTAGTGAGAAGTTGAACGAAGCAAAGACTAGATATTCCACGCAAGATATAGAATTCTATGTTATCGTTCAGTTTCTCCGCCACTAGAGACGCTATTTGATCCCGTGTGAGTTTGTGTTAAATATAGACCACAAAGCACTGAAACATTTGAACTCCAAGCGGGAGATTCAACGCCACGCCAAGCGGGCTGCCAGCCTACAAGAATTTACCTTCCACTTAAAACACAAAGTCGATGTCATGAATCGAGTAGTCGATGCTCACATTTACTAGCCACATTGCATCCTCGCATTACTGAATTAGATTCACTACATAAAAGGAGTCTCCTTTCAACGGAAGAGGCGGTCGGTCATTACTGAGACTCCCTTATGTACACGCAATCGTCTTTTCCAAGTCATGTGACGAGTTTCTAGGCGCCTCTCGTTCGAGCTTCTTCCCCTTCCAACTGACGGAACCCCAACAACGGAGGTCAGTGCGTCAAAGTTCTTCAAGCCACTCGACCCTTCTTGTGTTTTGATGAGGGCTTCCGATCTCCTCTCAGGTCACCGTCAAATCTCAAAGGCCTACTCTGAGGACCTAAGATCGCTCGGTCCTCTCGATCTCGACAACTGCTACACCCGTCTTTGTTGTACTGACAAAAACAGAAAACCGCAACCGACAACAGTTGATGCAAACCGAGTCCGACAATAGCAACCATGAGCATCCATGTGCAACTGAGTTTGAGGTGGTCTCCTCCCCGCAGATTTGTGTATGCTCGGGTAAACTCCACCTTTCTTCTAGATCTCGTTTATTAGCTTAGTCGTTTGTGATTCAATTAATTAGCAAAAACTTGCCTCGAATGTTCTATTTTTATTGTTGTTATTCATAAGTTATTGTTGTGAGTTACCTTGTTGGAAGATGCAAATCTCTCTTGAATCGAACCTTAAACCTTAAAACATGTGAGGATTTTTCTTCAAAGAATGATTAACTTTCGAAGTTCAAACGTCGAGAGTGATTTTGCACGAAAAATTTGACTTGGCCCTCTCGGCCTACATTATGTGTGAACTAATTCCCTTGGTTTTGTTAATATTTTTTGTTATCGTGTATCTTTTATTGATGATTTCCTGCGATTTACTTGGATGTCTCTGATAAAATGGAAAAATGATGTCCGCTAAATATTTAAATTATTTTCAATTATGTGGAAACTCAATGTGATGCCACGATATAAGTGTTCATAAGTAATAATGAGGGACAATTCACATCTAGAGAACTTCACATATTTTAGAGCAAAAGGATATTGCATTTCAGCATCTTGTCTTGTCTCCCCACAACAAAATGGAATTGAATGGAATAACAGACATATATTAGATACAATTAGGCATTTGCAACAAGAAATGCAGGTTCATAAAGGATATGGCATGAAGGTGTTCTTACAGTGATCTTTAAAATTAATCGCATGTGTCCCGATACCTTGAAGAAGCTACCAGTTACAAATCTTAATACCTAACTCCCCCTATGTAGACTCCCTCCTAAAGTTTTGAGTGTGCTGCTTTTGTTCATATTGTGGGACCTAACAAGGAAAAGCTTTAGCCACAAGCTATCAAATGTATTTTTTGGGATATGCAGTTGATTAAAATTTGGGTATAAATGCTATTCCTCTCTGATGCATAAAACATTTATATCCTAAGATGTTGCCTATTTTGAAAATATTATGAATTATTTTGACCAGCGCAAACAATTTAATATCCATGGAGAAAGTTAGAACTCTTATGATCTAAATACTCCTCCAAAGGATGGGCATACTACTCTCCCAATTCTTGTTGATATTTGTAGAAGAACACTTAACGCGAAAATATGAAACCTTGTATATCCTTCTTGTGTAAGTAAATACAAGTATGAGTACATATATATGGAGAGAAGAGAGAAAAGAATCTCAAAACCAAGATGTGAGACTAAAACAAATAGGAAAAAAATACACAAATGGGCCAAAACATGGGCATTTACATTGTCTTTTCTAACACTCCCCCGCAAGTTAGAGCGTACAAGTCGTAGAAACCCAGTTTGGACAAGAACTGATAAAATAGAGCACTTGATATGGCCTTAGTGAGAATGTCAGCCACTTGGTCCGTAGCCGGAGCATGTCTCAATTCCAGCTTCTTCATGTGTACTTTTTCCCGAACATAATGACAGTCGACTTCAATGTGTTTCGTTCTTTCATAAAAAACCGGGTTCTTAGCTATGTGTATAGTAGCTTGACTGTCACAGAGTAAGGTAGCTGGTGAGGAAAGTTTTACTCTCATATCACTTAAGAGACTTTCAAGCCATGTAAGATCTGATACAGCAGATGACATTGACCGGTATTCAGCTTCAGCTGAAGATCGAGCAACCAAAGCTTGTTTCTTATTGCGCCAGGTAACAAGGTGACCTCCAAAGTAGGTACAAAATCCGTTGGTAGAACGTCGATCATCCAGGGAACCAGCATAATCTGCATCTAAATACACAACCAATGTTGGAGTAGAAGAAGAGGTTTTGTATGTCAACCCTTGACCATGAGCAATTTTTAGAT
Source organism: Platanthera guangdongensis (assembly GCA_039583875.1). Taxonomy (NCBI): domain Eukaryota; kingdom Viridiplantae; phylum Streptophyta; class Magnoliopsida; order Asparagales; family Orchidaceae; genus Platanthera; species Platanthera guangdongensis. Next base: position 22,424,263 of record CM077151.1, read on the forward strand.
ATCTCAGGATACGTTCGACGGCCTTAAGATGAGACATCAGAGGAGAATGCATAAACCGGTTGATCACCCCAACAACAAAGGATATGTCAGGTCTCGTGACCGTTAGGTAAATCAATTTTTCAATGAGTCATCGATAGTACTCTGAATTTGAAAGAAGAAGATCTGCATCAGAAACATGTGCACAAAGCTTGTGATTGGCATCCATAGGAGTGTTAACTGACTTGCATCTAGAATAGTCAGCTTCCTGAAGAAGGTCGAGACAATACTTCTGTTGAGATAGAACGAGACCATCAGGACGTCTTGCGATCTCAAAGCCAAGGAAGTATCGAAGGTACCCCAGATCTTTTGTTCGAAACACGGAACTAGGGTGTTGTTTGACCACTTGTATTATCTTTGAATCATCTCCGGTGATTAGGATGTCATCAATATACATCAAAAGAACCGTTCTTGTTGTTCGATGTCGAGTAAACAGAGAGAAGTTTGTCGAGCTCCGAGTAAAGCCAAACTCTCGAACAGCCTTACTGAACTTATCGAACCATGTCCAAGGTGATTGTGATGCGCCTTGCGACGCATATTAACTTTGTTACTCTTTTGCATTTGTCGTTTATTTTTGCATTTGTTTAATCTAGCCTATATGTATTTCTCATTTTCCATTTGCAGCTCTTTGGGTTGACCGTCCGTTGAGACTTTTAATAAAAAGATCTGGTAATATAGTAATTAGGACGGAGCCGGCAAGCCTAGGCTATTTTAGGAATACATAAAATTAAATTTAAATTGGAAGCATCTTTTGAAATGGAGGAGGCGGCCATCTTAATTGGAGCATCGTTTTGAATGAAAGAAATTAAATGGAGACAGCCAACTTTTCCTTATAATAGTTGATTATTCTGACCAAATCAATGCTAAATAATTTTATGCCAAATCAGCATCTCTGGTATAAAATAATTCATGAAAAAGGGTTGCTCTATTCTGGACAAGAGCAGAAAACGAGTTTTTTTCATTTTTTGCATAGTGTCGGCCGCCCCTTTCGGTTACCCGACGCCGACACTGCGGCTTCCGTTCCCAGGCAAGCTCCCGGCGTACTCCTTTCAGCGGCGAGTCCCCTCAAGCGTCGTAAGTCTTTGTCCTCTCCCACAAACCTCCCGCCAGCGCTGCTCCTTGCCTTTGCGTGCGGATCGTCGTCGACACTGACCCCCGACTCCGGCATCCTTCAGAGATCGTGTCACTGCGAATCAGGAGAAGCCACCATACTCAGCTCCTCTGCCTGACGGGACTTGGGCGGGCCAACCTCCTTTGGAAAACCTTTGGGGTACCTCCGCTCCGATTTGTTTCATTAATTTTTTGTGTTCTTCAAATAAACATAAGCTTGTTGTCAAACGTTCAACTACTCGCTTACCGTATTTTCATAAATTGTTGCATGTAATTCGGTTTGTGAACGTATAAGATCTTGTGGCGGGTTTGAATCATAAACGCGTGACAACTCCACTTGAGCGAGATTAGCGAACCTCTCGATGTTCAGAGCGACGACGTTGAATTGCACCCGCGAAAATTTCGATTTGGCCGATCGGCCCTAGTATCTTTTCAAAACAAAGCAAACCCTAATTTTTATTTTTTTTATATAATAACTTTTTGCTGAATTCATCATTTTCCAAACCCTAGGGCGAGCTTACCTCAGTTAGTTTACATCAGTTTGGTATTAGAGCTTGTGATTCGCTTTTATCGTTAATCACGCGATCCGGTTTTAAAAATTATTTTCAAATAATTCCCTTTTAAAAAAATTTATCGTCAATTTTAATTTTAAAAAAAAACATTATCATTTCGCCTTCCAGTTTTAAAAATTAGAAACTTTTATTTTTTTCTCCTTGTCGGGACCTCTGTAAAAATTAAAATATATATATATAAATAATAATAAGTATTTTAAATATTTGAATATATATTTTTTAAGCATCTAAAATATTTTGAATTTTTAACAAAAAATATATTTTTTTTTGTTTTTTTTGATGGAAAAGTTGGTCGATCAATTAGAGAACAGCGTAGGAGATTTGAGCTGACGCACGAGCGACTTGATGAAAACGGTCGAAACTCTCACTGCCAATATGGGTAGTATCACACAAGTCATAAACAGGTTGCGCAAGTCGATTAATAATATCGAAGCAACATTGCACGTCAACTGCACCACTGCCCCTGTGGTTGAAATCGACCCGGATCATCGACCTCGAGAACTCTCACACATCAACCCGGAAGCACATAACGAATCACGTCACCAACCTCGTTGGGATAAGGGAATCAAGCTGGATGTAGGTGACTTCGAAGGGCGAATAGAGCCTGAGAGCTGCTTAGAGAGGTGCGAAAGGATGGATCGTTTCCTGGCTTGAAAGCAATTTCCCCAAGCTAGGCAAGTTGAGTATGTCACGCTTTGACTGAAAGAGTCCGCCCTATTTTGGTGGAGACAGCTAGAGCGAACTAGATTTAATTTATGCGTCCCCCCGATCACCACATGGGCAAAGTTTAAGGCACAACTTCAAAAACGATATGTTCCACACGATTATGTAAAGATCCTCTACCATAGGTTCCACAACCTACGTCAAGACAAATTATCGATGGACGAATACACAAACGAGTTTCTAGTCCTACAGTCTCTCCTCGACCTCCGAGAGGACGATGACATGATTGTTTCACGTTATCTGAACGGGTTACGCTACTCCATCAGAGATCAGCTAGAACTCCTTGATTACAAGAACTTAGGAGAGGTTTCGAGACGCGCGCGTAGAGTAGACGCACTGCAAAAAAGGACATCTGGGAACAGGTCAACTGATAGGCCCTACACGACTCACACTTCCACTCCTGTCGGGCCCTCTCGACCAGCATTATCTACAAGCACCCCAACACTCCCTGCCCCTCCCAACAAGGGCAAGAAGATTATAGGCACTAGACCTCAGCCTGGGACATTTAGATGTTTTAAGTGTGTGGAGTCGGACCATAAATCTTCTGAGTGTTCGCGACGTCACTTCGTCGCCATCATCAATTCTGAGAGTGGGTCAGAACCCGAGTATGGGATCTTTCTTAGTGACTCTCCGACTGACCCGACTCCTGAGACTGAGTAAGGGAGTGAGTACGAAGTTGAGGGAGAGCAACCCGAGTAGTTAGTGTGTGTTCTCCAACATAGTCTCCTAACTCCCAAGACTCCTGTTGACGACGACTGGCTGAGGAACAATATTTTTCGTACCACCGCTCGTATACAGGGACAGTTCTACTCCATCATCATAGATAGCGGTGGTATGGAGAACTTTGTTTCTCAGCGCATAGTTGATAAGCTGAAGCTGAAAACACAACCCTTAGGAAAACCTATAGTCTGTCATGGGCCACTAGCAGTACGACCATTCCTATCACACACCAGTGCCTCGTAGAGTTTTCCATAGTCAGTACGTATCAGGATGATGTGTGGTGTCATGTTGCTACTATCGAGGTTTGTCACATCCTATTAGGGCGACCTTGGCAGTACAATAAACACGTCGTTCACGACGGTGTCAAGAACTCCCACTCATTCGAGCGCAACGGGTGCAAGATTGTTCTTCTTCCCCAGAAGAATAGTCTTGTTCACAAAGCCCCAGAGAGGACTTCACACCCTTCTACCACTGTCTCTGCGATATCCTTTCCCTCTGTCATCATGTTACTGAATGGGCCCCAATTCCAGGAGGAGAAGAGGGATAGTGATGTCGTATATATGTTGTCAGGTATTGATTCCAGTCCAACTACTTTGGACATCCCTGGTACGGTGCGTCCTCTCATTGACGAGTTCTGTGAAATTTTGCCGGAGGAGTTACCCGATTAGGTACCCTCGATGAGAGATATACAGCAATGCATCGACCTCATACCATGAGTTAGCTTACCTCATTTGCCCCATTATTGCATGAATCCGAAAGAGCATAAGGAGTTGCATAGGCAGGTGATCGATCTAATTTTGAAGGGTCATATTAGAGAGAGTATGAGTCTGTGCGCCGTCCCCGCACTTCTAGTTCCAACGAAAGATGAGACATGGAGAATGTGTGTGGACAGTCAAGCGATTAATAAAATTACGATCAAATATCGCTTTTCGATTCCCCGATTGAATGGCATGCTAGATATGCTTAGTGGATCCCGTGTATTTTCGAAGATTGACTTAAAAAGCGGGTACCACCAGATTAGAATTCAACATGGGGACAAATGAAAGACTGCATTTAAGACTATAGAAGGATTATATGAGTGGCTGGTGATGCCTTTTGGGCTCTCCAATACCCCTGACACATTTATGCGAGAGATGAATCAAGTGCTTAAGCCACTCATAGGAGTTTGCGTAGTGGTAGACTTTGACGATATTCTGATTTATAGTCTTGATGACGATCAGCACATGAATCATCTTAGGCAGGTCTTAAAGATCCTACGTAAAAATAAGCTATATATAAATTTGAAGAAATACACGTTTTTGACGGATAGTCTGACCTTCTTAGGATATATTGTTTCTTCTGAGGGCATTAGAGTTGATAGAGAGGTCAAGGCGATCTAATCATGACCTAGCCCTAAAACGATTACTGAGGCTCGGGAATTTCATGGACTGGCATATTTTTATCAGCAGTTTATTCGGAATTATATTACATTGATCGCACCTATGATCGATTGCTTGAAGAAAGGATTGTTTATTTGGACTAAAGAAACCGAGCGTGCGTTTATAATAGTCAAAAAGAGACTCACGAGTGCACCAGTATTAGCGTTGTCTGATTTTGACAAAAATTTTGAGGTTGACTGTGATGCATCTATAGTAGGCATTGGCGCAGTTTTGAGTCAGGAGGGTCGACCCATAGCATTCTTTAGTGAGAAGCTGAATGAGGCAAAGACTAGATACTCCAATTATGACTTAGAGTTTTACATCATCGTTCAGGCACTCCGTCATCAGAGACACTACCTGATTCAGCGGGAGTTTGTGCTGAACACTGATCACTTGGCTCTAAAATATTTGAACTCTCAAAAGGAGATCAGACGTCACGCCAAGTGGGTTGCTTACCTGCAGAAGTTCACTTTCCATTTGAAGCACAAACCGGGCGTCATGAACCGAGTAGCTGACGCACTTAGTCGTCGCACACATCTGTTAGTTACACTGCAACCTTGCATCACAGACATAGATTCACAAAGGGATTTCTACGCTACCGGCCCGTTCTTACGCGATATTTGGACCTCCTGTCAGCACAGTGGGACCGATCCCACTACACAGTACATAGTGATTGAGGGCTATCTATTTAGGGGCACTCTCCTTTGCATTTGTGAAGGACCACTTCGAGAGACACTGCTTAGAGAGCTTCACTTGTCTGGGTTAGGAGGACATGTGGGCCAATCCAAATTATTAGTCCTCGCTAGTGTTCGATATTAGTGGCCCAATATGAAGCACGATGTCATTGAGTTTGTTATGCAATGTATGTCCTGTCAACCATAGAAAGGGCACGCACAAAACACCGGACTGTACGCCCCTCTACCGATACCAGAGCGACTTTGGGATGACATCTCGATAGACTTTGTGGTAGGAATTCCTCGCACTCAGCGGAAAGTTGACTCTATTTTTATAGTAGATCGATTTTCAAAAATGCCACATTTTATTCCATGTAGGAAGACATCTAGTACTATACACGTCGCTGAACTTTTTTTAAAGAAATCGTTAGATTACACGAAATTCCTAGGACGATCACTTCTGATAGGGATACTCGTTTTATGGGGTATTTTTGGAAAACGTTGTGGGCCCAAATAGGTACCAAACTCGAATTTAGTAGCGCATATCACCCTCAGACCGATGGGCAGACTGAGGTCGTTAATAGGAGTTTGGGGGACCTTCTTAGGTGTATGACTGAGGAGAATCCAAAACAGTGGGATCTTATACTACCACAAGCTGAATTTGCATTCAATAATTCTACCAATCGCTCTACTAATAAATCTCCTTTCGAGATCGTCTACGGGTTCTTTATTCCTCATATACTTGATCGTCACTCCCTTCTGAATCAGGAACGTATTTTCTTTGACGCGCAAGCTCATGCTGATTATTTGAAAGAGTTGCATAAAAATATTACTAATAAATTGTGAGTGACTTCTGAAAAATACAAATTCATGGTCGATCGTCATTGCAGGGAGTTATACTTTTCAGAAGGAGATTGTGTGTTTGCCTATTTCAGGAAGCAAGGATTCACTCCAGGTACATATCATAAGCTCCAACAAAAGAAGTTTGGTCCTTTTCAAGTCCGAAAGCGCATTGGAGAGAACGCGTATCTCCTCGAGTTGCCCGTGGAATTCGGTACTTCGTCGATATTCAACGTGGCCAATCTGACACCGTTCCATGGATACCCACCGAGTTCCAGTCCACCGGCCGCAGCTCTAGAGATACCACCAGACTTGGCACCAGCACTCACACCCACAGTGGAGGAGATCGACCAGGTTCTCGATGTACGTGAACTTCGCACTCGTCACGGGACATACCAGCGCTACTTGGTCACATGGCGGGGACGAGATATCACAGACAATTCTTGGATTACCACTAACGAATTACGGCGACGACGACGAGACCTCTTTATTGCCAGTCTCTGCGAGTCCTCGACGGGGTCGAGCTCTTTCAACCCTGGGGGAATTGATGCGCCCTGCGATGCATCTTAGCTTTGTTACTCTTTTACATTTGTCGTTTATTTTTGCATTTGTTTAATCTAGCCTAGATGTATTTCTCATTTTCCATTTGCAGCTCTTCAGGTTGACTGTCCGTTGAGACTTTTAATAAAGAGGTCCGATAATATAGTAATTAGAACGGAGGCGGCAAGCCTAGGCTATTTCAGGAAAACATAAAATTAAATTTAAATTAGAAACATTTTTTGAAATTGAGGAGTCGGCTATCTTAATTGGAGCATCGCTTTGAATGAAAGAAATTAAATAGAGACAGTCAACTTTTCCTTAGAAGAGCTAATTATTCTGATCAAATCAATGCTAAATAATTTTATGCCAAATCAGCATCTCTGCTATAAAATAATCTGTGAACAAGGGTTGCTCTATTCCGGACAAGAGCAGAAAACGAGTCTTTTTGTTTTCAACACAGTGTCGGCCGCCCCTTTCGGTTGCCCGACACTGACACTGTGGCTTCCGTTCCCAGGTGAGCTCCCGGTGTACTCCTTTCAGCGGCGAGTCCCCTCCGGAGTCGTACATCTTCGTCCTCTCCCACGAACCTCCCACCAGCGCTACTCCTTGTCTTAGCGTGTGGATCGTCGTCGACACCGACGCCCGACTCTGACATCCTTCAGAGATTGTGCCGTCGCGACTCAGGAGAAGCCACCGTACTCGGCTCCACTGCCTGACGAGACTTGGGTGGGCCAACCTCCTTTGGAAAACCTTTGGGGTACCTACGCTCGGATTTGTTTCATTAATTTTTGTGTTCCTGCAAATAAACCTAAGCTTTCCGTCAAACGTTCAACTACTCGCTTACTGTATTTTCATAAATTGTTACGTGTAATTCGGTTTGTGAACGTATAAGATCTTGTGGCGGGTTTGAATCATAAACGCGTGAGAACTCCACTCAAGCGAGATTAGCAAACATCTCGAAATTCTAAGCGACGACACTGAATTGCGCCCGCGAAAATTTTGATTTGGCCGATCGGCCTTAGTATCTTTTCAAAACAAAGCAAACCCTAATTTTTATTTTTTTATACAATAAATTGTTGCTAAATTCATCGTTTTCCAAACCCTAGGGTGAGCTTACCTTAGTTAGTTTACATCAATTTGAGACCATACATTGACTTCTTAAGATGACACGCTCGGGACTCCCCCGTGATCTCAAACCCGGGAGGTTGTTGCATGTAAACCGACACTTGTAAATCGCCATTTAAAAAGGCATTTTTTATACTCATTGATGTAAGGGCAACTGACAATGCACAGCCACGGAGAGGACACGAACTGTGTTGAGTTTGGCTACCGGAGAGAAGGTTTCTTCATAATCTAGACCTTGTTGTTGAGTGAAGCCGCGAGCTACCAAACGGGCTTTAAGACTGTCAATTGTCCTATCAGGAGCATGCTTGATGACAAAGACTCATTTACAGCTAACAGTAGTATGACCAAGAATGAGAGAAACCAGATCTCATGTCTGGTTAGCCCAGAGGGCCATCATTTCTTCGTTCATGGTTGTCCGTCAGTTCGGATGTTGGAGAGCCTCCTGCACAGAGTTAGGGACAGAAATAGACAATAATTAAGTAGCAAATGTGCGAAGTGTCAGGGACAGGCGATGTAAATAAACATAATTTGTCATTTGGTGAGCTGTAGAAGGCGTCGTCGGATCATTGGAACACAGACTATCATTAGTAGATGGTAACGGGCATGGGGCAGCAGAAGAGGAAGTACGATGAGTGTACACATGGATTATGAGCGGCTTAGGTGGTTGGGGTGGGACTGGCGTGGGGAGGAGAGGTGGTAGTAGCGAGGGAACGGGAATAACTGGCCGCAGAGGAGGGGACGGTAACGGCAGTGGAGGATCAAGGGGTTGAGAATGATAGGGTTGGACCTCAAGAAAGGTGACGTCGGCCGATATAACAGTCTTTCGATCAGTGGGAGAGTAGCATACATAACCTTTCTGAGTGGAAGAGTACCCAACAAACATCTATTTTGTTGCACGTGGGGAAACCTTGTCAGTAGAGGGGCAAAGGTTGTGAACATAGCAGACACAGCCGAAAAAACGAGGAGTGACTGCAAATAGGGGTGTTGAGGGAAAAAGAAGGGAAACGAGAGTTTGAAAATGGAGAATAGAGGAGGGCAAGCGGTTAATGAGGTGTCAGGCCGTAGAGATTGCGAAATTCCAATATATGGTGAGAACATTCATTTGAGTCATAAGGGTGCGAGCGACCTCCAGAAGGTGGCGATTCTTGCGTTCGGTGACATCATTTTGTAGAGGAGAATAGACGCATGAGGTTTGATGGATAATGCCGAAATCAGTGCACAAGTCGGTAAACGCATGACATGTGTATTCAGGAGTATTATCGGTGCGGAGAATAGAGAATTGGTTACGAGTTAGAAGGATAAAGGAACGAAAGACACTGGACAATTCAGAGCGATCATGAAGAAAGTAGAACCAAGTTTAGTTATTAAAGGCGCAAGGCGCAGCAAGGCGCAAAGGGGTCTCGGAGCCTAGATGCAAGTATCAAGGCGCAGACGCGGGCCCGAAGAAGGTAAGGCGCACCACATTCATTTTAAATAATCAGCATCAAACAATAAATAGTTCATTTTTTTTGAACAGATCTTTATATATTATACTCATTAGTCATTCATTACTATCATTTATATCTCTTAAAAAATAAAATCAAAATGGTCTCTTGCCTCCTATTTAAATCTCAACGATCGATTATGTTTCAAGTACACTAAATTGTATAAAAATTAATGAGTTCTTACATTATTTTTTTCATTATTTTGAAAACAAAATGTTTACAACAAAAATCGCATTCATGCGCGCCTTTAATGTCCAAAGGTGCAAAAAGGTGCACGAAGGTGCAAACCTCTGAGCTTGGAGCCTTAGGAGCGTCTTTAACAACATATCAACCAAGTGACACGAGAGTAATCGTCAATGAAGGTAACAAAGTAGCGATAACCAGAGACGCTGACAGTTTTATCGGAATGAACCAAAAAAGAGGAGTACTGCTCCGAGTACAGTGTGGTGAAAAGGTAGAACGATAGTGTTTGTTGTAAATGCAGGACTCGCAGGTGAAGTCAGTGAGGGGCGTGTCTGGAAGAGCTTTCTGGAGTATGCGAAGAGCGGGGTGCTCAAGACGACGATGTCAATCGACAGAACTTGTAGTGGAGAGAAGCATGGGGTGGTGGTCCAAAACCTAAAGACCATTAACCAGTTGTCCCCTACCAATGACAATCTACGTCCGACGATCCAGCATAACACAAGAGGTAGAGGAGAAAGTCACACAACAATCAAGATCGTGTATAAGAGAACTAATAGAGAGGAGAATGAAAGGAGAGCCCGGAACATGAAGAACGGAGTGAAGAGTGAGAGATGGGGTAAGCGTCACGTCGGCTGATCCAGTAATCGGAGTGATACCCATTGGCAACATTAATGAACTTGAGATGCGCAGAGTTCAAGTATCTTGAAGGTTTGGTGGGAGTAATATGATGTGTTGCACCGGAATCCAGAATCCAGGAGAAACCGTGGGCAAGGCAGGAAATACCTCCATCAGAAATAGACACAACAGATCCTGTTGAGCGGCAAGATAGCTCTGGAAGTCGTAGTTGAGTGCGCAGAGCGGCAATGTCAGCCTTAACACTATATGGAGCATGGACGGCCATTGTATAAGGGCTAGCCAGACGGCGCAGCGGCCAGGAGCAAGATTAGCTGTGAGCAAGCCTAGCCGGAACAGTTGAACAGCCTCGGCGAACAGAGGAGTGGCAAGCAGCGACTAGCAGAGAGGTCGTGAACAGCAGAGAAATCGCAACCCGTGAGCAAGCGAATCAGCAATAACTAAGAGAAGTTGCTGCAAGAACACAGCGAATTGTAGAAGTCGCGGCTAAGAGAAGTCGCTGTAGTAGCAGCGAGCGAATAGCAGCGGTTGCGGATAGGCGTACAACAAAAATCTGTGGCAAACTAGAACAAAGGGCAGCTGCGGGCACCAGAAGAAAAGGGCAGTACGCGCCTCAACACAATCCGCGACTAACCAGATGCGGCTAAGCACAAGACTGTGACAAGAGGCCAGCGAGCAGGAAGGCCGTAACGGCTAGGAGAGAGAAACCGCCAGCAAACAGGAGATACGATCGCAGCGAGCAGAGAAGAAACCGCAGCGGTCTTTAGGAAGCAGGGAACGCCACAGAGAAGGGAAGGTCGCAGCGAACAGACCGCAGCGAGTAGCGGCTGCGAAGGTCGCAGCGAACAGCGGCGAAATGAGGCTACGGAGAAGGTCGCAGCGAACAGCGAAGAGAAAGCCGTCGGACAAGAGGATGCAGAGAGAAGAACCGAGCAAGCCCGCAACGGCAAGACAAAACAAGACCACAACGGGTAGGGGAGCAAGACCGCAGCGAGTAAAAGAGAAGCATCGCGGGTAGAGAAGGAGCCCGCGCAAAGAGCAATAAGACTCCGTGTTGCAAGAGACAGCAAGCAGTCCACAGCGGCTAGAAGAGAATAAGCCGCAGCGGATAGAGACAGACCGCAGTCCGCGATGAAGAGAATCAATGCACGACAAAAGAGGTCGAGCGGGGAAGAACAATCTGCGACAAAGAGAAGCAATCCGCGAAAAGAAGAGGTCAAGCGGGTAAGAATAGTCGCGACTAGAAGAGGCCGCAGCGGACAGTGACCGACCGCTGCGGATAGAGACCGACCGCTGCGGATAGAAGCAGGTCGGATGTTCAGAAGCCGCAGGAGATAAAGAGGAAGATGTCGAGTGGTAAAGGCCGGAGCGGTCAGGAGGAAGTGGGGCCCAGACGAATCCCTATAAAAGGGAGAGGAAAGAAACGGGAGGGAGAAAAGCAAAGGATGTGTCCGCCCAAGGGGATGCGGTTAAGAAAAAAAAAGACCACCCAAATGTGGGCGGTTAGAAAACCGGAAAGTAGGAGGCGAACAGGAAACCAGGCCGGTGATCAGAAAAGGGGTTAACCGCCGGAAGGATCAGTGGACCTCTGATACTATGTAGAAGAACACTTGGGAGAAAATATGAAATCTTGTATATCCTTCTTGTGTAAGTAAATACAAGTATGAGTGCAAATATATAGGGAAAGAAAAGAGAGAAGAATCTCAAATTCAGGATGAGGGACAAACAAATAGGAAGAAAATACACAAATTGGTCAAAACATGGACCTTTACATTGTCTTTTCTAACAATATTCATCAAGAGAAGCCGGGTGTAAGTTTCCCTTGGGGAGAGGGTAAAAAACTCTTGACCCCTTAGGAAAGGAAGAAGTGGCAAGGTATTAAAATGCGAACATAGACAAAAAAAGTTCCAAATCTATCAGAATAGGAAGTTCACGTTTAAGAAGCAAGCCCACAATGAAGCAAGCGCACGATGAGGCCGAGTCAATATGTTGAATAGGAAGTTCACGTTAAAAAAAGTTCCAAGTCTATCAGAATAGGAAGCACCTGCATTTTTTATTATTAAAATTGATGGACTAGGTATCAATATGTTGGGTATCACTCTATCTCTCCCTCTCTAAAATCACATTTTGCTTCTATTTCTGCCATATCACTCCTAATAAAATTTTCTGAAGCAGCAATGCCCCTCTTCGGATGTCATGGTTGTTGAGATGCAAGCTTTATAGATGTAGAAGACATTTGAGATTATTCTTGTGTCAAAGGACAGACACATTGTTGGATGCAGATGAGTGTATACTATCAAATTTCAACAAGATGACACTCTAGATCGATACAAAGCCAGACTTGTCACTCAGATCGATGGGGTGGATTTTCACGAGACATTTGCTCTTGTTGCAAACTTACCATTGTAAAGATAATCTTATTTATTGTCGCACGGAAGTCATGGACTCTTCATCAATTATATGGGATTATGTTAACAAAATGTTTCATCATGTGGACCTTCATGTAGTAATTTATATGGCTTCCCCCATAATTAAATCCTCCCCAAGAGTATGTCTATCGATTGGAGAAATTTATTTACATACTCAAGCAGTCTCCTCGGGCTAGGTTCAATAAATTGAGCTCTAACTTCTCGATATGCAATTCTCCAAGAGCAGTTATGATCACTAAATGTTCATTCCTCAAAATACCAAGCATATTATTGTTCTTATTGTGCATGTCAATGAAATGTATGTGTTGCCATCTTGAAGAAATTGGATATCTTGGTGCGAAAACCTATGGATAGTTCGTTGATCCCAACTACAATATTTATAAAGAAGACTCTTGATTTAGGCCGAAAATTGAAGTTTCAACAGTTGGTGGAAAATTGATTTACCTAGATATCACTCGTCCTGATATAGCCTACGTCGTTAGTCCTTTGGGCATGCATAACCCTAAAATCCATCGTTACGAAGTTGTCCAAAGAATCCTTAAGCAACTTAAGAAGCTCTTGGGAAGGGATCTATAAGAAAAATTGACATCTAGATGTGCAGGGCTTTTGAGATGCTCGTTGGGTTAGATCTACGGCTGACAGAAGATATACTGGTGGTTATTGTATGTTTGTGGGAGCCAACCTTGTGTCTTGGAAAAGTAAGGCAAAACGTGATTTAATATCCTTTACCAAGGATGAATATAGAGTCATGTTCTTGAAAACGTGTGAAATCATGTGGCTAAAAGCTATTCTTGGAGAATTGAATTTTACCGTTCAAGGATCAATACACATTTATTATCAAGTTCAGGTTGTTATTCACATAGCATCTAATCTTATTTTTCATGAGGGGACCAAACACATTAAAATTGATTGTTACTTTATCAAAGACAATATTAAATCTAAAGTTATCCGCACACACTATGTTCCTTCAAATGCTCAATTGGATGGCATGCTTACTAAAGCTATGTCTGGACACAATCTCCATAAATGATCTTTACACTTGGATGCTAGATATTAATGGTATTTAAGGGAGATTGCTAAAATTAAAGTTTATATTAATGGGGTAGGAATACTAGGGCGACCACAACACCCCAAATAATCCAATGGACTAGTTAACTGAAGCTAGGATTTTGTATGGTGATATTCTACTCCCAGAAGATTAAGAAGGGCGGGTCTCTTGAAAAGAAGTTTACAACACTCGGGCCCTGGAGGTGGATCTTGAGGGTGGGAACTGGGAAGGGGTCGTCGGCTCAGGCTGTGAGGAGAAAAGGGTGCTACTCCCAGAGGGAATCCCGACGCAGACAGCTTGAACAGGAAGGATTCAGTCGTCCGACGGGAATACGCCGTCGTGCGGCTGGTTGGTGTGAGATCTAGAAGGGGGATGCACTGGGTTATCGCACCAGATAGGAAGGCATAAGTTTAGAGGGAGAACGTGAAATCAGCAAGTGGATGGGGAGTTTGATTCTTTTTGTTGAGGAAGAAGGGACGGAACATGGCGCAATTGAAAATTTTCTCGTTCAGACATGGAACGTGGGACGTGGAACGTGGGACATGGAACGTGGGACATGGAATGAGAAACATGGTGAATATGGGAAGATGGTTTCACAGGAATATTAAAAGAAACTGCATATTTCAGGAAGCGGGATCGGGACATCTCACCCCGGATTTCACGGCGTTGCACCATGAAGGATTGACGGATCTGGAATCACTCACAAATTCAAAAACGATAATAAATAAAGCATTCGCCATTATTTATAACAGGAGGGGCGTTTGGGCACCAAGCGTGAATGACTATGATTGGCAGTTGCGCCCGATGTCTTAAAACATTGAATGCAAGTCCAAAAAAATAAAATACACATATATAATAAAACGATGATCCTGATGCTCGTGGTCTCGGATCACCGATCCGATCAGCGCCTCCTACGCGAATATACAAATGTGGGCCCCGCTGACTGGTGACACGTACTCCAGTGCTGATCTCCATCATATACCCACCACTTAAACCTAAAAGAGAGATGGTAGAACAAACATAGATGAAATTCATTTTTTCGAATAGTTATTGGCTGAAACTTATTATTTTTGTTATGCTTCCTCAAAAATGTGCATTTGCTAAGCTATTCTTTTGTGGCTACTGGGTCTAGGAATACATATTTTATATTGATTTCTAATTTCACCTGTGCCCTTATTGGCCTCATGGGTTCTTCAAACTGATAGTTGTTTCGTTCAGATGCACAGAGTATTTGCTGGTATAAGAGAGTCATAAAATTATAAGGGAAAACTGCACCATGTCAGGTAAAATAAGGGTCATGTTCAGTGACACTGTCATAAAGTCTTCTTTCTTAAGGCCAATAGAGATCAGTAGAAACTTAAAAAATAATTAATGATATCATCAAGAACCACCAAACTGACCTTCCAATCTAGGCTTACTAAGTTTCTAAATTTTAAGAGGACTAACAAGTTCACAATTATAAATAAAAGTTATCTATATCTATGCGATCTATAAGAAAAGATGAACATTTGGTGTAACATTCATCATTCCAAGTCTATCCCTCTTTATTAATTTATAGATTTGTAAGATTTAAATAAAAATGAGCGGAGCCCATTCACACACAACCCTGTGCACGATTGCCAGTGTAATAAATGTGCATTCTTGAAGATGAATTTACGTTCTCACAAATTCACGTACTGAAGTTGAATTTACGTCTTGCATGGGTAAAGCCCTGTGCACGACTGCTAATGTGATAAATGTGCATCCTTGAGGCTGCATTTATGTTCTCACAAATTTTGAACTTCAAAAAAATGTCATCACCCATCTTAAATAATTTGAAATTACAAATATTT
The DNA here is from genome assembly GCA_039583875.1 of Platanthera guangdongensis. Classification (NCBI taxonomy): domain Eukaryota; kingdom Viridiplantae; phylum Streptophyta; class Magnoliopsida; order Asparagales; family Orchidaceae; genus Platanthera; species Platanthera guangdongensis. The sequence goes on from CM077151.1 coordinate 22,439,630, forward strand.
CAAAGAAGAGCATTTTATTAACAAAAGCATGTCAATGTCCTCAAACAGTGTAGTAAAGAAATGGACGATTAAAATTACAGAGAAAGGGATAAACATGCCTCAACTTCCAAAACATTAGATGATGAATGTGTGTAAAGGAAAGGCTGGCAAAGTCTTCTAAATCGTGATTCCCCTTCACAATGAACAAACAATTCCATCGCAAACGATGGAGGAGAAGTTGCCCTGATCATAAAAGTCCAGCATAAGTAAAACAATAAGCAATTTCAAGTACATAAAGGGAAAAATAACTGGCAAACAAGCAGACCATTCGCAACACAAGTATTGTTCACATAAATATGTCTATAATGAAATGTAATTCTCAATACAAATATTCATTATGAACCTAATTTTAAAATAAGCAAACCATGGAGTGAAAATAATTTTTATTTAAATCTCCAAAAGAGTTTCACAGTCAGGCCTATGACTCTAGTACTCCCATCATTTCTCCTGCTTCGACACTAGAAAACCAATTTGTTTTCAAAACCTTTTTGGTTCAAACAACAAACAAAATAACTTTGCATATAAACCTTTCTATATGTAAGAACTATGTAGATACAAATACAGTACCATCAATGAACTGTATATGAAACCATCATGTTGAAATTATCAGGTGTATGCTAGGTGAATATAACACAACCTACAGAACCTAAATTTGATGGTTTTAAAAGCATGGAAAGTAATCATGTAACCGAAGTTTAACACTGGAAAAAGGCTTTAGGATGTATGCATGCTTGAAGAGCAAAACGCCCAGAGTAAGGAAGATAGAACAGAATCTATGGTTCATAAAAACCCCTAGGATACACTAATTGAAATCAAAAATAAACGTAAAATCATTTTATAAGGAGTGTGTCTAACAAGGTCGCATATTGACCTAGGAATCATAAAACCTAATGCCTTCCAATAACTGAACCTCAGCCTTATTTATTTATTCAGGAGAAAGTTGCAAAACTGCAGCATATACCAGCCATCTAGGGATGATCTGGAAACGTTGACAAGTGAGAAAAGGGTGTTTCTATGGGATATATAGATTCCGCAATGTAATTTTAAATATAACAAAACAAAATAGAAAATCAACGGCATAACAAGTAGAAAATCAACTACAGAGCAATTGGGATTTCTCATCCATGATGCAAGGAGTCCACCCACTCGATCAACTTAAGGGACAAGAAATTCATAACCCATTAATGAGGGTAAGATAATTATAACAAATGCATTATGGGAACAGGTATAATGGAAACAGGAGAGACAAGATGCAGCAACATAACGACTCTCTAGCCAAATTGGGATCCTGATAATCTATTGGAGTCCCGGTAGGGGGGCTTCAACTTTTACCAGGGAATGATTGTTCTCTAGCAGAATCAGGGCTTCGATTGACTTTTGGGGTCCTAATAGCCCCATTGCTGACGAGCGAGCGGCGTATTATTTATTTTGCAAATGTGGTCAATTCAACATTATATTATGTTATGAACATTTGTGGGGGATACTTTTGAATTTGCATAGCTCCTATATATCTTCATAAGAGTAATGGAAGTAATTTTGATGCTCTAAATATTTCTTTAATATCCTCCTTTGTGTGAATCCTGAACGGCGTGATCTTCCCTCTTTCGATTATGCTCGAGAATCCCCTTCTTTGGGGTGGAGCTCTAATTTTCTCCTCTCTTCTAGTTCATCTTCCTTGACGCTACATTCTCCATCAATATTGGGGGTCAACGAGGAAATCAGCGGAAGAAAATATCCACCCCATTCTTCGATTAGACTCTCTCGCAGACGATAACACAATCTGTGTCGTACAAGAACATAACAAATTGGTATCAAAGCCACTCATCAGCAAGGAAGGAAGCTCTGGTACACATGGAGGGTCTCTTGGAGTAACTCCACACCCATGGGAAGATTCCACACGAATGCGCAAGGAAGTCCCCATCACTGTCGTCGCCACACAAGCAGATAGAATTCTCCACCTTTGATGGCAAGGGGTCCACTTATCTCGGGAACACTATGTGAGCAATCCTTTGCAAATCAACGCACACTGGGGTGAGTACATCGGGATCGCTTCATATCATTTGACGGGCTTCGCCATAATTGTGGTACAACTCGTTGGAGTGAGATGTCACGAACTTGTTCACATGAGATGTCGCATGCGGACATAGCTCTGATAAATTAATTTTTATAAATTAAAATTTGCAAAATTTTATAAAATAAAAATAGGAATAGTACTTCAATTTTTTGCGATCATTTTAAGTACTCATATGTATATGTTTTGAAAAAAAAGATCCCGCACACAGGCGGGCGCAGCCCGCTGCGACACATCGAGCACGGACGAAGCCCGTGCGAAGGCGGGCGAAGCCCGTGCGAAGGCGGGCGAAGCCCGGGCGAAGGCGGGCGAAGCCCGGGCGAAGGCGGGCGAAGCCCGGGCGAAGGCGGGCGAAGCCCGGGCGAAGGCGGGCGAAGCCCGGGCGAAGGCGGGCGAAGCCCGGGCGAAGGCGGGCGAAGCCCGGGCGAAGGCGGGCGAAGCCCGGGCGAAGGCGGGCGAAGCCGGGCGAAGGCGGGCGAAGCCCGGGCGAAGGCGGGCGAAGGCGGGCGAAGGCGGGCGAAGCCCGGGCGAAGGCGGGCGAAGCGGGCGAAGGCCGAAGCGGGCGAAGGCGGGCGAAGCGGGCGAAGGCGGGCGAAGCGGGCGAAGCGGGCGAAGCCCGGGCGAAGCCCGGGCGAAGGCGGGCGAAGCGGGCGAAGCCCGCGAAGGCGCGAAGCCCGGGCGAAGGCGGGCGAAGCCCGGGCGAAGGCGAAGGCGAAGCCCGGGCGAAGGCGGGCGAAGGCCCGGGCGAAGGCGGGCGAAGCCCGGGCGAAGGCGGGCGAAGCCCGGGCGAAGCCGAAGGCGGGCGGGCGAAGGCCCGGCGAAGGCCGGCGAAGCCCGTGCGAAGGCCGGCGAAGCCCTCCTGCATGCGGCCGAAGGCCGCCCGAGAGCATCGAGCACAGGAGTAGCCCATGCGAAGAAGCTCGTGTGTGTGTGTCTCACTACTATAAGGTAAAGTTGGCTTTGGTGCAACATTCAAAATTGACATATATAGCCTTATTCTTTTACTCTAATGAGTAATGACAACATATATTATAATACATTTCAAAAAAAAAATAATTTATGTAATTACACATATCCCAAAATTAAAAATAATGATAAAAATTCATAAAAAGGAAAACTCATCAATTAGGCATGTCAACGGTCTTTTCAAGAAAGACCATCATTAGACTGTCACTAGGCGGTGGTCTTGCCCGCTTGCCGCCGGACAATCCCTGGCGAGTTCGCCAGGGTTCAGCGAACAAGCCGGTGGGCTCCGGTCAGGCCGCCGGCAGTGAAGGCAACTTGGGAGAAGGCGTGCGGGCTTATATGCCAAATTTTCCCACATCGCAGGTTATATACTGCTTTTCGGGTATAAATTATATAACGCTATAATTCAAATTGAATAACAACATATATCAGGTTAATATGACGGTTTAATATGGCTTGGTATAGGGAGGCCGTCATGTGGGCTCCGGTCTACCAGCGACGGAATTCTCGTCGGCGGCTCTGCACCGGCGGCGCAACTCTGCTGCCCATTATTTTACCTCTTTTAAAATATGCCAATTTGTACCACATTGCAGGATATTTAATTCCTCCGTGCATAAATAACATCATGTTGTTATTCAAATTGAATAATATGATATCAGGTGAATGTCCCGGTTTAATATGGCTTGGTTTAGGAAGGTTGTATGTTGTCTCCAGTCTACCGTTGGCGGCTCTACTACCAACGGCGTCCCGATTTTTTTAACTTTTTTAAATATTTTTTACAATTATTTCTACAGTTAATTTATTTTAAGAATTAATTTTAAATAATGCAATAAAACAATAGCATTAAAATATTAAAAAAATAATTTTAAAAACATTTTTTATAGTATATATATTAAACAAAATAATTTAAAATAAGTCGGGATTCGCCCGCCCGCTGAGGCGGGCGAAGCCCACAGGCGGCGGGCAGAGGTACTGTCGCGCGGGCACGGGTGGGTGAAGCCCGTCGGGGCGGGTGAAGGTACAGTCGCGCGGGCATAGGAGGGTCGCGGGCACTGTCACTAGTATCTGTGTATGTGTGTGTGTGTGCCCAAAGATAATTTCCTTCCTAGACTGCACCTCTTCTAGATTACTTTATCTCTTTCTTATATGTACAATCCTCATGAATTCTTTAAGCTTACTCTAGAATGTTCTCATGAGATCATCCTAAGATACTATTGACTTCTCATGTGTTTTCTATGGGAGACCTCTCCAAGTTTCCAGAATTTTTAAAAAAGCACTTAAAGAATGAGAGAACAAGAAAGCGGGATTAAACTCAACCGTATTGCATTGCTTTGATGCTTACAAATGAGAGATCCTTCTCTCGCCCTCTCGCCCTCACGCTCCCTCGCCCTCGCGCTCGCACTCCCTCGCCCTCGCGCTCGCGCTCCCTCGCGCGCTCCCTCTTCTCGCTCGCCCTCTCGCCCTCTAGCGCCCCCTCGCTCGCCCCCTCGCCCTCGCGCCCCCTCGCTCCCGCGGCACCTCACTCGCCCTCTCTTTCTCTCTCTCTCTCCCCCTCTCTCCCTCTCTCCCTCTACCTCTCCCTTTCTCTCTCTCTCTATATATATATATATGCACAAAGATAATTTCCCTCCTAGACTGCGCCTTTTCTAGATTGTTCTCTCATATATATACAACCTTCACGAATACTTTAAGCTTACTCTATAAAGTTTTCATGAGATCATCCTATGATACTTTTGACTTCTCATGTGTTTTCTATAGGAGACCACGCCAAGTTTCCAGAATTCGCTAGAAACATGTCAAGAATAACATGAAAATTTATCATGGATGAGCCAAGAGATGGAGGGTCATGACATCCTCCCCCACTTATCCTAGTGACGTCCTCGCCGTGTCATAATATTGGATGACGTCCTTTAATTCTCATGTCTTCCAATGTCTCTCATATAGCTTCGGACACTGACCTTCCTTTCCATTTGATCAAGTATTGAGCGCTAACTTGCACCCCCCTAGTCGCATTGTCTCTTTTGTGAGCACGTCTTCCACCTCCTTGTCAAAAGACTTAAATCATCATTGGGGGTGCTCTTTGTGATATTTACAACAAAAATCTCACTCAGGGGCGCATTTTATATTCCAAAGGCGCAAATAAGGCGCATGAAGGCGCAAACCTTTGAGTCTGGTGAGCCTTGAGCCTTAGGCGCGCCTGAGGCGTGCCATTAATAACATAAGTTCTAGGTAATAAGAAAATTTACCCACCTTTGCAACGACTAGTTATTCTCGGGTAACCTCCATTGCTTGGGCATACATGATATTCAATGGGTGGCATTTTCGGGCATGAAGCTCCAAGGGCGATCGCATTGCATTTTTATTGTGGGGATAATTAACAATGGTGCAAGACACAATTTCATCTCTTACAAGTTAGTGGACCAGTTGGGTATTCCCGCTACTCCCAACATTTACTATCTGCCTCGGCAGCGACTGCCGACATCCCACCGGAGGCCATGTACAACACTCCAACTCTTTGTTAGACCGAACTAGGTGATAGTGGATCTTTATGCCAGTGTCTGTGGGGGTATCGACGACAAGGCATCGCATGGCTAGACACACTCTGAGATGTGCCTATCAATCAGACCCATATGGCGATGACCTTTGTGCTTGTGAGACAATCACAGACATTGAGCAACCCTTCTCTTACCCACATAGTTGTCACTTTTCAAACCATCTGGAAGGTAGATGTTGTGGACTTCACTACCTTACTCTGACACCTCATTAAGTCCCCTCTCAACACCACTCCAATCTCCATTAATTTGCAATGCATCTTGTATGCCTTCCCAACAACAATTTCCTCCACATCGCTGGCCCACTACGCCGGTGATTTGTTCTACACATACCATTACAACCATGTTCAGAAGGACAAGATCTACCACATGATCAACAAAATTCTTGTCGGGGGGGGGGGGGGGGGGGGGGGGCTAGTTTCATTGAGCGTCGGTCCCTTCTCCAATCTTGTGTTTTTTGTTCGCAAGAAGAATGGAAGTTGGCGCTTCTGCATAAAATACTGTGAATTAAACAAGAACATCGTCGCCGACAAGTACCGCATCTCATTCACTCGGGATTTACTTACCGAGCTTTACGACATGACATACCTTTTCTAAGTAAGACTCATACTCCAGCCATCACTGGATTTAGGTATCCGAGAACATTCCCAAAATGGCATTCTGAACTCATGATAGCTGCCACAAGTTCATCGTGATATCGTTTGGACCAACAAATGCACATACAAGGCCACGATGAATAGTGTCCTCTGGTAAGTGCTTTGTCAATATATTTTGGTATTTTATGATAGCTGGTCCACAATTCATCTTGGTTGGACCACCTTCATTTAGAAGCATCATTCACGACATTGCAACACCATGGGCTTTTAGGAAACATGAAAATTTGTTCATTTTGACAGATTGGGATATGCTATTTTCACCACAACATCTCACGTGGAAAATGACAAGATTGAGGAAGCCTTGCATTGCCACCCCCACCCCCCACCCCCCCCCACCCCTCTGGCTCCCTGTTGTTATTATGGCACGATTGCATGACTCACTACATTCCTCAAGAAAATAAAAGACGGGAAATTCTCTTGGCTTGCAGCGGCGACCACGACCATCTCCGCCATTTAAAGGGCATTGATAAAGGTGACATTCCTGACGATGACTGACTTTAATAAATCATTTGTCGTCAAGTGTTATGCATTGAGTATAAGCATTGGCTTCGTGCTGATGCAGGATGGCTACACATTGGCATACTTTAGTCGTTTTCTTAGCACTGGTGTCCGCTCTCGCTCCGCGTACAAGAATGGGTCAATGGAGCCCATTTTTGTTTAACATTGGCAATCATATCTCCTGGGATGTTCCTTTGTAGTCCGCGCCAACCACAACAATTTGTGTTATCTTCTCAACTAGAAATCATCACACCAAGGGTAGAAAAACTATTAGGGTAAATGGCGGACCCGAGATTTTTACCTAACCCGGGCACTAATTAACAAGTACCAGGACCTACCTGAAAAATGACAAGATGTATTTTAAATCGATAATAATCCATCCTATCCAAAATGGAAAGAAAATGTATCGCTTGTTGTGACTAATAGAAAACAAAATAATATTTTATCCCTCAATTCGTATAAAAAACAAATAAATGAAATCAAGAGATCATCATGGTTCAATTACAGGATAATTTGGAATCACCTGTAGATTTATAGTCGTGCAGTATAAGAAGAGTTCTACAAATTGCAAATTAATGAAAAGAATGATCAGATGGAAAGAAATTTAAGATACACCATAATTGTAAAGAAGTAAATCAAAGCATATCTATTCAGAAAAGATAAGACCGGAGCTCTTAATTTTTATACAGTGAACAAATTTCTATTGTTGCATATTTGGTGCATTCTAATTTCAGAAATCAGAATAAACAAAATGAATATGTACTCACTTATAGTTATGGAGGGAGGGGCAGAGCGAAGGAGCCGGGAGCTGGAGGTGAGAGGCAATCACTAATGGAGGTGTCTTCCCACGTGGCCACATCCATCGAGGTAGCAGAGCCTACAGAACCGCAGACGTGCTGAGGTAGTGAGGTGGGAAAGGGGAAAGGGTCTTCGCTCCTCATCATGGAAGTGGGGAAAGGGGATATTAGGGCAAGCTCGGTGGTCGTGGATTTAGGGCACGTTCGCTAATCGTTCCTCATTGTAGAGAGCAAAAATGACGAGAGAAATTGTTGCAACTCGTCGTCATCTCTCCGCGTTATCGAGGAGAATAGTGCATGCTGCTAGCTCGCGGAAAAGGAACTGTAGCGTGAAGGAGCCTCCCTGAAATTTCGCGAAAATTTAGACCCGAGCATGTGCCCGGGTGTGCACCCACGTGGGTCCGCCCCTGCTTGGGGTATGACTTTACAATGGAGTTACGATCACGGTGTCCCAACAAAACAACGGATGCCCTGTTTCAAAAATCTGAACCCACCTTTTTTGGCAGTATACAGTCCGATATGGGAAAACAGTGAATGTGCAGCAAGAAATGTTAGCAGATTCCACACTGTGCAAGGTTCTCAAACCGGTACAGGCCAACAACGCGGACAACCCACCATTCTCCATTGTTGGAGTAGAACCTCCTTCACCGAGGGAAACTAGTCCCGGACGCCTTAAGATGCATTCCACAAATCCGCATTGAGCGGTACAGGGTAAAATACGATATCGCATTTCTAAGTGGACTACTTCAGTCCTACCCATTCCAGAAAAGATTTGGGAGGATATAATCATAGACTTTTTCACAAATTTGTCGCACTCAATCCTAATGGCGGGGGATCGCTTATTGAGGTATGGTCATTTTTTGCAGCTCTACCACCTCTTCACTGCCTCGTTCATTGTTGAGGCTTTCATTGAGGGGATAGTGAGCGACCGTGACCCGCTATTCTGGAGCACATTCTAGCGGATTGCTTTCAAGATGCAAGGGGGACCAACAGGAAATTGGAAGTGCTTAATAGATGTTAGGAGATTTACCTCCGTTGTTTCATTTGTGAACAATAATCAATTGTGAGGCTGAGCCAAGTACCTGAGTTGGACGGAGTATTCGTACAACACATCATTTTATTATGCAGTGGGCATAAAACAATTTTGGGTAATGTACAGACGCTCCCTCCATCTCCCCCATCCATCCTTCAACATCTTCTAAGTGCCAAGTGGAAGTATTAATTACAAAGCTGAGGGAGCGGGATGAGATCTTGCAACAGCTCAAACATCACATACAAAGGGCACATCAAAAAACATCCACGGCAAATAAACATCGTCAAGAGGTATAATTTGAGGTTGTAGACTCGACATTTGTCGAACTCATGCCATACAGACAGACATCGATGGGCAACAAGTCGCATCGAACCTATCGACCCATTTCTATGAACCCTTCTAGATTTTGACCAACAAATGTGTCGAGTCATGTTGTCTGCGACTTCCGATGTCAAGCGCATCGACCTGATATTCCACGTCTCTCAACTTAACAAGGCAATTGGCAACCATGTGGTGAACGATACACTTCCACCACAGCTCGTCGATACTTGCACCATAGGGTAGAGTCCATAGGCCATCCATGACTGTCAGGTTGTACCAGAGTAAGACTTTAGTCGATTACATTCTTATGAGTTGGCAGCACCACCCTCCCTCAGATGCCAAATGGATTAATCAGGAAGATTTCTGCAGCCAATTTTAGAAGTTTTGGCTTGAGGGCAAGGCACGTTTCTCAAATATGGCATTGTTATAGATGACGAGGACTCGACGACGCGCATCTGGCAAGTCTACATAAGCAGGACGAGCAGAGAGCCCAAGTGGAACATTTTGGATGGACTGCTCAAGAAGATCAAATTTTGTTGAATTTGAATGATTACATGTTTGACATTCTCAAGGGATATATAAGTTTGTATGTGATATGTGAGAACTTATGCTTGGTTAAAAAAATTGGAAAAAATCGGGCTCAAGAGGTTCTCGTGTGAGATTTCATCTCTTGCTCCTCCCTTCTCCTTCGTACAAATATTTTCTCCTCTTACGGGGTAATAGAATTGTGCGTCCTGATTGGAAATGAAGAAGAGGAAGACGTTAGTATGGCTGACTTTGACTCCATGGAATTATAAGACAACTCCTGTGAGAGACTCTTCGGGCCCTCTACGCCAGCTTGACCACCCATATTTTCATCCTGACATTTTAGCACCACACACTGAAGCTGAGGGGCCATCTTCGCGCGAGTTTAATCTTAGTAATGATCATTAATGGGGTGAGTCATAATTTTCTCTCCCAAGAATTAGTGACATGATTGCATCTTTCCATGAACACGAATCTGGGTTTTACTGTCAATGTGTGGCATCCCCACAAGACAATTAGTACTCTCTGCCACAATATCTCTTAGCAAGTGGGCCTTTGCAAAATTACATCAAACTTCAACGCATTTGGCTTGGGCGGGATAACCGTTATTTATTGACGGCCTACTTACAAACGGATGCGAAGCGGGGACGTGGACCCGCAGCGGAAAACGAGTTTTGGGCTCGTTCGGGGGCTGATTGACGATTTACCATATATGGCGTTCCCGGATCGATGATCCGACTCTTACGATGCGTCCGGATTCGCATTGCGAATCGATTTCATATATTACTTTGTTATTTTTGCATTTTTATTTAATGTATTTGCGTGGTCCCACCTCCAGCCAATCATAATCAATGGTGGGATGTCCTAATTCTCTTATTATTATAAATAGATGTGTAGGGGGCTGATTGTGGCATTGCAGAATTTTGAGAGTTCATTTCCGGATTCCTACGATCATCTCACAGTGCCGAATCCGTAGAACCCTAGGTGACAACTCGTAGGATTGTATCCTCCTCCCCAAGATAAACCTAAACCCTAAGCCTCATTTCTCATCCTCAAAACTTCCTACCGCAGCCCCAAAATCCTCCACAAGCTCGCTGCCTGCATCTTTCCTTTCCCCTGAAGTCGTCGGCCTAACAGCAACCACAGCCTCAAGCCGACCCCCCCCATAACAACTCCAAATCTGTCTGCCCCTCCTAGCCCCTCTATAGCCCACTGTCGGCCACTTCTCCACCCTCCAAAGCCACAGCCAACCCTCCCTCTTACATCTACAGCAACCGCCCCCTTCAAGCCCTAATTCCCCTTGCCGCCAACCCCTCCCCTCCCATGGTACCGCCTCTCACAGCCCTCCTTTCCAGATCAGTCCAAAATTGGACTATTTCAGCCCCGATTCGTCATTTCCCCTCACCCTCCCCGCATTCCCTAGCCTGGATCCGCTCTTAAACACAGGATCCATCCTTTCCTCGCCCGGATTCACCCCCACATAGCCGGATCTATTCATTCCTGGAACGATCCTGCCTTTTACCGTCGAGGACAGTCACCTACGTCGTTTCCCGCCTCCAGTTCCACATTGGATCGCCGTCAAACGCATTCGGCTGCAAAATCTTCATTTTCTTAGTCAGCCCACAACTTGGTGAGTTTTGTTGTATTGGACGATTATTTTTCAACATTTATTTATTGCATTGAAAATCATATTTGCTTGGATATAATGTATTGTTGTGGTTTGATTTTAGATTAATATTGTGATTTGCAGGGTCTATTCGCCGCGAGCTCTCGTTTTGTCCCTCCACGCGGAGGAAAACCTAAACCTGCTTGCTATAACGAATTATTTTAGCTTTTGTCACAATCATGTGTGTGCGATTAAATTATTTAATGCTTAATTTGGATTATCTGTCGGACTTTGCATTGCATGTAGGGTTAGGTCAAGGTTACATCTTCCACCAATAGATTCGTACTGCGTCACAAACCTTGGGGGATATAAATGTATTATGGGAGAATGATCATATCCTTTACATTTCATGGAAAACAATATGCACTACAAAGCGATGTCTCCCTCATTCACACCAGCTCTCTAGGACAACCAAAAGACACAACAAGTGAAATTTTATGCACTCTTTTGGCACCTCGCCACTACCAGCTCAAAGGAAACAGACGATCTCTTGGCCAGTCAATACCCCCACAACTACAGCATCTTTTCTTTCCATGCTCTCTGATGGCACATCAACTCCACTAATTCAAAGGAAATGGTTAATCTCTTAGTCTAGCATGTACCGCATGTCTACAACATTCTCCTTCCTTCACATTGGTATTCACTAAGCCAATGGGCCTTCCTTCGCAAACAATCGGAGAGCCATGGCACGCCAATCACAACCAAGAGGTAGCTACAGTTTTGTGCAGCTCTATTCATACACTCATATTCAAAATGATGAGATTGAGCAACTCATCGTGGAGGTGCTCGCCACAATAATCATCAACCCTTTCTCAAGTTCATTCCTTCAGCCGAGAAAGAAGGGTGAATACTACCACTACTACATAGACTACCACGTATTGAACCAGGCCACATTGGCGGGTAATACCGATACTATTGATGTAGGAGTTAATGGAAGAATTGTGTGTCAGGGGACCACCACAAGATGGTCTTTTGAAAGCTTGATGGACATGAAATTTTTTTTGTTGTTGTTCAGGTGATGCAACTTATGTCGCACCAATTGCATCAAGCAGAACCTCACATCACTAGAAATTATTTCCATAATTTTAGGTATTTTCTTTTTATTGCGGTCTTATTTTTCGTGATTGTGTTTACAATGATTGGTTTGACCAGCTAATAAGAAAATCTTTTAAAGATATAACAAAAGCGGTAAGGAGATAAATCTCGGGATCTATTACTAGTTTTTTGGAATACAAGCCCTAATCGGCCCTAGCATGTAAATCTTTGGAGTTCTGTCCTCCTTGTTGTCAACCTTTACTATTGTTGCGTCCTCCTTGTCAGGTCCAAATGTCTCATAGCCACTAACTGAGCCTCCCAAAGCCTATCTGTCAGGTCCAAATGTCTCATAGCCACTTATTGAGCCTCCCAAAGCCTATCCAGCCACCAACTGAGTCGCAGACCTTCTGTCCAATTTTCAGTCAAGCCTCCCAAGTCATATCTAGCCACATGCTAAGCCTTCCGGATCTTGCCCAGCCATCTGTCAAGATTCCCTAGTCCCTCTCCAACCCTTGGCACACCAGCCACAGTCAAACTGTCAAAAATCCTTTATGTGGTTGGCTAAAGCTCAACATCCCTCCAACACCCGAACAACATCCACCAACCCACCATAATCCTATCCAGCCAACCGCTTTTCAGATCTGCATGCAACGCCATACAAAAGTAAACTTCACTGCAACCAAATACCCATACATGACCTACTTTTCTCTCACAGCTATCATACCACGACCATTTGGGACGGTGATAGCGGTGGGAAAAGCTCTATTCCCACCACCAACGCTCTTTGTAGGTTGTTTGGATGAGAAGTATTTTCAAAAGAGCTTTTTCAAGATAGGTGTTTTAGGAGCTATTTGGGCACCCCGGGTCGGCCGGTACAACAAAGCTTTTCTAAAAACCGTTTTCTTTGCTTTCAGTTTTATCTCTTTTTTATTTGAGGGTTTACGAAAGTCATGTCACGACCATTAGTGGTATGTCTTTAATCCTTCTTGTCACTACAAATGTTTTTCTCTCATTCGCAATTCTTCACTCATTCGCTAGCTATGCTTCTCACCACTGGCCTTTTGTAATAGCTTATTTATAATTTATATAATATTCACTTATTTCTGCGATAAATTATTAGCATAAAACACATTTTAATTATTAAAAATACTAAACAGCTATTATTAAAAAATTGTTCACCTAAACAGAAAAACTTAAAACATTTTTTGATAAGCACTTTAATGGAAATTTTCCAAACAACTTCCTAGACAACTCTAAGGGCCTGTTAGGGAAAGCAGCACAGCAATGGCATGTTGTTGATTTTTAAACAGCCACACCAAACATTTTTTTACCATCGACAGTTGTTGCAGCTGTCGTTCATTTTATGATACAAGGTCATGATCGTCAGTCGTGCTAGGGCTCCTGATTCCCCCTGTAGTCCACGATTTCCTTAATCCATTCCAATGCGAGGCGCACAATCGATGACGTGGTCTTCTTGGTGATCTTCTTCGACGTCGCTCTTCCATCTACGATGACGCCTCTCCTCCTTCTCCAACGAGTCTGATGCCTCTCCTCCTTCTCCAACGAGTCTGACGCCTCTCCTCCCTCTTCTCCAGCAGGTATATAATTCTTTCGTCGTCTTCCCGCTCTCATCTAGTGCACTAGTCAATTTCTTCCTATTTCTGGTATTTTTCCCCGGACGTGATTTATGGGTGATGTTTTTCCCAAATATTGTTCTTTTGCTCCTGATTTCTGGGCTATTTTTGGTTTTACATATTTTCCCATTGTTGTTATTTCTGATTTCTGGGTTGGTTGTAAGTTCTATCCTGATGTTTTTCCTAGCTTCTGGGAGAAAGCTAATGTTCCATCCTGAAGTTGCTTCAACATTTCTTTGTTAATGTTATGTAGTTCTTGTAGTAGTTGGTTGTATGTTTAGAAATAGCTTGGATGTTTTAGTTGTTATTTGCATGAATATTTTTGTATGGTTGCAAGATTATTATACATCAATGCAAATCTTTAGGTGAGTGATGTGCAAACCAAAGGATGGTGTCAATTCTGCACAATGGGAGTCTGCACACATGATGTTATTTTGTGATCTTTGTACACGAGAGATTGAATTAAGCAATAGACCGACCACTCATTTCAATAGGGTTGGTTGGATTAACTTGATTAAAAACATCAAAGAGCGCACATCATTTAATTATACTCGTGCACAATTGAAGAACAAAGAGATCAGTTGAAGCATGAGTGGAAGCTATGGAGGGAACTCAAAAGAGGGGAAATTGGTTTGGGTTAGAACTCAATTAAAAGAACGATTGATGCTTCCGATGAATTGTGGGCAGAGCGAATTAAGGTTAGGATTTTGTCTTCGATGATTTTAGTTCTCTACAATTATGTTTATCCCTTTCAACTTTTCCCCATTCTAGATGATACCTGCTTCCAAGGAATTTCGATACACAGGCATATCACCGGATCGCGAAGAAAACCCTGATAGGATGTTTAGCTTGGTCGTTCCTAAGGGAGAAAATCATGGATCTCATCCATGGGGGAAAAGCGTCCCATGTTTTCTGAACCCAAGCCGATTTCTGATGAAGATGACCATGCTGTCAAAATTATTGCTACCCCAACTGATAATATGAGTGAATGTGTGCATGTAGAATGTGATGGTGGCACGAGTGAAGTAAATAACATGATGTTGGCTCAAGTTCAAAAATAATATCAAGTTTAAAAAGATTTTTAAAAGGTAAGAAAAAGAAAATATGCGAAAGAATGTAATTTCAATGTGTATTGCAAATTGCAAATGTTGTACCTGGGTGGGAGGGATCAGCCCATGATAGACGCATTTACCATTGTTTCATGCGAGATAGTGTAAATTTTCATATGCACCTCCAGGTAAATTTATCACTTATAATACATAAATATTATTTAAATCTTTGTTATAATTAATCATTTAATTACAGGAAAATATTATCTAATTAATGTTGGATATCCGTTAGAAACAGGTCTTTTGAAATCATTCTCAGAAACAAGATATCACTTGTCATACTTTGCTCGAGGTGATCGCCCTGTTGAAGGCCGTCTGAAATCTTTAACCAAGCGCACTCCTCTCTTCACAGTGTTATTGAAAGAAGCTTTGGCGTATGGAATAATAAAGGATGCATCCTTACGAAGATGTCACGATACTCATTCTCAAAAGAATGCATAATTGTGGTGACTATAATGTCCCTCCATAATTACATCAGAAGGCACCCATCTAGGGTTGATCCAGAGTTTACAGCAAGTGATGTTGATGAGAACTTTGTGCATCTGGAAACGTACGAACATAGGGCAAGAAATCGACGGACCGACAAGGTCACAAGTCCGAGTGTAGAGTCGGTTAGGTGCAACAGAGATGTCTGCTTTGAGAGAATTCATTGCGGACAAAATACAAAATGCTCACGGGTATAATTCAAACATATATAGTTTAGCATATTAATTACTTAATTTACATTATATTTCTCTAATCTATCGTAATTCTCTTTTACATGTGATGTTTGTCTGCATTACAGACAAGATAGAATGATCTATTTAAATTATATTCATCGCAAACTACTATGATGTTATGCCCCCACATCCGCTTGGGTTCTCGGGGCATAAATACTCGCGGCGGGTCAAGGAGCGCGCGCAAGACAACGGGGCTGAACCATCCGGTTCAGCCCCCATTCATTGAATCGGCCAGAAGGGGCTGAACCACTCCGGTTCAGCCCCACTTGGGGGGGCAGCCGGCCCCCTCCTTTCCCCGGGTATTTATAACCCGGGGCTGCTTTGGGAAGGCATCATTGAATATCTCTCAGGTTTTTCTCTTCTCTTCCCCTCAACCCTAACCCTAGTTCTCTCTTTCTCTCTAGAATCTCCATCTCTCCTCTTTTTCTCTTGCTAGTTCATATCATTTGGTATCAGAGCATCTTTCCTGCGACCATGGTGACACGTTCGGAGGCGGAGACCACACGATTGGCTACCCTAGAGGAGAACTACGTGGGGTTGGCGGATTCGGTGACGGCCATGGAAGGCCGCTTGGACACGTCCACAAAAAACATGGAGGAACGCATGGATGAGATCAAGGCGCTGTTGATGCAATCGATGAAGGGCAAGGCGGTTCAAGGAAGCGATTCTGAAGCCGAAGCACAACAAAATGCCCGATTTACGGGCAACGGAGGAAGCACGGGGTCGGGACACTACGGTCCCGACGGAATCGGGACCGATCCAGGCCGCACGGAACCAGCGGGCACCGGATCGGCCCCCGCCTGGATGGGAGCACCGCACGCGCACCACGGCTGGTCAACCGTGGCCGACGGGACCGGCGGAAGCTGGCCAGGGGGCGCCTACGCCGCACGCCCGCCTGCGACCCGGATCGGCCAGCCAACGCCGATCTCGGGCGTTCCGGCCGGAAACGGGGCAGGCGGCCCGTCCGCTGCCCAGGAAGGGGCCGGGGCCGACCTATGGAGAAACCGGGAGGCACCAGCGGCTCCCTTGCGACCACCGGGGGCTGTTGACGCCAATTTCGGAGGGAGAACGGGCCTTCTACCGACGCCGCAGCACATGGGAGGTCCAATGAGGTTTGGAAACGGCGAGACATGGGCCGAGCAGCCACGCCGTCAGGGATTTCACGGTGGGGGACAACAATGGGGCGGCGGCAAAGGGGGAGCTAATTTCCACGACCCATTCGGCCGACCACAGCATGGACCGGAGTACAACGGGAGGCATGGAGATATGCAACAACGGCCCTACATGCCTCCGAAGAGAACTCGCATGAATTTTCCGAAATTCCGCGGCGGGGATGCCTTGGAATGGGTGCAAAAGGCGGAGTTATTTTTCACTTACCAGGAGATACCGAATGATCAGTGGGTGAAGCTGGCTTCTTTCCATCTGGAGGAAGATGCATATCAGTGGGCTCAGTGGTTCATACGGGCCTACGGGTACGCAACATGGGCGAATTTTGTGGAAGGGTTTGTGGCTCGTTTCGGACCGTTGGAGTACGAGGATGTGGAGGCTACGCTACAGAAACTCCGTCAGAAGGGCACAGTAATGGAGTACCGAGCGGATTTCGAGAAGCTCGCAAACCGGGTTAATTGGGAGGAGAAGACGCTCCTCAGTTGTTTCATATCCGGACTGCGGGACCATTTGAGGGATGAGGTCCACGCGTATATGCCCCGCAGTTTAAGCCATGCTATCAGTCTGGCCCGCATCCAGGAGGAGTGCTTCAACCGCCAAAGAACTCGAGCCCCACCAAGGGCTCCACCCGCCCCTGCAACGGGCCGACGGGAACAGGCACCGGCAGCGCGGCCGACGGTGACACGACTTACGTGGCCTGAGCTGCAGGCCAGGAAGGAGAAAGGATTGTGCTTCAACTGCGATGAGAAATACGCACCGGGGCATCGATGCCAGAAGGTGCAGGTCTTCATGCTGCGGGAGGAGGACGAGGAGGAGGACCACCCGAGCCTCGAGACAGAGGAGGAGTTGGATCTGGCTGAGTTTGGTGTTTCGATTCAGGCTATGGAGGGGTGTGTGGCACCCACCACCATGCGGATCAAGGGCAGGATTGGCAAGGAACGGGTCACCATTCTCATTGATAGTGGGAGTACCCACAATTTCATCAACCCTGAGGTGGCACTGAGGACAGGACACCCAGTTGACAGGAACGCGGCGTTTCAGGTGATGGTCGCGGATGGCAGTAAACTGCGGTGCGAAGGGGCACTGAAGGGCATGGAGATACAACTTACAGGTTATGTGTGTCGCACCGACGTCTACCTCCTTCCGATTAAAGGGTCTGATATGGTGCTGGGGGTACAGTGGCTCCGCCAACTGAGGCGGGTAACTACGGACTGGGACCGCATGACACTGGAGTTCACGCAGCAGGGGACGGATTACTGTTTGCAGGGTATCCGATCCTCCCCTCTCAAGGAGATCTCCCTACGGAGCCTGCAGAGGTTGGAGGAGCAGGGTAGTATGATGGTCGTGATACTCGGGATGGCGGCGGAGGGGGCCGACACGCAGAGGGCGCCGGACCCGATACAGTTTCTTTTAGCCCAGTATGAGGACGTCTTTCAGGAGCCGCACACTCTGCCTCCCTCACGCTTCCGGGATCATCAGATACAGTTAAAGACAGGGACGGACCCTACCAATATACGTCCCTACCGCTACCCGTACGTGCAGAAGGCAGAGATCGAACGTAGCGTCCGGGAGATGCTAGTGACGGGCATTATTCGGCCCAGCACCAGCGCGTTCTCTTCTCCGATCATCTTGGTCAAGAAGAAGGACGGCTCCTGGCGCTTCTGCGTCGATTACCGGGGGCTGAATAGCTCCACCATCAAGGACAAGTTTCCCATTCCTATGATTGAGGAGTTGCTGGATGAGCTGCATGGAGCGAGTTTGTTCACCAAACTGGATCTCCGGTCCGGTTATCATCAAATTCGGATGAAGGAGGAGGATGTCCACAAGACGGCGTTCCGGACCCACGACGGTCACTACGAGTTCTTGGTGATGCCGTTTGGGTTGGCCAACGCTCCCTCCACCTTCCAGGCTGTTATGAACGAGATCTTTCGCCCACTTCTTCGCCGGTATGTCCTGGTATTTTTTGATGATATACTAATTTATAGCAGGACTTGGGACGACCATTTGGAGCACGTGCGACATGTCCTTACTATACTGCGGGAGAACCAGTTATTCGCCAAAAAGTCCAAGTGCTCCTTCGGCCAGAGTCAGGTCGAGTACCTGGGGCACCTCGTGTCCGCCCGGGGGGTCCAGGCAGACCCACAAAAGATTGAGAGTATGGTGTCGTGGCCCCAGCCCACGACGGTTCGAGCCTTGCGTGGCTTCCTCGGGCTGACGGGGTACTACCGTCGTTTTGTCAAAGACTACGGCAAGATTGCTCGATCTCTGACACAGTTGCTGCAGAAGGATGCGTTCCAGTGGAGTATTGAGGCGGACGAGGCCTTCAGGGCCTTAAAGCAGGCCATGACCACTACACCGGTGTTGGCGCTACCGGATTTTAGCAAGGACTTTGTGGTGGAGACTGACGCCTCCGGCGTCGTTCCTTGGGGCAGTCTTGATGCAGGAGGGCCGCCCGCTCGCTTATTTCAGCAAGGCTTTGGACCCACGGACGTTGGGGCTTTCCACGTACGAGAAGGAGATGTTGGCTATTATACATGCAGTCGAGATGTGGCGACCCTATCTCTTGGGCCAGCACTTCCAGGTCCGTACGGATCACCAGAGTTTGAAGCACTTCCTCGAGCAGCGCTTGGCGTCTCCACTGCAGCAGAAGTGGTTGACCAAGCTGATGGGGTACGATTACGAGATTGTGTACAAGCAGGGCAGAGAAAATGTGGTCGCCGATGCTCTCTCCCGCCTCCCTGAGAGCTCTCTCTCTCACGTATCGGGACCAGTGGTTACCACATTGGACGAGATGCAGGCAGCGGTACTCCAGGACCCTGAGTTACGCACCATTATCGAGACACTACAGCAGGGTCAAGCTACAGAGCCGGGTTACCATCTTCTGGGTCAGCGGCTGTACTTTCAAGGCAGAGTGGTCATCCCTTCCGCGTCGCCGTGGCGGACGGCGATGATGCAGGAGTTTCACGCTTCACCCACAGGAGGCCATGCAGGGATTCTACGAACGCTTCAGCGGCTCCGAGCAAATGTATTCTGGAAGGGGATGCGACGAGATGTCCAACAATTTGTGCGGGAGTGTGACATTTGTCAGCGGCAGAAGTATGAGACTACATCACCGGCGGGGCTTCTTACACCGCTCGAGATTCCGAACCAGGTCTGGGACACCGTTTCCATGGATTTCATTGACGGATTGCCCAAGTCCCAAGGCAAATCCGTCATACTGGTGGTGGTAGACAAGCTTTCCAAGTATGGTCATTTCCTTCCGTTGAGCCATCCGTACACGGGGGAGACAGTCGCAGAGTTATTTGCGCGAGAGATTGTGCGCCTCCATGGTCTCCCACGCTCCATCATTTCCGACAGGGACCCGGTCTTTATCAGCAGTTTTTGGCGGGAGCTTTTTCGACTCCAGGGCACGACACTGCGCATGAGCACCGCCCACCATCCCCAGACGGACGGACAGACTGAGGTCCTCAACAGGGGGGTGGAGACCTATTTACGGTGTTTTGTGATGGACGAGCCGCGCACGTGGACGCGTTGGTTGCATTGGGCGGAGTACTGTTACAATACGTCATTCCACACAGCCAGCAAGCTCACCCCCTTCGAGGTGGTCTACGGCCGCCCTCCTCCTACTTTGAGTTCGTATGAACCCTCCAGCACCGCTCTTCCAGCTGTAGAACGGACACTTCAGGACAGAGATCGCACTTTAGCTTTGCTCCGGGACAACCTGCGGGTCGCGCAGGACCGCATGAAAGCACAGGCCGACAAGCACCGGACAGAGCGCGAGTTTGCCGCGGGCGATGAAGTTTTCCTCAAGCTCCAACCTTACCGCCAGCTGTCAGTCTCTCGGCGGACGAATCAGAAACTAGCCCCACGTTACTACGGGCCATTCTGCATTCTTCGTCGCGTGGGCCCCGTGGCCTACACCTTGGATCTCCCCGCGGGGTCTCGCATCCACCCGACATTCCATGTATCTGTTTTGAAGAAGAAGCTTGGGGCTTCCGTTCAGGCCAGCCCTTCACTTCCCGAGGCGACCAGCATGGGTGAGTTGCGTCCGTCACCGGAGGCCATTTTGCTCACCAAATGGAAGAAGTCCGGCACGGAATATCGGCCGGCAGTACTCGTCAAATGGAAGCAGATGGACACAGTGCATAACTCCTGGGTTGACTTGTTGGACTTCCGCGAGCGGTTTCCGGACTTCCACCTTGAGGACAAGCTGGTGCTTGATGGGGAGGGGAATGTTATGCCCCCACATCCGCTTGGGTTCTCGGGGCATAAATACTCGCGGCGGGTCAAGGAGCGTGCGCAAGACAACGGGGCTGAACCATCCGGTTCAGCCCCCATTCATTGAATCGGCCAGAAGGGGGCTGAACCACTCCGGTTCAGCCCCACTTGGGGGGGGGGGGGGCAGCCGGCCCCCTCCTTTCCCCGGGTATTTATAACCCGGGGCTGCTTTGGGAAGGCATCATTGAAGATCTCTCAGGTTTTTCTCTTCTCTTCCCTCAACCCTAACACTAGTTCTCTCTTTCTCTCTAGAATCTCCATCTCTCCTCTTTTTCTCTTGCTAGTTCATATCATATGACGAGCGAACTATGTTTATTTTTATTTGATTGATGATTAATATCAATATTTGGGCTTCATAATTTACTGTTGTCGGTATATATACCATCCAGTGTCTTTTCTTTTCGTTCAAGGGTTTAATTTTCATTACACGCAAACAATTAATTTTGCATCATTGTTTCACACGGCACTACGAACCCAGTTTTTCAAACAATTTCATGAATTTTCCCACCACTCTGCAAAACAGCAAATTCTCTCACCACTACTTCTCTCAGTGATGTAGCTTAGTCAAACATGCCCTAATGCCACAATTGGTTTCCCACCACTGCTTTTTCCACTGCCACCGCCTCCCCAAAAAGAGCCTTAGTCATTGTTTTTTGTGCTCTATTCAAATTTGCGCATTTTTATCTGAGTTTATTATGAGATCGCATCAATTGAGCTCGCCCTAGGTATTTGTTCTTTGATTATTATTATTTTTCTCACCATTATTGTGCAAGTAAACAAGATTGTGGAAAGTATGTTATCAAGTTTTTGAACCATACAAATGCACAGAGTTAATTTAAGTTTGCCAAAACTTTGATGAAATACTTCATTGTTATTATCATTCGAGCGAGAATGCACTACTTAACCTCAATTGGTATTAAGAAGCCTAAATGTTGAATTTTGTTTTGGGTTTATATCATCAGATAAGCAAATGTGCACACAACTTTTCAGGACATGATGAATGACATTCAATGGTACTCTAAGTATATCATCATTTTTATGACACCCGTTTATAATCAATAATGACATGAGCACATGGAGAATCTTATGTTGACCTTAGCCACGTCCCAACGCCATTCCGTTTATGTCAACTAGAGATTTTCAATTGGTCAATTGAAGATAAATTACTTAAGCCACGCCATCTCCTCGAATAGAGTTTCCATTGAACAGGATAAAGTCTCGACAAACCTTCAATGGCCAATCATGCAATCGACTTAAATCATTTGGGGATTCAATGGGTCCTACGGATGGTTCATTCAAAATTATGGCAGTCAAGTCAGCTAGCCTACTGACAACCTCCCAAATAGGTATTACGGTATCGCGTTCCATTGAACAAATGAGATAGATGCAACTTTTAAAGGCCTGCAAAGGGATAGTAATAACAACCCTTCTTCTAGTCATGCTGTATTTAAGTCTACGTTGTAGAATGTGGTGCGTTCGGCTCAGGTGCTGGTGCAGCCTTGGTATAATATCACAAGCTCATTGCATACTTTAGTTGCACCTTCTCAAGTCAAATTCAATGTTGCTTCGTGTATGAAAACAAGTTGATGACTCTTATTTGATTGAATAGGAACGGTGACCATAGCTTCAATGCCCCACTTCATGGTTCACACAGACCACCTGAGCTTGCCTTAGCTTACGATACATCCTGAGACAAAGATCTCCATGAGAGAAATAGATTTGGATGGCCAAACTACTCTGGCCAAGAGTACACAATGAAATTCAAGGAAGGGAAGACCAAGCGATCAATCGACGCCTTATCACGACAGTCATAATTGATGTCAATCATAATCTCACAGCCTATTTGGGAGGAGGTTGAATTGATCCAGTAGGACATGTCCACGGCCTCCTATCTCAGGCATATCATAACAATCCTTCGTACCGACCCCCAATACTCATGCCACATTCTCCCTAATCGGTAAAAGATAGCAACATTAAGATCATCTCTTCAACATTCGACTTCCTCATGCATTCCCAAAATCCTGGGCAAAATGCTCTACTCCATCGGAGGGTCGCGACTCATATGGAGACCCTCGAGGCATGTTGTCGGCGTGTCGCTTAGTGACGACCTTCTGCTAGGGCATTATACCCCGTTGCATAGAGCAATTTGTGGTCTTCTTCTTCACATGCCCAAGCATTGTTGTACATATCGGCTGACATAAAGATTTGGGACCTAAAACGACACATTATTGGGTTTTTTTAGCCATAACGTCTTAAAAAAATGGAGTAATATATCACTTATAATTGATATATCGGCCCAATAAAACGTTGCACATCGCGTTTTATCAGTTACGGTTTTTTTTTTCCTTTTATTTAAGAATTTGATTATTTTAACTCCCCCACCCCCCCCCCCCCCCGCGTTGGTTCATTTCATTACGAAGGCTATCAGTCGTTCTCCTTCCCTAGCTCTTCCCCGCGCTCTCCGCGGGTGCTCTCCCTCGCTCACTGGGTGTTCTCTCTCTTTTGGGCTCTCAGCATTCTCTCCTTGCTGGTTGTTCTCCCTAGTGCTCACTGGTTCTATTTGGTGCTCTTGATTCCCTCGCCTGGTGCACTCACTCTGGCTGTTCTCTCTAGTGCTCTTGATTTCCTCGTTGGTGCTCTCAACTCTATATGTTGGTGCTCTCACTCTCTCAGTTGGTGCATTCTTCTCCTTGCCTCTCCCTCTCTCACTTTCTCGCTTTGTATTCCTCTCCCTATCTCTCCCTCTCATTCTCTCGCTCTTCATTCTTCGTTTTTTCGTGCTTTGTTGGTTGCCTTGCTGGTTGTAGTTGCTTTGCCTCATTGTTGTAGCATGATGGCTGTTAAAATAGGTTGTTTTGCTACCTTGCTGTGTTGCAGTCTTGCTGATGGTTGTAGTCAGTTGGTCGTGGATTGGTGGTTGCATTGCTCCTTGCTTGGTGGTTGTGTGTGTTTGCTATTTTTATTCGACTATTTTTTATTTATATTTAGCCAGTTAATGGTTTTGTTGGTCAACAAATGATTTGAAATACACCTATTAGTAATTATTTATCTAACTTCATTTGCAATCGATGATGCATGTATATTCAATTTCATTTTGATTTTGATGATGCATGTATATCCAACTTCATTTTCTAATTGTCTTGTTGCATTGTGTCTTTTGATAAATAAAATGTTTGATACTTAGATGTTTTGTTCCTTTTGAGAAATTAATTGATAAATATAATGTTACTAGTAGACTACTGAGTGCTGACACTTTGAATGTTAATTGGGTAATAATCTACTTGGATGCTTTGTTGGATACTTTGAGTGATAATTGGATGATTTGTTCTTTTTGATACTTGGTTCTCTACTTTGAATGATAATCATTACTGTTGATGCGCGAAAACGGCACCGCCTAGTTAACACGGAGGGAGTGTTCGATCTCACAAGCTAGGAGAGGAAGAAGGTGTAGGCTGCGGGGAAAGGGGAAGCTTCTGAGTGCTCGAGAGTGGAGCAAGCGCTTGTTCGAGGGTTGCGGGGATAGAGGAGAGGGTTGTTGAGAGCAGCCGGGAAGGCTGATGAGAATAGGAGGTTGATCAGGAGCTGTCGAGCAGACGGTTACTTGGACGGTTGTGCTTGCAGGTTGATGCCGAGAGGGAGTTGAGCTGAGCTAAGAAGAAGAAGGGGCCGCTTGCAGCGGCAACGGCAGACTTCGTCCGCCGCGGCTTAAATGTCACTCTTGCGACGAGCTTTCCTTTGATTAATAGTGAGTTATTACAGCTTGGTAATACACCTTGACAAGAAAGCAATAAAGGGGTACAAGGAGGAAACTGGCGGCTAATGAAGAAGTGCCAGAAGAGACCGCGCGGACTGAAGAGCCAGGTCGGCAGGCCGCGCGACTAAGGGAGAAACAGAGGCCGCGCGGTCTGGCAACTGAAGCCTGCAGGCCGCGCGGTCTGGCAACTGAAGCCTGCAGGCCGCGAGCGGTTACAGAAAGAAGGAAGGCGGACTGGGAAACGAAGTCCGCAGGAGGTGATCACTTAAGCTTGTTGTGGGCTGTCTTCGAGCGTGAGCACCTTGGGGTGACCATGAGACCTCCTCGAAGGAGAGGCATGGGGGTCTATTTATAGGCCCAAGGAGGTAACGGCTTGCGGTGACGTTACCCCCGGTGAGGTGGTAACTTGAGCGAGAAGAAGACGGAGTTCGCCGAGTCCGCAACAGGCCGCGCGGACTGGGGCTTGCTTCTGGAATTGGTTCTGCTGATGGCGAACTGGGAGACTTAGTGGCGGACTGCGATGCAAGTCTGCGGAGTCCGCCACTGCTGAGCTGAGATTGTTCACCTGCTGCTGGGGTGGCGGATGCTGGAGGCTAATTGGCGGACTGCGAGGGGAATTCGTTGAGTCTGTTGCTACCGAACTGGGCATACGCTAGGGGTGCGATCTTGCGAGTGCTCGCTGAGTCCGCAGAGTCCGCACGAGGCTATGCGGTCTAGGACTGCCTCGAGGAAGTTTTGCTGCCTGGCAGGCTGGAAGGAGTCCGCCGCTACTGCGACAAGCCTGCGGACTGAGGAGAAGTTGACCCTACTGCTGGAGCGAAGCGGGTGCAGGAGGCGAGGAATGACGGGCTGCATAGTGAGTCCACTGAGTCCGCCGAGTCCGCGCCTGCTACTAAGCTGAATCCGCCTATGTTGGGACGGAGAGGTTGGCTGTTGAAGTTGTTGGGGTTCACCAATGAAGGCGGACTGGAAGTCTTGATCGCATTTTGAGTCCGCCGAGCTCGCGAGGAACTGGGTATTGCTGCTGATCTTCGCGGGTAGCCGGAGAGCGAGAGTCCACACTCTGCAGGCGGACTGAAGGAGTTGATTGCCCATGCTGCTGGTGGCCAAGGGCTGAGCGACCTGCCGTACTGACGAGGCAGGCCGTGCGTGTTGGCGAGGTGGAAATTGAGGTAGCTGGCTGGAGGCCTGTGGGCAGGTCGCCACTGTTGTTTGGCGGTTTGAGCGGTCTGACCTTCTTGAAGAGCGACCTGCAGGAGCGGGCTAAGGGAGTCCAATTCCTGCAAGGGGCGCGACCTATTGCCGGCCTGGGCGGACAGGGAACCGAGTTCAGCAAAGGGAGACCTGCGGAGATGCTCGCGGTTAAGCTGGAAAATGGTGCGGCCTGCAGAGGCGGACTGCGGAAGCAGTCCACGGCCCCTGCCGACCAAGGGAAGGAGCGCGGCTTTTTTGATGTTTATTTTTTTCAACTAATCAAGTAGTTTTGATTGTTTTTTTTGTAATGTAATTATGTAGAATATTTACTTCATTTCATATAACTAATATTTCTTTCATTTCATATTCCCTAGAATGGCTTCTTCTAATGGATCTAGTGAGGTGCCCGTATAAATGGTACCAACTGGTAGAGATCCGTTATGGGCATTTGATTAGAAGTTGGTTGCAAACGACACCAACCGAACCAAATGCAACTATTGTAAGCAAACAATGAATGGTGGAATTACACGTTTCAAGCATCACTTAGCTAGGTAAAAGGGTAATCAGCCAACGTTAAGTTGAAGGCTGAGTCGGTCCTAAATCCAAACTTGGAGAGTAAGGGAGCCAAGAGTGCAAAGTTACAAGCAAGCTTGAATGAGGTAGTAGTTGGAGGAGTACATGATAAAATAGAGGAGTGTATTATACATAAGATCACAAGTTCCAAGGATCCAATGGACCAATTTGCTCATGCAGTTGCGGAGTCTAGCAAGGGAAAAGATTTCCAACATAGTATGATAGAGAGCAAGTACAAAATGAAGTTAGGGCTGATGTTGATGTGTACATAGGTAGATGAGCATATGAAAACGGGATCCCGTTTAATGTCATATGTAATTCCTCCTTCCAGCAGATGGTTCATGTCATTGAGTTATGTGGACCTGGGATGAAGATCCCTACATTTTATGAGTTGAGAGAGAAAATTTTGCGAATGAATGTAAAGAGGACGAAGAAGATATTGGGCACATTCATGCAGAACTGCAAATTGAATGGATGCACTATCATGACGAATGTATGGACAGGTCGGAAGGGTAGAAGTGTGATGAACATCATGATACACTGCAATTCTGGAGTGGCATTCTGGCTTTCGAAGTATGTCTCCTTCTTCACACATGATGGAAAATTCATCTTTGACTTCTTGGATGAGGCGATTGATAACCCTGAGAGCACATGAGAGAATAGTATCTTGCAAATTGTGACGGATAGCACATTCAATGATATGCCATAAGCAAAATTTATGGCTTTGAAAAGGCCTAAGCTTTTTTGGACTAGTTGTGCAGCTCACACAATTAATTTATTATAGCAAGATATAGGAAAACTGAAGCCAACAAAGAATGATATCTCCTTGGACCGCCAACTATCTGCCTTCATATATGGTCACACCATCTCTCTCGACATGTTTAGAGACTCGACGAAGGACGTGCACTCTCATGAGCTTATTCGACCAGGTGTGACTAGATTCGTTACGGCATTTTTATCTTTAGAGAGTATCTTAGAGAAGAAGAATCAGTTGAGGGGTCTATTCGCATTTGCAAAGTGGGTTGCAACAAAGTTGCTCAGTAGTGTCAGAGGAAAGAAGGTAAAATGGCTGCATATTTATTCATTTCATTAAGAAAATATTTTTGAAACTGACGTTTTCTAGTATTTTCTTATTTTTTTACTTATTTATTTTGAATGTGATAGCCTGCAATGATAGTAATGAGAGTTAGATTATAGGTTAATGTCGAGTTGGGTGTTAATATATTCACTGTGAAAGTTTTGAGACGAGCCGACGGGTATGCAACTTCCATGGGGTGGTTATATAGGGATATAAAAAAAACTATGGTAGAGAGTGTTGCTACTCTCAATCACCAGGAGAACAAGTATCTTCTTATATGAAAGTTGATTGATAGCAAATGGGAAAAGAAGATGAGTAACACTCTGCACCTTGCAGGTTATTACTTAAACCCATATTTTTATTATTTCGGTTGAGTGGAGATTGAGGCTGACAGAAGGTTTGTGAGTGATTTGTTGAGTGTCACTCAAAGATATATAGGAAAGATCATTTTACACAGAATCACATCAGTGTTGAGCTTGATCTTTACCAATACCAACAATAGTTATTTGGTAAAGACTTGGCAAAGAGACAGATACAAAATCTCAATTTAAATCCAAGTACATTTTAATATATTTTTTAATAACTCTATTTTTTAATGATGTATTATGTATAATTAAAATGTATTGTCATTTTATTTTTCACAGTACATTGGTGGAGGCATAATGGTGTTGATACGTCACACCTTAAAACTATGGCTATGAAGATTTTGAGTCTGACTACTTTATCCTTTGGCTGTGAGAGAAATCTGAGCACCTTTGAGATGGTATAAATTAATTTAGTTATTTAGTTAAACATAAATATCTTATTATATGATTATATGCATTATTTAGCATTTTTTTACATTTTATAGATACATTCTAAGAATAGGAATAAACTTGACTGCAAAAAATTGAACGATCTTGTTTTTGTAAAGTTCAATGTTTTGTTAGAATTCGAAATATTTAGACACATCTAGAGATACATAAGGTACAAGAGTGGATGGTGAATGTTGATCCTGAGGGGGATGAAAATGATGATGATTATGATGATGAAATCTTTCGTGGAGAGGGATTGACATAAGCGCAAATTGGAGATATAGTCAACGCTAGAGCTTCACTAAACCGAAAACCGAACCAGAATCGAACCGGAACCGCAAAGAACCGGACAAGAATGGTGTGGGCGATTCTTCATTTTATTATCTGAACTGAAATCGGAACCGGAATCGCAACATAAATGTCTCGAGCGGTTTCAGAATTTTTAGACCCGATCAGGACTGGACCGAACCAGAACCAAACCACAATGTGTTTATTATTATTATTATTTATAATATATATTTATTATTATTATATAAATAATATATATTTATTATCTATACGACTATACCTATATCAACCGTCTCATTATAGCCGTCGTCAATTGCAGTTGTACTCAGTGATGAACCCTACCAACATACACATGGTATTTTATAGTTGTTATTTAATTTTGTTGATGATTATATTATCTACTTTGTTCGTCAAATTAGATATTATTGCATGTATATCGGTATTAGAACAATTTTAACACATTTAAATTTACAAAATCATGAAATTATTGCTCCAACCATTTGAATTCTAATATCCTTTTCATATATACATTTTTAGATAGATAATAATTTTTGTGAATGTGGCAATAACTCAAATTATAGACTTAAAAAATGATTAAAACTGTAACATATAAAACTGATTGGAACCAGACCGAACCGCATTGAATCGGACCAAACTGTTAGTGACCTGTTTGATTTTGGTTCTTGTTGAACCGAAACTAGAACAGTTGACACAAAGGTTCCAAAAAATATGCTGGAACCGTAACCGGAACCGCAGCCGATCAAACCAAATAAGGTTTTGGTTCCAATTTGAAGAACTGTAAACTCAGCGGTTCGGTTCATGGTCTTAGTAGAATCGGAACCGAACCGGAACTGTGAAGGCTCTAGAAGACGTTGATCATGATGTAAGGAGGCCTTGTAGACTAACTAGGAGCAAAGAAGTGGCAATTAGTTATCAAAGAAAGGGAAAGAGAAAAATATTTGAGTTGTATGAGGAAAATTGAAGAATAAAGTATGTTTGAAATTTAATTTTTAAAATTTTGATGTCATGGAAACAATATATAGTAGCAATTTTCTTAAAATTACTAGATTTATAAATTTTTTATCATTATAGTTTTGTATGTTAAATGTTTCATAAAGCTTTTAATATTTAGAAGTTCAATAGATTGTAAAATAGTTAGTATTGTACTATTGTGGCATGTAAAAAAAATAATATTTAATTACATATATAATTAATTAAATATTAAAATCAGAAATATGAAATTCCCTCAATATATAAAAAACCGACATGAAAACTCAAATCGAGGTATCCCTGACATCCGACATTTGCAACCATGTGCCCAAGTGACTAATATGAAACAGCATTCCCACGAGGGCTTCTTCAACATTGTCAGTTGAAGAGTTGGTGTGAGATGACACTACGATGAATTTCATAATGAGTCTACCAAAGTCTGATGGGTAAAATTACATTTTAGAGGTGGTAAACTGTCTTTCCAAAGATGTGTTTTATTACCATGTGATACTCTTTCTTTCTTCTATGAGATGGTTCGCATGAAAAGGTTTCCTCAATATATCTTGCCAACGACGAGTTATCTGAACTTCATGTGTTCTTTTTGGCAAACGGTTTTCAAACTCCAAGGTACACAGTCATGCATGAGCACGACCCACCAACACAGACTGGCCAAAAAATGGACGACCCCAACATATGCTTAGAGGCATATATTTGTTGCTTTGCCACATAGTAACCCCACGGTCCCCACCAATAGACCAAGTGGTTAAGTTAATAGAGTATTCTGACAGTACATCCTTTCACGCAACGACCAATATCACGCCCTTACATATTATGTACAAATGAGCACTTGCACAATGTCATGACACTTGAGGGATTGCCGAGCTGAAATATTAGCCATCAAACTTCAAGATCGCGATAAGATGTTACGTCATTGAGCTCAACAACAAATGGCACATCACAGATAAACATCATTGTGTGATCAAGTTCAAAGTAGTTGACATCAACTTTGTCAAACTCTGGCAACACATCTACTCATATGAATTTTTAAAAAAACACTTCAATCTTAATATGTTATTCCATTTAAAATATTTTTCATTCATTCTATTTCATTCAAAAGTAGGAATGATATAAAAGCATAAGCTGAAATAAATTTAAAGCTCATAAAAAGATATTTCAATAATAATCTTGTGAATTTTACCCCATAAGTGAAAAGGGTGGAGTAGACAGTGGTGAATTCAACTCCAGAAATTCACACGACGTTATAATAATAGGTTCTGCAAAGAGAACCTGCAACAGAAAAGAACAAGCTTCTGTTTAAGATAATCTAATAAAATTGGATAACTAAAAAATAAATCACTGCAATTCAGGATATCCTACAAGGCTACAATGCAAGTAAACTGACCTCATCAACATACTCATCAAGTTGTGGATGAGTAAAAGTTTGTGCAAACAGCACACAAGGCTCTGGTCGGCCCATACCTGTAAAGTACAAATTGTGAATTAAAAAGGAAGCCAAAATTAAAAGAATCTCAGGTTAAAAAAAGATGCCAAGGAATGAAGCAAAATATAATGTTTGGTAAGAAGGCTGCAGCAAAGAAACATGAGAAGTGTGACTGCCTTTGTACGATAACAGTATATTGTCGAAGCAAGGAAGTCGGAATAAATTTGGGTAACTGGTTATTCACCTAACTGTCCCAAAAAAAATTCATCATGATAGCTAAAAGGATGACTTCTACAAATTTTACAATTTAGACAAAATAGTATTGAAGTTACAGTTAAAACAATATTCAGTTACAGTTATACCAAATACACAATAATTCTGCAGTTTTATGCACCAAAATTATAATTATTATCGTCATTCAACGAACTATATATATACACACACACACACTTAAGGAGCCACTGCTCTAAATCTCTAGTGTTGAGAAAACAACCGTGGTATTTCATCTAACTTGGTATCAGACTTTCTACATTATGCATCACCACTCTCACCCTAAACCGCATATATTATTCATCAACTAGTCATGAAACATTAGGAATAATTGGTGATCCGCAGGGCGACCTGAGTTTACGAGGTGAGCGCTAGCGAAGTTGGGCGAAGGCGACGAATGATAGTGAAGTCGAGTCACGAAAATGATGAAGGCGACGAACGCTAGTGAAGTCGAGCGATAGCGAGAGGCCTTCGCATTCCTACTCCAATTCTATAAGTTTTCTTTGATCCTTACCGCCCCGTGGGGCTCTGCATCCCAAAGTTCATTCGTAACCCTTCGTCTTCTTCTTGTTGTGGTTTGCTCGGGTCGACCGCGGGATCAGTAACTTTTGGTCACCCCTTGATCCGAATTATGTGAACCGGATTTTCTTGGTTCCAACACAGGTAATAGTCTTATCCGAGAGGCTTCTCTAATCTCTTTAACAAATGATTCTACATTCATAACTACTTTGAAAATAGTCAAATAACTTCCAGTATTATACTTTCCTCGAATTCATCTTGAGCCGTAATGTTCCTTGGTCGCTAAAAAAATATGGAATCACTGAATGGCTGAAAGAATAGTCAACGCCAAACTTCTATATAATATGGTGATGAATTCATGGGTGCAATGATTTTCTGTTTGATTAAATATTGTTAGAGAAATAGGATATATTGTAAAGGCCCATTAATTTGGCCCATTTTATTCTCTCTTACTTTAGTCACACATCTCTTGTATAAGACCCTTCTCCTCTCTCCTCTCCTATATATATGTTCTCATACTTGTTTTTAATATATGGAAAAGTGTTCATAAGGTTTGGGACCATTTCTCTACATGGTATCAGAGCTTGCGATCCTCTAGCTGCGGTCTTCCCTTGTCTTCAAACCGCCCAGCTCGCCCAGCCCGCCTTCCCCTGCGGCCTGCCTTTCTGTCCGCTCCGATCTCCTGCGGACTATTTTTCCCCTATCCGCGTGCCTTCTGCGGACTGCCCCTCTGCATCCGCATCTCTTCTCTCTCTCTCCGTGGTTCCACCCTCCTCAGACTTCTTATAGCCATCTTCTGCTCTGACCAGTGGGGCCCACCTCTTCTATCCGCTGCGGGCTTTCCTTCCTGTCTGTTGCACCCACTTCTTCTGTCCGCTCGAGCCTCCTTGCTCGCGGACTGCTCCTCTCTACTCCCTATCCGCAGTCTCTTGCGGACTGCTCTTGTCTGCTGCGGGCTCGAGCTCATCTCTCTTGTCCGCTGCGGGCTCTCCTCTTGTCCGTTGCGCGCTCCTCTTCTCCCTTGCTGCGTGGATTCTTCATCCTCGCGGTCTCTTCTTCAGTCCGCCACGGGTTTGTTGCGGCCTGCTCTATGCTATAGTCTGCTGCGACCTGCTCAACTCGCTGTGTGGGCTGTCCTCCAGTCCGCTGCGAGCTCTCCTCTACTCTGGCGCGGCCTGCCTTCTACTTCAAATTCGTTGCAGTCTAATCTCTACTCCAGTCCGCTGCGGTCTTCCCTAGTTCGCTGTGATCTGCTTCAGACCACTGCGATCTACTCCAGACTGCTGCGATCACTGCCTTCTACTTCAAGCCGCTGCGGCCTGCTCACTGCTCCTCTCCGCTGCGGTCTCCCTGCTCACTAACTGCTCCGTCTGCTGCCTCTCTTCAATCGGCGAGCTCCCTTCCTGCACTTGCGGCATGTCCTCTCTACTCGTTGCCGACTACACCAGTTCCCTGCGGCCTAGTTCTTACTGCAGCCTCGGCTTCTCCTGCGGCATGGTTCTCGCTGCGGGCTTGACTTCTACATGGTCCTTCTTGCGGCCTCTGCGGCCTTGCTGCGGCCTCTTCTTGGTGCTCTGCATGGTGCTCCTGCTGCGGCCTCTACGGCCTGGTCTTGGGCGACCCCTATAAGGATGTGTGCCTCTTCCGCACTGATCACCCCACCACTGGGCTCTGTGGTGTCTATCTCTGATAGCGAAAACTCCTGTCTTGTACACAGTTCCTCATGGATTTTGGACTCCGGTGCGACGCACCACATTACTCCACTACAGCCTCCACACTACCTGGCCTCCGTGCATCCTAAGTTCATCACTGTCGCAAATGGGGATACGCTGACATCTCTCTTACTCCCTCTATTACACTTCGATCTGTTCTTCATGTTCCTGGCTCTCCTTTTAATCTTCTCTCTATTAGTCGTCTAATTCACGACCTCAATTGCGACATAACCTTCTCTTCAACCTCTTGTGTTGTGCAGGATCGCAAGACGCGGAACATCCTCGGTACCGGGCGGCTGTCCAATGGGCTCTACATTTTCGGTTCCTCTTCTCCCACCGCTCTCTCCACCAACTCTTTTGTTGACTGGCATCGTCGTCTTGGGCATGCTCCTCTTCCAATTCTCCATAAAGCTCTTCCTGATGTTTCCCTTTCTGAGTTTCGGTGTGAGTCTTGCATTTATGGCAAACAACGTGTCTCCTTTACCTCCCCTAGTACTCGGTGTGATGCCCTCTTCTCCTTAGTCCATTCTGATATTTGGGGGCCATATAAGCTCCCGAGTGTTTTTGGCCATCGGTATTTTGTCACATTTATCGATGACTACTCACGCGTTACCTGGTTATATTTACTTTGAGATTGTACTGAACTTACCTCCACTTTTTGTGCCTTTCTGGTAGAGATTCGTACTCAGTTTTCTACCTGCGTCAAAATTTTTCCTACCGATAATGCGCGCGAGTATACAGGCCGCACTTTCTCTAATATCTGCACCGAATTTGGTATTGTTCATCAGACCTCGTGTGCATATACTCCTCAACAGAACGACGTCGCCGAGCGGAAGAATCGGCACCTTCTCGAGGTCGCCCGCTCTCTCATGTTTCAGATGCAAGTTCCACCTCGCTATTGGAACTTTGTCGTCTCTACTGTCTGTCATCTCATCAACCGCATGCCCTCATCCACCTTGCACTTCGTGGCTCCTGTCACTCTTCTCTTTCCTTCCAAGGCTCTGTTCTCTCTCACGCCCCGAGTCTTTGGATGAACATGTTATGTTCATAACCTGGCTCCGCCCACTGACAAGCTCGCTCCCCGAGCAACCAAGGTGATGTTTGTTGGCTACTCCCGCACCCAAAAAGGATATGTTTGCTATTCTCCTACCGACGGTAAACTAATCATCTCTGCTGATGTCACCTTTTGGGAAGATCAACCCTTTCATACCATCTCCACAGATCCGTTTATTCCTCCTATAATTCGGCCCGTCGTACCCGTTACGTCTCCTTCCCCCCCCCCCTCTACTTCTGACACCTACCCCCCCCCCCCCCCGCCAATCCGTCCTACGCCGCCTATCATCCAGGTGTACTCTCGTCGCCCTCCGAGCTCTTATGCCCTGCCACGGCCTCCCTCTACCGAAGTGATTTCGCGGCCTGCTGATCCGGTGCCTATCTCCACAGCTCATCCCATGGCGAATTATGTCTCGTTACATCGCCTGTCCCCGACCCTTCACACATTTGCTACTTCATTGTCCTATATTTATGTTCCTACTTTTGTGCATGAGGCTTTGCAAAATCCAGGTTGGCGTGCTGCCATGCATGAAGAAATGCGCGCCTTTTGGGCGAATCAGACTTGGGATCTGGTCCTTCTACCACCTGGGCAGACTACAGTTAGTTGCAAATGGGTCTTTGTCATCAAGCATGCTTCCGATGGGACGGCTGACCATCTTAAGGCCAGACTGGTGGCTCGTGGCTTTACTCAACAACACGGTCTCTACTATGAGGAGACCTTCTCTCTGGTCGCCAAGTTCAACACGGTTCGTGTCCTTCTCTCTGTCGTTGTGCATCGTCGGTGGCCCTTGCACCAACTCGATATCAAGAATGTGTTTCTCAATGGCGGCCTACAAGAAACCGTCTATATGCAACAACCTCCCGGGTTTGAGACCACGGGGGAGTCCAGGGTTTGTCATCTTAAGAAATCTATCTATGGTCTCGAACAATCCCCGCGGGCATGGTTTGATAAGTTCAGTAAAGTTGTTCAGGCAGTTGGTTTTACTCGGAGTTCGGTAGACTTCTCTCTGTTCACTCGACATAGAACAACAGGCACGATTCTCCTTTTGGTATATGTTGATGACATCCTAATCACAGGCGATGACTCAAAAGGGATACTAGAGGTCAAACAACATCTTAGCTCTATTTTCCAAACAAAAGATCTGGGCAACCTTCGATACTTCCTTGGCCTTGAAATCGCACGACGTCTTGATGGACTTGTCTTATCCCAACGGAAGTACTGCCTTGACCTTCTCCGTGATGCTGGCTACTCCGGGTGTAAACCTGTGGACACACCGATGGATGCCAATCACAAGCTATGTGCCCATGGGTATGACTCTGATGATCTGCTTTCAAACCCTGAGTATTATCGACGGCTTGTAGGAAAACGGATATATCTGACAGTTACAAGACCTGACATCTCATTTGTTGTCGGAGTAGTAAGTCGGTATATGTATGCTCCTCGAGGCTCTCATTTACAAGCCGTGGAACGGATCCTCAGATACCTGAAGAATGCACCAGTACAAAGGTTGGTATATAAATCATCCTCTTCTCTATCTCTTATTGCATATTCTGATGCGGACTATGCGGGCTCCCTGGATGATCGACGCTCTACTACGGGTTTTTGTACCTACTTTGGAGGGAATCTCATTACTTGGCGCAGCAAGAAACAATCTGTTGTTGCTCGCTCTTCTGCTGAAGCTGAGTATCATGCAATGGCCGTTGTTGTTTCTGAACTCACCTGGCTGGAGACTCTTCTTGGTGATCTAGGAGTCACCTTATCCTCGCCAATTGTTCTACTTTGTGATAGTCAGGTCGCAATCCACATTGCGAAGAACCCAGTTTTTCATGAAAGGACCAAACACATTGAAGTTGATTGTCACTTCATCCGTGAAAAGGTTCAGTTGAAGAAGTTAGAGCTAGAGCATGTTCCCGATTCTAAGCAAGTTGCTGACATGCTCACCAAGGCATTGCCCCGGCATTTCTACCATCAGTTCTTATCCAAGCTTGGTGCCTACGATTTGTATGCTCCAGCTTGCGGGGGAGTGTTAGAGAAATAGGATATATTGTAAAGGTCCATTAATTTGGTCCATTTTATTCTCTCTTGCTTTAGTCCTACATCTCTTGTATAGGACCCTTCTCCTCTCTCCTCTCCTATATATATATATGTTCTCGTACTTGTTTTTAATATATGGAAAAGTGTTCATAAGGTTTGCGACCATTTCTCTACAAATATAATTCATGGGTAATCAGAATGATAACATAGCAGATTAGGCACTAATGTGATGCAATTTTGTCCTATTGTAAAGGTAATTGACGATACTAGGATTTTTTGTCATTTTAAAATAATGGCATTCAGAAAGCTATTCTGCCAAATAGTTACACATAAACACCATTTCAAACAACAACGTTCTCATTAGCATCAACAGATTCTCCAAATAGTCTGCAACGTTCTTGTTAGACCGTATTTTGCGTTATATTTGATTACGATGTATTTTCCCCCACATATAGGGGACCCCTCAATTGAATAATAATCATCTTTGCCCTAATTTAATTCATGGATAATCATCTTTACCTTGAGTTTACTCAACTCTATCAAGAGTACGATCATTTTAACTCTTTCGTCATGGTGTGTCATCCGGATGCACTCTTGTTGAAGAATCATGAAGATCGAAATCGGGTATTTGAGTTCCTACATGGCTTGCACAGAGATTTTGATCAGATTACGGCCCAGATCTTGGGGGGTGTTCTTATTCCCTCACTTCCTGAGGTTTACATATTGTTCAACAAGAGTTTGATCGACGACAGTCCTAGACCACCTCCAACCTTCTAGAGGGATCTGCGTTAGTGGCTCACCAGCCCCAATTTGGCAGATGCGCTCCTCGTGACTTAAAGCCCAAGCCGACAGATAGAGATCACCTCACATGTGAGTATTGTGGCAAGCCTCATCATACTCGAGAAACTTATTATAGCCTCCATGGCTTTCCTCCTCGAGGTGGATCGACTTCTTGTGGTGGTCGCGATTGTGGTCGGACTCCAGGCCGATCTCCTCACTCTGCTCACCTGACCAAGACTTTTGATGGTTGTTCTTCTCAATCGTCCACCTTTTCTGCTGAAGAGATGCAGGTCCTTTGTCGAATGATGCACAGTCTTACTACGGAGCCTGTTGATGCCCCTATGTCATCATCTGCTCTTGCCTACACTGATACTTCGAGGGCCAACTCCACTTCTACTGGTCTTACTCAATGGATTATTGATTCAGGTGACGCCGATCACATTACCGGTTTTGCTTCAGGTTTTGTATCATATTCCCCTCTTTCAGGCAGAGAAAAAGTGAGCATTGCTAATGGGTCCTACTCTTCCATTGCTGGGAAGGGCTTCACTTCTTGTTCTTCTCCCACTTTATCATTTGTTCTTTATGTTCCAAAGTTTACCCGTAGTTTACTTTTTGTTAGTCATTTGACTAATTCTCTTCAATGATTTGTTACCTTTTTTCCATCTCATTGTCTTTCAGGATCTGAAGACGGGGCAGGTGATTGGCTCTGGTAGCATGAAGGATGACTTGTACGCGTTTGACTCCACTTCCGAGGCTACGCCACCGCAAACTCTCCACTCTTCGCATAGCTCCACCTTGTTTACCTGGCATCGTCGTCTTGTCCATCCTTCCGTTGCGACCATGCAACGTTTATTTTTTGTTTTTTCTTCGTATTTTAAAATTTTTGTTTGTGGCATATGTTGTTGTCAAACATCATCATACTCATGTTAATCATGTGGCATTACCTAGTACAACTCTTTTTCATATTATTCATTCTGATGTGTGGTGGTCATGCTCTATTGCCCCTATTTCTAGATGTTTTTGGTTTATTACATGTATTGATTGTTTCTCCCGCACAACTTGGATTTATCTGATGAAAACTAAAAATGAGGTGATTTCAATCTTCCAAAATTTTCATGTCATGGTTTCTACTCAATTTTTTGCCCATATTAAAATCTTCTGTAGTGATAATGGTCGAGAGTATGTCAATACTCCATTGCAGGACTATCTTGCTGCTCATGGCATTATGCATCAAAACTCGTGTGTCCACTCTACATCTCAAAATGGAGTTGCGAAACGCAAGAACCGTCACGTCTTAGAGGTGGCTCGCTGCTTACTCTTCACTACGAACCTCCCAAAATACTACTAGGGGATGTCATTCTTACGATTACCTATCTTATAAATCGCATGTCCTCTTCAGTACAGGGACATCAAACCCCTCTTACTACATTAAGGGTGACAGTATGACACCGACCTCTCTACCACCTAAAACTTTTGGTTGTGTTTGCTTCTCTCATATTCACTATCTGGGCAGGTCCAGGTATGACCTTCGGGTTCTTAAATGTGTGTTCATTGGCTATTCTCTCACTCAGAAGAGGTATAAATGTTATCATCCTCCGACTAAAAGGATTTTTGTCACAATGGATATCTCATTTCGTGATTCTGAACTTTACGGTGTGCCCTCACTTCAGGAGGGGCACATATATATGGGTGAAGTGAGCACACCTGTCTTACCCCTGATGATTCCTTTTTCACATTCTTTATCTACTGTTGAGAATCTCAATCAAGGAGAGCTTCCTTATAAAGAAAAGAAGTTACAGGTGTACACCAGATGGAGTAGAGATAACACACATGCTCATCCTACGACACTTGCACCAATGCCAGCTCCGTCAACGGATCCTTTTGAATTTCTCATCGCACTTCGAAAAGGTACCAGATCTTGCGCCCAACATCCACCATCTCGTCATGTTTCTTCCTATGAAGCTCTAACTTCTTCCTACAAAGCTTTTGTCGCCTCCCTCGCTTCTATTTTCATCTAATCCACATGGCAAGAGGCTATTAGGCATCAACAGTGAAAAGATGCTACGATTGAGGAAATGAATTTCAAGGAAAAGAATTTTACCTAGAACCGAACTCATCTTCCACCTGGAAAGAAGGTCGTCGTTTGTAAGTGGGTGTTTACAGTAAAGCAGAAATCCGAAAGTTTGGTTGAACGATTCAAAACAAGAATGGTTGCAAGGGGGTATACTCAAATTTTTGGAATTGATTATCAAGACACGTTTGCCCCCGTCGCAAAAATGAACTTCATACAAGTTTTGTTATCATGTGTTGCGTGCAAGGGTTGAGAACTTAACCAATTGATCGTAAAGAATGCTTTCCTTCATGAAGATTTAGATGAAGAGATATATATGTCCACACCTCCAGGTTTTTCCCCTTCCAGATCTGAAGGAAAAGTATGTTGTTTTAAAAAGTCACTTAACGGTTTGAAGCAATCTCCGAGGGCTTGATTTGGTGACTTTGGTCGATTTCACGAAGTCATGATTTCACTTGAATACAAACAAAGTCATGCTGATCATACTATATTTATTAAATGAAGAACAAATCTAATAGATGCTCTCATTGTCTATGTTAACAAGAAATGATATTGAAGAAGTAAAAGCTTTGAAGGTGAATTTGGCAATGAAGTTTGAAGTAAAAGATCTGAGAAAACTGAAGTATTTCTTTGGAATTGAGGTAGCACGATCTAAACTGGGTATCTTCATCTCCCAGAGAAAATACACTCATGATTTGCTGGAACAATCTAATATGAGTGGTTGTAGACCTGCTAATACACCTATAAAGGTGAATCATAATCTTGAAAGAGATGATGGTGATCCTGTTGAAGACGTGGCTGGTTATCAACGTCTTGTTGGAAGATTAATCTACCTATCTCACACTCGACCTGACATAGTGATGTAGGGTAGGATGTGTGCCGTGCAACCTAGACTACTCAAGTGAGTGGACACGTGGATACTATATGTAAATGCACCAAAATCCGTCCGGCAATTAATTCAAATGAAAATCACAACCCACGCAATCCAAAATACAAGCAAGAACAATTTTAGTTTGAGCGATTAGGCAAGGCTTTCCTCCAAACGGAGGGCCAAAATTAAGCGCGGCACGGATGGCTCCTTCCTGCAATCACAAATCTTTACGGGGCAAAATTCCACAAGTGAATGTTCAAACAAACATGAGCAATCCAAGCAATATTCAAGTGCTGAAAATTAGAGTTTCATACAACAACAACTCGCAAATAAGGGAATGTCCGAGGCGGGGGAGATCTGGCGGTTTTGAGGGCAGATCCGGGTTCGCGTGTCGGGATGGTGGCTGTCCGCGGTGGAGAGGGTTTGCGGTGGGCTGAGAACGGGTAGATCCGGCCAAAAATGGAAGGATCCGGACAAGGGAAGGATAGATCCGGTGGTGGAGAGCGGATCCGGGTTAGGAATGGTGAAGGGGTTATGGAGAATTGTAGATCGGGGTTGGATCTCTCGGATCAGGGTTGATCCAAGAGAGGGGGAGGCCGGTTGAGGGTGGTAGCACTAGATCAAGATAGATCTAGGGTTTTCGGAGCGGCGGGAAGTGGATCCACGAAGGGGAAGAGGAGGGGAGGTCGGCTAGGGCAAAGGGGGCCCAAGGAGGGGTCGGTTTTGTGAGGGGAAGGGGCTGCAGGACTGAAAACGGGGAGGAGGGGGCTGCTGTCCAGGTAGCAGGCTGGCAGGTTTCAGGTGGGGTTTTGGAGGGAATTCGGTGGCCGGAAGGGGGAGAGGAGGTGAAAATGATGGAGGGGGTTAGGGTTTACCTTGGGGATGAAGTTCCACCGCTAGGAGTCGGCACCTAGGGCTCCACGGCATCGGCACCGTGGCTTGATCGCGGAGTTCCGGGAATGACTTCCTCCAAAACCAGCAATGCCTCTCCAAGCCTCAAACACTCCTATTTATAATATTCTAAGCATTAGGGCAACCCGGGATTGACGGCTATGATTGGCCGACGCGTTCCCATGCCAAATAAAAGGAAAAAGAACTGAAAATAACAAAGTTATATATTAAAAAGATTCGCGGCACGCATCCGGACGCATCCGCGGGATCGGATCGTCCCTCCGATCAAGTCTTTCGGCGAGAATAGACGAAAGTGGGCCCCGCCTTGTCATGGGCCGCCGATGGTCCCCCATCAACTCCCCCCGACTGAAAAGAATTCATCTCCGATGAATGGAGATGATCATACTGTCGTCGAAGCCCCGGGGCGAGTCGATCCATCTCAGTAGGTAGAATCCACGTGTCATCAGAGGCGGAGTGGCCTCTCCAACGAACCAGGTAGCGGCATGAAATTCCAGTGGTGGTAGGGACGTACTCATGAGCGACGATATCTGTAATACTCTCAGTATACTGCTCTCGTGAAGTGGAACCCGGAGCGATCAGGGGTGCGGACGGTGTCACCATAGGTGAAGGACTCCCAGGGGTGCGTACAGCTGGGGGCAGGGCAAGTGGCAGAGGTGAGCAGGAGGAAGCTGTTGCTGGGGATGAGGTGGGGTGGTGGTGATCATCCCGACTCGGGTCCGAATATTCGCGATGTTCGTAATACGGAGTCAAGTCCTCAACATTGAACATCGGATGGATGCCCATACTCGCGGGAATATTTAGCTCGTAGGCATTAGTCCCGATCCGCTAAATGATCGAGTAGGGACTCATTCGTTTAGCGCTTAATTTCTTGGCAGGCCCCGGTGGGAGCCTCTCTGCCCAGATTCGGACCATTACCTGCTCGCCTACGTTGAAAACAAGTTCCCACCTGTGTAAGTCTGCATGGGTCTTATAGTTTTCATTACTTGAGATAATTTGCCGACGGACTGACTCATGTAAATCATGCAAATGACGTGCAAATGACTCAGCGGACTCACTCGGACGAGACTCTAATGGACAAGGAAGGAGGTCGATGGGCTTCTTGGGTTCATACCCTAATACTATGTGAAATGGGCTCAACCCGGTGGACCTATTGATCGAACTATTGTATGCGAACTCCGCGACGGGAAGGACGGAGTCCCAACTCGCCACATGCTCGCCAACAAGACATCTAAGCAAATTCCCTAGACTGCGGTTCACAACCTCAGTCTGCCCGTCAGTCTGAGGGTGATATGCAGATGAAAACTTCAGGGTAGTGCCCGTTTTGTACCATAGGGTCTTCCAAAAGTAACTCACGAACCTAACATCCCTATCGGAGACTATGGATTTTGGTAGACCATGTAACCTAAAGACGTCCCGAATGAAAATGGATGCAACGTGTGATGCGTCAGCAGTCCTAGAGCAGGCTATGAAGTGTGCCATCTTGGACAAACGATCAACGACGACAAAGATGCAGTCGTGTTTCCGAACCGTGCGCGGCAGTCCAAGTACAAAGTCCATACTAATATCCTCTCAGGGCCTAAATGGGACTGGTAAGGGCATATATAATCCTGTGTTTTGTTTAATTCCCTTCGCAGTCTGACACGTACGACAATGTCGAACAACTCTGGCCACATCTCTCTTCAGGCCGGGCCAATAAAACCTATCCTCGACGATAGCTATGGACTTATCCCTGCCAAAATGCCCGGCGGCTCCGCCCGCATGAATCTCCCAAATGAGATAGTCACGGTATGATGTGCTGGGGATGCACATGTGGGAGCCCTGATAAAGGTAACCTTCATAAATCTGGAAGTCGTCGACAGGCTCAGGTGGGTCTCGGGATAAAGCTGCGTATATCTCGGCGAAGTCCGGACAACCTGGGTAAGCAGCAATAATCTGTTCAAGTCCGTCCACGTGGGCTCTCAGGGTCTGCAGATGGGTGACCCGCCGACTCAATGCATCAGCGGGTTTGTTCTCAACTCCAGCGCGATGTTTGAGAACATAGTCGAAATCCTGGAGATACTCAACCCATTTCGCATGTCGATGCCCCAACTTCTTCTGGGAATCTATGTACCTAAGCGCCTGGTGGTCCGAATAGAGAACGAACTCCCGGGGAAGGAGGTAGTGTCTCCAGTATCGTAATGACTGGACAATCGCATAAAACTCCCTATCGTAATTGGAATAT
This sequence comes from Platanthera guangdongensis, assembly GCA_039583875.1. Lineage (NCBI taxonomy): Eukaryota > Viridiplantae > Streptophyta > Magnoliopsida > Asparagales > Orchidaceae > Platanthera > Platanthera guangdongensis. Next base: position 22,483,252 of record CM077151.1, read on the forward strand.
TTTTGCTTGGCCTCATTTAGCTTCTCGCTGAAATAGGAGACCGGGTGTCCCTCCTGGCTCAGCACACCACCGATCCCTACTCCAGAGGCATCACACGCAAATTCAAAAGCCTTGCCAAAATCCGGGAGTCGTAAGACTGGTGCCGTGGTCAACTTCTCCTTAATCTCCTCAAACGCTCGAGTGGCCGCGGGGGTCCATTGAAACTCGCTCTTCTTCAAACAGCTAGTGAACGGGGCCATAATCGAACTAAATCCTCGAACGAACCGCCTATAGAACGTAGCTAGACCATGGAAGCTGCGGGCCTCGTGAATGGTCGTAGGCAAGGGCCACTCGCGGATGGACTTAACCTTCTCAGGATTGACTGACACTCCTGTAGATGAAACGATAAATCCCAAGAACTGAACCGATTCAGCGTAGAACGAACACTTCTTTAGATTCACGAATAACTTCTCACTACGGAGGGTCTCGAAAAGAAGCCTCAAGTGCGCTAGGTGGTCGCCATGGGTCTGACTGTAAATCAGAATATCATCAAAATACACAACTAGGAACTTGCCCATGTAGGGCCGTAATATCTGTGTCATGATTCTCATGAACGTGCTCGGGGCGTTGAACAGCCCAAATGGCATGACCAACCACTCGTATAGGTCATCTTTAGTCTTAAAAGCCGTCTTCCATTCATCACCCTCTCGTACCCGAATCTGGTGGTACCCACTCCTTAGATCGATCTTGGAAAAGAGTTGGGCACCTGACATGGTATCTAACAAATCATCAAGGCGTGGAATGGGGAACCTGTACTTCACCGTAATCTTATTGATGGCACGGCTATCGATGCACATGCGCCAGCTACCATCCTTCTTCGGGGTAAGAAGGGCGGGAACGACACATGGACTCAGGCTCTCCCGAATGAACTGCTTCCGGAGAAGCTCGTCAACCTGCCGCTTGAGCTCGGCGTGCTCATCTGGATTCATACGATAGTGCGGTAGGTTTGGGAGAGAAGCTCCTGGTACTAGATCAATAGCGTGCTGGATATCTCGCAATGGCGGGAGCTCATCAGGCAACTCCTACAGCATGATGTCAACAAACTCCTCAAGTAGGGTCCGAATCTCCGGGGGAAGATCCGGAGTCACTGTCGGGCTCTCAGGAGCCATAGTGGCGGCAACGATGTAAAATACGCCGGCGTCTCGGCTCTCCCGCAAGAACTCACTGCACCGCAGGAGATGTAACGGTCGTGACGACATGGTGCTCGTGGAGGGCTCGATCAGACCCTTGGATTTCTCCTTGGGCCGGGTGGGTGACAACGTGATCTTCTTACCTTTATCATAAAACGTGTATGTGTTCGACCGGCCGTAGCACGTGGCATCGCGGTCGTACAGCCAAGTTCGACCTAATAACACGTGGGCAACATCCATAGGAATTACGTCACACCACACATGATCCTCGAATGTAGCAAGCCGAATGGGGACGAGCCACCGCTGTGTCACCTGGATGGCGGTCTTGTCCACCCAAATGACCCGATAAGGGTGGGGGTGGGGCTCCGCTTTCACTTGCATACGCTCTAAACCTTTCTGGGCCACGATATTGACACAACTCCCACTATCAATGGCTAGCTTGCAGGGTCCGCCTGCACTAGGAAAATACGTGTAGAAGATAGTGGTGCGGCGCCAATCCTCGTCCGTACGGGGGGTATATAGGAGACGTCGCACAACTCCCATCTCTAGGGATCTCTCAGCCTCGCTCTCCCATCCCTCCTCGATCGTAGCCTCGACCTCCTCGGTAACATCCTCGGCTCCCTCTAAGCCAGGTTCTTCCTCACCCTCAACTAGCAGGCTTCGTGTGGGGCAATGTGCCGCCACATGTCCTCTGCCAGAGCATCTAAAACACTGGATACCCCCAGGTCTCTGACCCTCAGTGGAGGGGGCCTTGCCCTTCATGTCAGTGGTGATCCGTGTGGGCGGGGTAGCTGTGGTGGTCTGGAAAGGGGCGGGTTTCTTGAATGTCGAGGAATCAGTGCGCGAGGGGAATTGCTTCGTACTCGAAGTACGGAGATACTGCTCGTATTCTAAGGCGAGCTGGAATATCTGGTCAACAGTCTCGAGGCGATGGGGAATCAGCTCCCTCCGGAGCTCCGAGCGAAGGTCAGCCTTAAATCGAGATGCGGTGGCAATGGGCTCTTCCGAAATGTCGCTCCTAACCACCAACTCATCGAATCGGGCCATATACTCGGCTACTGAGAGCGTCCCCTGACGTAGGCTCTGTAGCTGATCAAGCCGCTGGTCACGATAAGAGACGGGAAGGTACTTATCCTTCAGTCTCTCCTTCATATCATCTCAACTAGTGATAGGGTAATAGCCTTCTCTCTCGACAGCTCGCTGCACGCTAATCCAAAATACCTTCGCTTGTCCAGTCAACTTCATCTTCGTGAAACGTACACAACGCTCGTCTCTCATATCGTACCAGTCAAAATAGTGATCCATGTCTAGGATCCAATCACTAAAGGCTTTCGGATCCAAGCGGTCGTCGAACAAAGGGGCGTCGAGGCGAATCCGACGGGTGATGTCAAAGGCGTGGCCACCTCTCCGCGGGTTGGGGTATTCTCCTGGGTAGTCATCATAATCGTAGTCAAACCTTCGTCGATCCGGCGGGTAATACTCATCCCGGTGCTGATCGCGGCGACCAGGTGGAGGCACCCGGTCCCTAAGGTCAGGCTGCGGCTGACGGGGAATACGATAATCCTCACGCCGGGGTGGGTGTCTATCACGTACTGGCTCAGGGTCTCGCCTTGCCGGCGGGGCTGGGGCGCGGTAGGGAATGTCATGGCGAGGACGTTCCACTGGTGGTTGGCCCACTCTCGGGCGCCGGTCGGGACGTGGAGAAACATCTAGGTCATCCTCCAAAGGATCGTCGCGATGTGTAGGCGTGTCCCTGACATTCTCCAGGTGGTCCAATCGTAGGTTCACTTCAGCAAGATCTTGTCGTACGTCATTAAACTAGGCGCCTATGGTATCGAAACGATCGAGGATGAGGCGCTGGAACTCAACAAATGCGGTGCCCGAATTTGAGCTTCCCGCTCGGTCGTCTGTTATTTGAGGTTCTGTCATGCTAGTCCTAAATGTCCTACCACTACGGAGCATGCAAATGGCCTAACCTATCCTCTGATACCAATTTGATGTAGGGTAGGATGTGTGTCGTGCAACCTAGACTACTCAAGTGAGTGGACACGTGGATACTATATGTAAATGCACCAAAATCCGTCCGACAATTAATTCAAATGAAAATCACAACCCACGCAATCCAAAATACAAGCGAGAACAATTTTAGTTTGAGCGATTAGGTAAGGCTTTCCTCCAAACGGAGGGCCAAAATTAAGCGCGGCACGGATGGCTCCTTCCTGCAATCACAAATCTTTACGGGGCAAAATTCCACAAGTGAATGTTCAAACAAACATGATCAATCCAAGCAATATTCAAGTGCTGAAAATTAGAGTTTCATACAACAACAACTCACAAATAACGGAATGTCCGATGCGGGGGAGATCCGGCGATTTTGAGGGCAGATCCGGGTTCGCGTTCGGGATGGTGGTTGTCCGCGATGCATTTCTCCCCTAGTATTTATTTTTATCAGTATTAGGTCAATATAATGTTTAAGTCTGAGTAGGGTAGTTACGTTACTCATTTTTCTCAATTATCACGCATGCATTCAAGTGTACACTTTTCCAAATCGTGCCCCAAATTTTGTTCTAGATTTCTCTTTCACGTTTGCACACCCATGTGCTTAGGACTTAAGCAGTTGTTAGTTTCTTAGTATTTCGTCCTCTTTTTCAAAAGTGTGGGATTAGCATAAATTACTTTTAAAATGTGATTATGCGAGTATATTTTGACTCATGCAATGCTCCTAGTTTTGTACACATATTTGTAGTAGGCTTCGATTTTAGGTTTAATTTCTTTTTATGCTACATAGTTTATACCTTTCTACTTTATATCTGCATTATATATCCACTTTTCTTAAGAAAGTGTTATTGTCCATAGACCTGTGTAGAAATGTGTATAACTAGCTCTTAGTTGGGTATTATCCAACATTAACACTAGATCAAGATAGATCTAGAGAACGGGTAGATCCGGCCAAATATGGAAGGATCTGGACAAGGGAAGGATAGATCCGGTGGTGGAGAGCGGATCCGGGTTAGGAATGGTGAAGGGGTTATGGAGAATTGTAGATCGGGGTTGGATCTCTCGGATCGGGGTTGATCCAAGAGAGGGGGAGGCCGGTTGAGGGTGGTAGCACTAGATCAAGATAGATCTAGAGTTTTCGGAGCGGCGGGAAGTGGATCCACGAAGGGGAAGAGGAGGGGAGGTCGGCTAGGGCAAAGGGGGCCCAAGGAGGGGTCGGCTTTGTGAGGGGAAGGGGCTGCAGGACTGAAAACCCCCGGAGGGGGCTGCTGTCCAGGTAGCAGGCTGGCAGGTTTCAGGTGGGGTTTTAGAGGGGATTCGGTGGCCGGAAGGGGGGAGAGGAGGTGAAAAATGATGGAGGGGGTTAGGGTTTACCTTGGGGATGAAGTTCCACCGCTAGGAGTCGGCACCTAGGGCTCCACGGCGTCGGCACCGTGGCTTGATCGCGGAGTTCCAGGAATGACTTCCTCCAAAACCAGCAATGCCTCTCCAAGCCTCAAACACTCCTATTTATAATATTCTAAGCATTAGGGCAACCCGTGATTGACGGCTATGATTGGCCGACGCGTTCCCGTGCCAAATAAAAGGAAAAAAGAACTGAAAATAACAAAGTTATATATTAAAAAGATTCTCGGCACGCATCCGGACGCATCCGCGGGATCGGATCGTCCCTCCGATCAAGTCTTCCGGCGAGAATAGACGAAAGTGGGCCCCGCCTTGTCATGGGCCGCCGATGGTCCCCCATCACATAATTTATGCAGTTGGAGTCGTTAGTCAATATATGCATTCCCCAAAAACGAGACATTTGAATGTTGTTCATCGAATCTTGAGGTATTTGAAGACTTCACCAGGAAGGGGGATCCTGTTCACTCCGAATACAGTCTTGAGGATTGAAGTCTTTACCGATGCTGACTGGGCTAGATTCGATGAAGACAAACGATCTACATCAGGGTATTGCTCATTCGTTGGTGGAAACTTAGTCACTTGGAGAAATAAAAAAACAATATGTCGTCTCAAGATCCAGCGTTGAAGCTGAGTTTAAAGCAATGACACGTGTGAAGGATTATGAATACGCTCTTTCATGTGTGACCTGGGTTTGAATGAATCTAGTCCTATCTGGTTGTACTATAACAACAAGGTTGCAATCAGCATTGTCAACAACTCCGTCCAGCATGACAACACCAAGCATTTCGAGGTGGATAGACACTTTATTAAGGAGAAAATTGAAAAGAAGATTATCTGCATACTGTTTTTTCCCTCAAATGGACAATTAGCTGATATCATAACTAAGAGATCTTGGGGGAAATTTTTTTTGTCCTTGTATTGACAAGTTGGGTACAAAAAAATATAACATGCCCAATTTGAGCGGGAGTGTTAGACCGTATTTCGCGTTATATTTGATTACGATGTATTTTCCCCTATTTATAGGGGACCCCTATTGAATAATAATCATCTTTGCCCTAATTTAACAATACTCATTAGTGTTTTACTGACAACTCTATTCTCAACATTGCTTTCTCACCACAGCTTTCTCATCAACATCAGCTGCCCCAAACAGAGCCTAAAACTTTCTTCCAATCCAATGTGAACTACCACTTCTTATTTGGAACACTAAATGGTTGTCATCTTGCTTATTTATTTGTTTTTTCTTCTTCTCTCCTCTTTAGTCTCACATCTTGTATAGGACTCTCTTCTCTCTTTCTTCCTCCTATAAATGTGTATTCATACATTGTATTTCATTATTGAGAAAGTATATACAAGGTTGAGTTTTTCTCTACATGGTATCAGAGGGAACGGTCCGGCCTCTCGGTTTTTAAACCGCCTGTCCTTCCGACTTACCGCGCGGCCTCCTCTCCTGCCTTAGTCGTGGTCTCGTGCGGGCTGCTTCTTTCTAGTCACACGGTCTTCGTCAACGCGGGTTCCCGCGCGGACTAAGCCTCTCTACCCGCTTCCTCTGTTTTGTCTCTCTCGTGGCTTCCACCTTTCCTCCTCCTCCCTTTTATAACATTTCTCATCGGTGTGGACCACCCCTTCTATTTCCCAGCTCGCGCGGCCTCCCTTTCTATCCGCGCGGTCTCCCTCTCGCTTCCCACCTCAGCTCTATCCGACTTCGGTCTTTCTGCTTCTCGCGACCTATCTAAAGTCGCCGCGACCTATCTCTAGTCGCCGCGACCTATCTCTAGTCGCCGCGACCTATCTCTAGTCGCCGCGACCTATCTCTAGTCGCCGCGACTTAGCTTTGTCGCCTCGGTCTCTCTTCATTTCTCGTTGTGGTCTTCCTCTCGCTGCTCTGTTCTTTGCTCGCCGCGGCTTGCCTTAGTCGCAGCGACCTCTCTTCCCGCCGCTCTCTGCTCGCGGCGATCTCTCTTCTCGCTGCGTTTTACTTCGCTTCTCGCAGCGGCCTCTCTTCTCGCCGCGACTTGCCTTAGCCGCAGCGGCCTCTCTTCCTGTCGCTCTCTGCTCGCCGCGATCTTCCTCTCGTTGCGTTTTGCTTCTCTTCTCGCTCGCGGCTTCTCCTCTTCACGGCACGATCTGCATCTAGGTCGTGGCATCTCTCTGTGTCGTTGGTGTACTCACCGTGACCGTGCGGCTTCCTGCTTAGTCGATGTGCCCTGTCTTGCCACCCGCGGTTTCTTCTTTCCGCAGCGGACTCCACCTTCTAGTCGTGGCATTCTCCTTGTTGTTGGTGTTATCACCGTGACTGTGCGATTACTTCAGCATCCGCTCCGCATTCAAGTCGCGGCGACCTCTCTGCCTTGCCGCTGGTGATCTGCCCCCAGGCCATTCGGCCTCCAGTCTGGTTGTGTTCCTTGTGCTATCCGCCGGTCTTGCCTCCTGCTCATCTCAGTCATGGCGACCTCTCCAGAATCAACCGGACAGACTGCGCCTTCCTCTGTAGACCGTCCGGTCTCTACTCCTAAACTCCGTGATGAATTGTGCATTACTACCATTTCACTAGCCGGAAAGAAGAACTTCGTGGAGTGAGTCCATTTTGTTCGCCGAGTACTACAATCCAAAGGTTTTCTCTATCACTTGACCCAATCTCCTCATGCTCCTCCTACAGATGATTGCTTGTGCAACGATGGTCGGGTTCAGACCTGCCTCCTCAACTCCCCTGATATTAAACTCTACCGCATGGCCATGTATCACGACACGGCCAAAGCAATGTGAAATGAGCTCCAGTCGCGATACTCCGGGAAAGATAGTCTCCAGCATCTCTACGACATTATTACCGGTCTCCCCGCCTCCCGATCATTCTGCTCCATCGTCCCAGGCTCTCCTGCAGCAGATTTATGCTCCTCGGATGCCTTCCCCCCCCCCCTCCTACTCGCGAGGGGTGTACTGGCTCTCGGGGCCGAGGACGGGGAGCTCGGCCTCGCCCAAAGTGTTCCTTCTGCGGAAAGGACAGCCATCTCGAGGCCACATGCCATTGCAAGCATGGGCTTCCACCTCGTCCACAGGCTACTGTTGTTGCTACAGATTCTTCTGCTCGTACTGACCTTGAAGAGGTTCGCCTTCAGCTCCAACAGCTTCAAGGTCTGCAAAGTCGCCCGTCGGCCTACGTTTCCTCTGCTGCCTCCATCTCCCAAGGTATCACTTGTCTCTCCACTAGTCTGCGCTGGATAGTGGACTCGGGTGTCACTCATCACATAACCTCCCTGCGGCCACATCAATACTTGCATTCTCCTCATCCTAAGTGCATCACAGTGGACAATGGGGACACTGTTCCTGTCTCTGGATCGGCTGACATCCCTCTCACTTCTTCTCTCTCTTTACGCTCGGCTCTTCATGTTCTGGGCTCCCAATTCAATTTGCTTTCTGTTGGTCGCTTGACTAATGATTTGAACTGCTCTGTAACATTTACCTCTTCTTCTTTTCTGATACAGGATCACAGGACGCGGACTATCATTGGTAAGGGACGACTGCAGAACGGGCTCTACCTCCTTGATGAATCTCCCGCAATCATCTCTTTTGTCTCCTCCGTCGATTGGCATCGGCGTCTTGGTCATGCCCCTTTACCAGTCCTCCAGAAGGCTCTACCCGATGTATCTTTACCTTCTTTTTATTGTGAATCATGTGTATTAGGAAAGCAGCCTCGTTCATCTTTTTTATCTAAATGTTCTCGGAGCATTGCTCCTTTTATTTTGGTACATTCTGATATTTGGGCTCCGTACAAAGTTAATAGCATTTCTGGTTATCGCTATTTTTTGACGTTTATTGATGACTATTCGCGAATGACATATATATATATATCTACTTCGTGATCGCTCTGAGCATCCTCGTGTTTTTTGGGCGTTCCTTCTTGAGACCCAAACGCAATTCTCCACTAACATCAAAACTCTTCGCACGGACAATGCTCGTGAATGCACTAGCCACAAATGTGCAACTCTTTGCTCTGACTTTGGGGTTATTTATCAAACTTCATGTGTCTATACCCCCCAAAAAAACGGAGTCGCGGAGCGGAAGAATCGACACCTTCTCGAAGTGGCCCGCTCTATCATGCTCCAAATGCACGTTCTCAAAAATTATTGGAACATTGCTCTTTCGACGGCTTGCTACCTGATTAACCGTCTTCCTTCCCCTATCCTCCACAATGTCACTCCATTCAGCGTCATGTTCCCCTCAACTCCGGCATTCTCTCTCACACCCCACATCTTTGGGTGCACTTGCTACGTTCACAACCTCGGTCCAACTTTGGACAAATTGGACCCCCGGGCTGCCAAACACGTCTCTGTCGGTTACTCACAGACACAAAAAGGCTACGTCTGCTACTCACCGGCTACCCGAAAGGTGACAGTGTCTGCTGATGTTACCTTTCGGGAGGATCTCCCTTTCTTCACTGCTTCAGCTCCTACATCTCCACCACCAACTGTCTTACGTCCAGTTATTCTCGTTACCACTCCACCACCAAGACCTACAGCCCAGGCCCCTCATATGGTCAAACCTCCTGTTATTCGGGTTTACACGCGTCGCCATCCTGCCTTCAGTTCCCCATTGCAGTCTGACTCGCCCTCTGATGCTCCACGTCCCGCTGATCCAGCACGAGAATCTACAGCTCATCCCATTGAGAATTATGTATCCTTACATCGTCTTTCTCCACAACTTCAGACTTCTGTCACTTCATTATCCTCGATTTCGGTACCTAACTCTGTGCAGGAGGCTCTCCAACATCCTGGCTGACGGGCGGCTATGGAAGAAGAGATGACGGCTCTCTGGTCTAACCAGACCTGGATATTGGTACCATTACCTACCGGTCAGACACCTGTTGGATGTAAATGGTTTTTTGTGATCAAGCATGCTCCTGATGGAACGATTGGTCGTCTGAAGGCCCGTCTGGTGGCTCGTGGCTTCACCCGGCAGCAAGGCCTCGATTATGAGGAGACGTTCTCGCCTGTGGCCAAGCTGAACACCGTTCGGGTTCTTCTCTCGGTAGTTGTGCATCGACAATGGCCATTACACCAACTGGACATCAAAAATACCTTCCTTAACGGCGACCTCCAGGAAACGGTTTTCATGCAACAACCGCCCGGGTTTGAGACTACGGGGGAGTCCCGAGTTTGTCATCTCAAGAAGTCCATCTATGGTCTCAAACAATACCCTCGGGCATGGTTTGACAAGTTCAGTAAGGTCGTCCGGCAAGTCGGCTTCACTCGGAATTCAGCTGACTTCTCACTATTCACACGTCATCAGGCAACAGGAACTGTTCTTCTGTTGGTGTATGTTGATGATATTTTGATCACTGGAGACGATTCAAAGGGCATCCAAACAGTTAAACAGCACCTCAGCTTTGTCTTTCAAACCAAGGATCTGGGACATCGTCGTAATTTCCTTGGTATTGAGGTCGCAATACGACCAGATGAACTCGTCATCTCTCAAAGGAAATACTGTCTAGATCTCCTTCAGGATGCTGGTTACTCGGGATGCAAACCTACTACCACTCCGATGGACGTGAATCATAAGTTATGTGCACATTCTTCTGATACAGACCTTCCTCTTCAAAATCCGGAATATTATCGACGACTGGTTGGAAAACTGATCTATCTAACGGTCACAAGACCAGATATTTTCTTCGTCGTTGGGTGGTCATCAGATTTATGCATGCACCGCAAACATCTCACCTTCAAGCTGTTGAACGTATTCTTAGATACCTTAAAACAGCCCCGGGTCAAGGTTTGGTATACAAAACATCATCCTCTACTCCAACATTGGTTGCGTACTCTGATGCAGACTATGTCGGTTCCTTGGATGATCGCCGGTCAACCAGTGATTTTTGTACATATTTTGGAGGACATCTCGTTACCTGGCGGAGTAAGAAACAAGTAGTGGTTGCTCGATCATTAGCTGAAGCAGAATACCGATCAATGGCGTATGTTGTCTTTGAGCTTACCTAGCTTGAAAGTCTCCTGGCCGATCTAGGGGTATAACTTCCCTCACCTGCCATCTTGCTTTGTGATAGTCAAGCGGCAATACATATTGCGAAGAATCCAGTCTTTCATGAAAGAACGAAACATATTAAAGTAGACTGTCACTTTATCCGGGAGAAAGTCCAAATGAAGAAGATAGAATTGAAGCATGTTCCTGGTACTGAACAAGTGGTTGATATCCTCACAAAGGCTCTACCTAGCACCCTAGTTTACCAGTGTCTGTTCAAAATTGGTGCATACGACTTGTACACTCCAGCTTGTGGCGGAGTGTTGGAAAAGCCCATGTAATTAGGCCCATTTATTTGTTTTTTCTTCCTCTCTCCTCTTTAGTGCCACATCTTGTATAGGACTATCTTCTCTCTTTCTCCCTCCTATAAATGTGTATTCATACATTGTATTTCATTATTGAGAAAGTATATAAAAGGTTGAGTTTTTCTCTACAGTTTTGTTTGGTTGTGATTGCGCTGCAATTCATTTTTGTTGCACTTGTATCATTGTGATTATTATGGTATACTCTTTGTGCTCTACCTTCAACTTAGTGAATGCTGCTTCCCAAAGAGGTCCTTGGCTGCAAATTGCATGGAGGGATTCTGAGGGATCTTGCATTCATATACTCAAGTTGAAGGAAGATTTTATGGGGATCTTTCATGTCCTCTTTATGTAGATTATTCGATAAAAATATTATTTATTATCATGTCCTCTTTATGACCTTAAATTTTTTTTATCGATAGTCATTTATGACAATTTGCAAAATCTTCCATTCTATTTTCTGGATTGAAATTGCTCTAAATAGCTGATCATTTCATGAATATCATCAAATATTGTTTACATTAATGGCTAATTTGTTGATTCTGTATTTATTTAAAGTTAAATAAAGATCCCAATTTAAAATCGTGATAGGAGGTCTGACGTAGGACGGCCCGGTTTGAAACAATTGAATGTGATTACATGCTACTGTAATGGCCGACACACTATTGCAACCCTATGTGGATGTGCGGAATTAATGCAAGCCCAAACTAAATGTTGTGTGCAAATGAACTTACGATTTCCAATCCGGAATTAAAGTTAGCAAATATAATTTTGCAAGATTGGCAAAATCTATGCAAGGTGAGCTTTGAAATTTTTTCCGGCACACATGCAAAATCACGCTCATATTCACATGTGATGCTATCAACTACAAAGTGGCACGAACAATTTTTATAGAATGTAAAAGAGGTGAAACAATAGCACTAGCGATCACAAAATCCAAAAACATATAGCATAATCATCAAGAATTTAAAACAGAGAAATTACAACACAAAACAATATTACTCACAAAGCACTGAATATCTAGCAACGGCGGCATGGTTCCACGAAATGAAGGCGGCAGCAGTAATGACAAACCATTTGAGGTATGGATTTAGGGATTTTGTAAGGAAGCTTGTTGGAGAAAGCACCAAGGAAGTCTTGAGAAAAGAAAGCAGAAAATGGAATTTGGGCTTTCTAACAGTGAGAATTCACGGGGAGGCAAACAGTGAGAAATATAGGAACAGTGGTAGTAGTAAATGATGGCTGAGTGGTTTTCAATAAATGGGCAACATGGGCTTGTCAGGGTGTGAGGGGGGGGGGGGGGGGGGGGGGGGGGGGGGCTAGGCGATACGCAAATGTAGAGGACTGCGGAGCTTCTATGCCTGGATGAGACAGGAGGTGCGGGAGGTTGAAGCCCTGTGGAGAGACGATGGTGGGGGCTGCTGTTAGCGGTTTTGCTGGTGAAGATTTGCTGGAATGGAGGGGAATGACAGCTTGCTGTAGAGGGGAGGCCGACAAGACTAGCGACTGGGGGAAAAGATGCCAAGCTTGTGATGGGGGAAAGGATTCGTGTGGCTAGGGCTGTGTTTCTGCGGAGAAGATGAACAGGAAGATGCGGGGGTGGTGAACAGCAGTGAAGACAGTTTTCTTCTTCTGTGGCAGAGAAAACGTGGGCAGAAATGAGCGAAACAGTGCGAGGACGGATCGGTGATCCGATCAATGAATTGAAAACGTGGGCAAAAATGAGCTCATAGCGTCGCACCACGAACATTTCCAGAATTTGGAATCTCTCACAAACTCAGCAATGAATTGATCGGTAAAAATAAGTCCCCCCAAACAGAGCCTAAATGAAAATCACTTATGTTTGGCCAATTCACAGACATCACAGTGAAAATTTTGAAACAATTGTGTGGAAAGAAAAGGAAGAAGATGTGCATTTAACAAATGGATGTCCAAGATGGTGGTGTCAATACATAAGAGTCATGGAGACGGGGATGTTAGTGCGCAAGGGGAACTACAATCTATGACATAAAGTTCATTTCTCATCCTATTAAAGCAGACAACCTTTTCATACTCAGATCCTGAAAAAACAATATGAGGGTGGTGAAAAATAGCCATACAATTAAAGTTATTAATGATGTTACTATTGGAGAGAGGGTTCCTTGAAAAAGTAGAAACATGAAAGACAGAGAACAATGAAAGGTCGGGGATGCAAGCAATAGTCCCTCTATCAAAGATGATTGACTGAGTGATATCATTAAGACAAACTTCTTCCTTTCTGGAAAGAGGAACATGGGAGGTAAAACAATGAGAAGAACCCATCATGTGATCCGTTGGTCTGAAGTCAATGAACCACTGTATACTTTGTTGGGTAGAAATCTGTGTATTGAAGATAAGTTGTACGATATGAGCAGAGAAGGCAGTTGGTTCGCCTCTGAGAGGTGTATCTGTCTCAGTAGTCATCCTTTGCAAAATTGCTGCATAACTTGAGCTTCTTTTCTTTTGCAGACAAGCTGTCATTGAATGAATTAGAGGGAATATTACTGTGAGATGTAGTATCAGTTAAGTGAGCTGCAAGTGGAAAGGCCAAGTGTTGGCCGGTGGGTAGTGGATTTCGCTCACGTCCCTGATCACGAGTGGTGTTGGGGCGACCATGTAATTTATAAAAGTTTTATTGCATATGTTGAGGTTTGTGGCAGTAGTCACCAACAAATAAAGAACTATCATGAGGGTGAGTGGAGAGAGGGCATCTCGAGTATCATTGGCTGCAAGAGTACGGTGGTCCTGACGAACAATCAAGTAAGACACCGACGATGATCAAATTGTTGTTGGACTAAGTTGAAGGCCTCAACAAGGGAAGATGAACTATCTTCCCAATATATGAACTCTAATATGGTCAAAATATGGGTTCAATCCTTGGAGACAAGTATATATATGGTTCCAGTCATCATGTACAAGAATCATGTTCCGATACTCCGTGCATTTTAGCTAAAATGGGGCCAATGTGATTGAGTTCCCTATGAACTTGAAATTTGAATGGTATTGCATAACAAAGAGCTCTCCTTGCGCTCGGAGAGTGATCTGAGAGTGAGATAGGGCATTTGTGCATAGTTCCCTTGCCGAAAGTAGGCGGCCGTGGCTTGAGCCCAATTGGCCATTGCAATATCATGTATAACATAATTTGGTAGATCAATTTATCCACTGAGTTAAGAAGCCACGAGAAAGACATTGACTCATTGGCGTCCCATTTATCCCAGATAGGCTCGTCCCGTGGAGACTCAACTATAGTATAACCAATGCGGCTGGACAATCAACGTTAATAAAGAGCTAAATAAATGGATCGAGACCATGTAAGATAGTTCTTGCCATTTAAGGGAACTGTTGTTGTATTAACCTGGTCTGAAAGTTGTTCCAGGCAGTGTATTTGTGGTAGTGTTCCCCCGATAGACATGCTAGAAGAGGTTTTTGAGTTTCCTAGCATTGTTAATGGAATTCAGGGCAAAAACTTCTTGTTTAGAAATGGTACAAGGGATGCCCAACTGAAAGAAGGCAGTCCAAGATCGTCAAATGGAGGCTCGATGTCGATCTATTGTCAGGGTCCGAAGATATGCAGTTTAAGAATGATGAAACAATGTTGAAGGTTTCATAAGCGATCATCGAATTTATGAATGTTGAAATGATCGTCGAAGGGGGTTTGGATGTGAATTGTGAGTCCTGAAAACAACAATCCTGAATGTTCTGAAGCTGCCATCTAAGGCATGCGAAAGTATATCGATGCTAACTGATCGTCGAATAAGTCGTTCCAGTTGAGCGTCAAATGTAGCCAGAAAAAGATCGGGAACCTCAAGCACCAGCTTCCTTGACCTTTCGGCACTGGGCAAGCGTCATCCCCCATACATGGTCTTACGATTTTGCGGAGACCCGTGTTTTGGTGAACAGTCGGCCGAGACTGGTCATTGTCGACCCCTTTTTTGAAGAGGAAATCTCGCCACAACACCGGAATACCGAATCACTATACATATACTTTTTTCAATGTAATATGGCAGGATATAAAATTTGTGGCTTTTCTGAAAACAAATGGAAGAGTTGTTATGTATGCAGAATTGCAGATGCATAATATACACATTAATTCATATATATGCGGTTATAGCTTAATAAACGAACTAACAAAATTCAAACGATCAGCAAATCTTTTCTGAATATTATTGAAATAGAAACTCAATGTATCTAACCAATTATTCCTAATGGCTTACGGCTAGTTGATGAAAATTACTTTGGGGTCAAGCAAGAAAAGTGAAGTTAAATCCATTTGGGCGTCGACGGGGACAACCAGTGACCAAGGAAGAATGAATGCAACTCATGGATGGCTTGATCAGAGGTGAGAGTGGTGATGCACAATGTAGAAACTCTGATACCAAGTTAAAAGAAATACCACGGTTGTTGTCTCAACACTAGAGATTTAGAGCAGTGTCTCCTTAAGTAAAAAAATATATATATATATATATTAGCATCTTCGAACGGGCTTCGCCCATTCTCGATGCGGCGCTGCGGGCATCGCCCGCAATCAATCGGGCTTCGCCCTCTTGGCACCAAGGCGGACTGTGCCCGTTCTCGAAGCGGCGTTGCGGGCTTCTCCCGCATCAAGGCTGGTTGCGCCCGCTTTCATACGGGTTGCGCCTTCCTATGAGCAGGTTCAAATCATGATAGACGACGCTCGTGGAAAACCCTAAGGCTCAAATCATGCTCCGCCCCTTCGACCAAGCACGATAATACTCGACCGGCGACAGCGCTTCGCCCGCCCCTGGCGGGCTCCGCCCGCAACATATACATATGAGTACTCAAAATGACCGTAAAAATATATAAATTAAGATTATAATTTTATTTTGTAAAAAAAATGTACGATTTGACTTAAAAAAATATTTTTGTACCTCTCTCTCCACATTCCTCTCTCTCTCTTCCTATTTCTCTCCTTCACCCCCCCCCCCTCTTTCCTTCCACCATTTACCTCTCCCCTTTCTTCTCTCTCTTCCCTCTCTCTCCAACTTTTTTCAACGGATGATATTAATTTTTGAGAAGATCTAATGATTTAGATTGGAAGTATGTTGTGCTTTCAAATATCTATATTGCTTTATATATATAAGATATATATATATATATATATATATATATTCATATGAATCTAATATATCTACCTTGGAAGAAAGCTTGATGAGAGCCGGGTGGGAGTCCAGCCCAACAAAGAGTCTTTATCGTCGGACCCATATACATACCCATGACTGATTTCAAACTTTATCACACCTATTTCGGACCTTCTTCTTTCTCATGCTCTTCTATGAAAATGCCTCAACGAATGCCTATTGCCTTGCAGGAAGTCGCCTAGGAAGAAAAGAAAGAAGCAAGAACTGTGGCTAAGCATGATATTCCCCACCAGGGGGCACCTGCAATCAGCATCAAGCTTGTGACGCAAAAACTGTGGTGGCTCTCTGTAAACTTCATACTCCAGGTCTCCATCGCACCCCGCCTTTGCTAACGCATCCGCACAAAAGTGAGCCTCCCTAAGGACATGTTTCATACTTCCACCTTCCACCAAGCATAAAGTCCAGTCTCTGCCAAGTAATCTCCTAATGTCAAGACGGGATGAAGATCTACCTCTGTTTGGTAAACCAAAGTAACAACCATCTGTGCATCCACCTCACAAACCACATTCCGAAACCCCTCTTGCCATGCTAGACCAAGACCCAGACGAACTGCATATAGCTCCGCCGCAGTGTTAGTACAAGTACCCAAGTGAGCTTGAAACCCGCAAAACCACTCACCTGCACTACTTTACTTAGTTTAAGATAGTTATCACACCCGCCATACCCTTGACCCGTCCGTATTCACTTTCACCACCCCCCAAGGCGGAGCTTCAGTCATCATTCAGTCAGTGTAGGCATGTGTTGTGACACTTAGGTTTTATCATGCTTATCATAATTCACACTCGACATACAATCAGGCAATATATACATACTATGGCATCCATCTAACACAATCATACGAGTTTGAGAAAACATTTCTAAAGTACATAGGACCAATGTCCTAGCACTATCCCACTCATCGACTGGGGGAGGGTCACTATCACTCCCCATCAACCACTGGATCCTTATCTGAAAGTTCCAACACCGTTCTGTGGGGTTCATGAAGGAGGACTTAATATCACATAGGAGCATAAACAAGTATCGGGATGAATTCCCTAAGAGCGTGCTGCAGCTAGCTGCGAGAAGGTCCCGACACAAACCCGGAAGTCTAAAAGAACTTTCCCTCCTAAACCAAACTTGAGCTCAGCACTAGGAAGGCGTAGACTTGCCAAATGGGAATCTTAGGAGGGGGTCAACGTGCCTTCAACTTGTACCCTGGGGTCCTATTTATAGGCAATCCAAAGGGGGGCATGCTCTGCGAAGAGCCGGCCTGCCTTTGCTAGACACTAGATACTTGTTTCCCGGGCAACCGTGCTACGGGGGGACCTTTGGAGGCGGCGAGCTGGTTGGGATTACTTTAGGCAAGGTCGCCTGAGCCAAGCTCGCTGATCTGGAATTCGCCTGAAAAGAGAGCTTGCGAACAAACATGAGACTGCTGAGCAAGCTTGATAGCTCGCTCTGAACGAGGCCATCGGCGAGTTGACAATCTCTGAATAGGGCTTGTCGGGGATCCTAAGAGGAGCTTGACGGCGAGCTGTTGCACTGACCTGCCGAACTCCCATCGAGCACCATGTGTCTTTGATGAGTCCCTTCCTACTGGCCAACCCTCTGAGGTCAGAGGGCCTATAACTAGACCTGGACCCTACACGTCGAATACTGGTTGTACAACCTGCTTCTAAAATCAGAAGGAATATCAACCAAACTACATCCCACTGATACTAAAGAAGAGGGCAGACCTTCTAGAAAATCATTGCACCGTGAATTCAACACCATATTATATCTAATGAAGCAATGAAAGAGTATAAGAAGAGAAAAAATTATATGGTCCCGGACAAAGATCCACTGAAAAAAGCATATGCATTCCTCAAACGGAAGAGGAAAAAGCAAGAATAGAGCTCTTGCTACTCGGGTACTTGGGAGTGATCTCTGTAAGAAAAGAGTTCTTGCAATGTCGTTTAATATATCTTGAAGAGTACTCACTAATGGAGTATGAACAAATTACACTAAGTGCAAGGTGATTGTACGATATGGTGCAGACGTGTGCTTCTTGATCAAGAAGACACTCAGGTATTTCCACTTTTTTTAAAAAAAAACTTACTGGACGCTACAGGTGAAGAGAATAATTTTTCTAATTCAAGAAGACAATTAAGTAATCTGAATCATGGCACCGAAATATGAATGGCTGGAGAATGTTAACAAGTTAACAAGGGTAATGAAAAGAATGTTAACAAGTTAACAAGGGTAATGAAAGCCACCTCTCCAGGAAAATTATAAAATGCAGGACACCATCACGGAGTCTTTGATAGTTTTCACTATCACATCCAACTCCCATAGAACCTGAAATCACTTCAATCGTACAATCATCAGAGCTCTTCCTTCAATAAGCACTTTGTTACGCCTCCGGACGGCGCCCGCTTATTTGGGCGTCAATACACGCGTCGACGCAAGGGGTCTGAAGGTAACAACGGGGTTAAACCAACCGGTTCAGCCCCCACTATTTAAATGGCGGATCGGGGGGGCTGAACCCACCCGGTTCAGCCCCCATTGGGGCCGGCCAGCCTTGGTCCGGGTATAAATATACCCGGACCCCCTGTTGAGGAGCTATGCAATTATCAGGTATTCCCTCCTAACCCTAATTTATCCTCTTAGTCTCTTAGTTCTCTAGATCTATCTATCTCTCTCCCACCTTCTTCCTAACATTTGGTATCAGAGGTCTTTTCTCCACCATGGCAACCACCCGAACGCAAGAGGAAATCGGCCGCTTGCAAACCCTAGAGGAAAATCTTGTAGGGTTGACGGATTCGGTGGCCGCAATCGAGGAAAACGTGAAAACTTTCACCCAAAGGCTCGAAGAACGGATCGACACCCGAATGGAAGAGATCATGTCGTTATTGGCACAAAACTTGAAGGGTAAGGGTGTGATGGAGGAGGATCCGGGCGGATCTCCCGCTGCAGGAGTCGATCCGCACCGGATCGGCCTCAACGGAGGCCAGGCGGGCTCGATAAGGGGAGCGGGCACCACGCAGGGGGCCGGATCGAGCACGGGAGGCGTCGGCCAGGTCGGAGCAAGCGGGGGTGGCCCTGGCGCAGTCGGATCGGGCACGGGAGGCGGAGTCGCGTTCGGATCGGGCGCTGGAGGCACCAGCAGGCTCAGATCGGGCACGGGTGGCCTCGGCGGGGACGAATCAGGCATTGGAGGCTTCGGGGGGTTCGGCGCGTCTGGAGGTGGCTCCGGCGGGATCGGATCGACCGGATTTGGCTCCGGCGGGTACGGTGCAGGCGGAGGTGGCCCCGGTGGGTTCGGCACAGCGGATTTCGGCACCGGTGGGGGTGGCTCCGACGATTTGGGCGCTAGAGGGGGTGGGTGGCCAGTTCCCCCATCTGGAGGAGGGGAGGGTCTGCTACCTCATCCGGCAAGGGGAGGCATGCAGTGGGGTGGTGCTCCGTCAGCGGGGCCGTTCCGCCGTGGCTGCCCTAGCATGCCTTTTGAACACGAAGAACCAAGGAGACCGTCGGGATTTGGACAGGAGGCGGGGTTGCGTGGACAGGTCGGTCAGCGGCCGCACATGCCGCCGAAGCTGACACGCATGAATTTTCCTCGATACACTGGAGGGGACGCCTTGGAATGAGTACAAAAGGCGGAGTTGTTTTTCAGCTATCAAGAGGTACCCGAGGTACAGTGGGTGCAACTGGCGTCCTTCCACTTGGAGGACGACGCTTTTCAGTGGACGCAGTGGTTCCTGCGGGGACGGGATTTTGTGCCGTGGGCGGAGTTTGTTGATGGGTTCACCGCTCGGTTCGGGCCGCTGGAGTTTGAGAACTTTGAGGCCCTCTTGCAAAAGTTACGTCAGAAGGGCACTGTGATGGAATACAGGACGGAGTTCGAAAAGTTGACAAATATGGTGCACTGGGAGGAGAGGACACTCCTCAGTTGTTTTGTCTCTGGGTTGAAGGACCACTTAAAAGATGAGGTTCAGGCGTACATACCCCGCAGCTTGAATCACGTCATCAGTCTGGCCCGCATTCAGGAAGAGCGGTTAAACAGGCAGCGGTCCCGCACTACAGTGAGGCCCACTACTACACCGGCCCAGCACGAGCTCGTTCTCGGCTCCGATCATTCTGGTCAAGAAGAAGGATGGGTCGTGGTGGTTTTGTGTGGACTATCGTGCACTGAACAGCGCCACCCTGAAGGATAAGTTCCTGATTCGATTGATTGAAGAACTGTTGGACGAGCTACACGGGGCGACGCGGTTCACCAAGCTTGACCTTCGATCTGGTTACTACTAGATCCTCATGCGGGAAGAAGACATCCACAAGACGGCCTTCAGAACTCACGATGGGCACTATGAGTTTTTGGTGACGGCCAACGGGTTGACCGGCGGGCCGTCCACCTTCCAGGCTAATATGAACGAGATCGTCCGTCCGCTCCTTCGTCACTTCGTGCTAATTTTTTTTATGACATCATCATATACAGTGCTAGTTGGGAAGAGCACTTACGCCCTGTCGCACAGGTCTTCTCCCTGCGGCGCAAAGATCGGCTCTATGTCAAGCGGACGAAGTGTTTGTTCGGTCAGGAGGAGGTGGAGTAGTTGGGTCATTTAGTCTCGACTGCAGTAGTTAAAGCCGACCCTCCGAAGATTGAGAGCATGGTTTCTTGGCCGCGGCCCCAGACTATACGGGCCTTGCGGGGCTTCTTGGGTCTCACGGGCTACTACCGGCGTTTTGTGCGGGACTACGGCAAGATTGCTAAGCCGCTGACCCAGTTACTGCAGAAGGACGCTTTTTCTTGGCAGGATGACGCTGAGGCAGCTTTCCAGGCACTCAAACGGGTTGTGACGACTACGCGGGTCTTGGCACTTCCGGACTTCACCAAGGAGTTCGTCGTCGAGACAGACGAGTCGGGAGTGGGTCTGGATGTTGTGTTGATGCAGGAAGGGCGGCAGATAGCCTTCTACAGCAAGGCATTGGCTCCTCGAACATTGGGGTTGTCCGTTTATGAGAAGGAGATGTTGGTTGTCATTCACGTCGTGGCTCTGTGGAGACCTTATCTGTTGGGGCGACACTTCAAGATTCGGACGGACCATCAGAGTTTGAAGCACTTCTTGGAACAGCGGATCTCCTCTCCTCCCCAACAGAAGTGGGTTACCAAACTTTTGGGGTACAACTATGAGATTGTCTACCGCCAAGGCCGGGACAATCGAGTTGCAAATGCCTTATCCCGCTTACCAGAGGGCACACTCGCTCATATTTCTACACCCCTACTGGACTCCATGGATGAGATACAGGACGAGGTGGAGCGCGACTCGGAGCTCCGACCTATTGTGGACGCTCTCCGACGGGCACTGGAGACGGTTCTAGGTTATCAACTTCGGAATGACAGGTTGTACTTTCGGGACCGCGTGGTCATTCCTTCTCAGTCAGCGTGGCGGACAGTTATGATGCATGAGTTACATTCCTCGCCGACGGGTGGCCATGCCGGTCTCTACTGCACCCTTCAGCGCGCGCGGGCAAATGTCTTTTGGAAGGGTATGCAGCGTGATATTCAGTTGTTTGTTCGACAGTGTGACATATGTCAGCGCCAGAAGTATGAGACGACTTCCCCAGCCGGCTTGCTTACCCCGTTGGAGATCCCTCATCAGGTCTTGGATACCGTTTCCATAGATTTCATTGATGGGTTGCCCAAGTCTCAGGGCAAATCCGTGATTTTGGTGGTCGTCGATAAATTATCCAAGTACGGGCACTTCATCGCTCTGAGCCATTCGTGCACTGGCCCATCAGTTGAAGCTATATTTGTCCGGGAGGTTGTCCGGTTGCATGGGATTCCACGGGCAATCATTTCGGATCGCGATCCGACCTTCATGGGAACATTTTGGCGAGAACTCTTCTGTTTACAGGGCACATCACTACGGTTCAGCACAGCTCACCATCCGCAGACGGATGGCCAGACGGAGGTTCTTAATCGGGGGTTGGAGACTTACTTGCGCTGCTTTGTCCTGGATGAGCCGCGTACTTGGGAAGGGTGGTTACATTCGGCCGAATACTGTTACAACACTTCCTACCACTTTGCCAGCAAAATGACCCCGTTCGAGGTCGTATATGGCCGGCCACCGCCTTCCTTGAGCAGCTATGAGCCGGGGAGCACCGCGCTTCCCGCCGTGGACCAAGCCCTCCGAGATCGTGATCGCACTATTGCCACTTTACGGGAGAATCTGCGGGCAGCACAAGATCGCATGAAGGCACAGGCGGACAAACATCGCAACGACCGCGAGTTTCAAGTGGGTGACGAGGTCTTTCTCAAGCTCCGTCCCTATCGCCCAGCGGACGAATCACAAGTTGGCTCCCTGTTACTATGGGCCCTTTTGGATTGTTCGTCGGGTTGGCCCGGTTACTTACACGTTGGCACTGCCCGAGGGGTCGCGGATACACCCGATCTTTCATGTTTCCCTGTTGAAGAAGAAGATTGGCGCCTCCATCCAGGCAAGCCCCCGGGCTATAGACTTACTTGCGCTGCAAAACAGGGAAACCTGAGGAGGTCCTGTTGCTCCGGTGGAAGCATCGCGGGACCGAGTACCGTCCTGAAGTATTGGTTAAGTGGCAACATATGACTACGGCAGAAAACACTTGGGTGGATCTGATGGAGTTTCGCAAGCTGTACCCTGACTACCACCTTGGGGACAAGTTGGTTCATGATGGGGCAGGGAATGTTACGCCTCCGGACGGCGCCCGCTTATTTTGGGCGTCAATACACACGTCGACGCAAGGGGTCTGAAGGCAACAACGGGGCTAAACCAACCGGTTCAGCCCCCACAACCTAAATGGCGGATCAGGGGGGCTAAACCCACCCGGTTCAGCCCCCATTGGGGCCGGCCGGCCCCCTTGGCTGGCCAGCCTTGGTCCGGGTATAAATATACTCGGACCCCCTCTTGAGGAGCTATGCAAGATTATTATCAGGTATTCCCTCCTAGCCCTAATTTCTCCTCTTAGTCTCTTAGTTCTCTAGATCTATGTCTCTCTCCCACCTTCTTCCTAACACATTTATTGCACGGCAAAAATTGGCGTTTTTTATGATGCTTGTTGGCTGGATTTGAGGTTTAATAACAGAGATAGATTGAAGATTCTATGAAGAAACATGGACAAGGAACAAGTAAAGCAAACAAGTCGAAAAAAATAGAAATTTTATGGGGAAAAAGACACCTTTGTGGAATCAAGAGTTTTTGTTGCATTTTTTATGCAAGGAATTTGAAGACCCCTTCAGAAATTCAGATATGTTTTCTCATCAATCAAACAACAATGAGAGTAGCGAGAAGCTTGAGGAACTCTTCAGTTTTTTACAGAGGACTGTTCAGAACGTACCTGAGTGGCAAGTACCTGTCTACCTGAGTACCTGAGTGTCCAGTAAGAATAGAGCTTCTTGCAGAGATCACTCCTCAAGCTGTGGAAACGTGAAATGACGGAGAATAAACGCCACCAGTATCCATAGAGTTCTTGGAAGAAAGTAGGATGGAAATTGGAGAAATGTCATAATCTGAAGAAGAGTGGCGAAAAGGGTTCAAGTAAGGATTTCTAGGAAGAAGCTTGAGACTTTAGAGCTGGCTGGAAGAACACCAGGCGCCGGCAAAGGAAGGGAAGTAAAGAGTGGGCCAAGAGGAGAAGGTTACCCTTACCGTGGAGGAGGAAGGAATAGCCGGACGGCCACCAAAATAGGAGAGAAGAGGAATCAAAGGTACTGAATGAAGGCCTGCCAAAAAAATGTCGCAAATGATGATCCACATATTAACCTAAACCACGTGTCGCCAACTTCTGCCAGCGCTCAGCTTCTCCTAAAGGAGGTAAAAATGTCTTTTTCTTAAACGTTGGATTCAAAAAGTAGATCAAACAAACGGAAGAAAATTGTGTTTGTGGTTTCAATGCAGCTTTTTCATCAGCTTTTGCCCCAACCAGAGCCTTAAACAAATATGACAACTCTTCCTCTTGCCTTCTTCGCCACTTCCGCATCTGAGTCCTCATAAAACCCCACTTCCGCATCTGAGTCCTCACAAAACATTCGTTCTTCCCTTCCCTCCATGTCTCACATACTTCAAAAAGAAAAAAAAAGACAGATGAGTGTTGCAATGTTAATACTTGGAGTAGAGAAACCGGGGCCTTAAAACTGTTTGAGAATATACATTGCATAGTAAATATAGAGGAATGGTATTACATGCCATTTTTCTCTATTCACAAATCACTGATATTCGAACACCACAATTTTTTTTTGGGGGGGGGTAATCGCCACTACGCACCCCTAAAATCGTGCATTTAACACAATGCACCCCGAATGTTTAAATTTGGCAAAATGCCCCCCCCCCCCCCCCCACAAACACACACAAATATAAAACATGGCATTGTGCACCCAAGGCTGAATTTAGAGGGGTGATTTGGTCGAAATACAGCGCTTTCCACGGCAATTTCACATTCCAGTTCCGTGCGTACCATCGTTCACGTGTAGTTGTTAGCGTGTTCCGTTCCAGTTCCATACTTCACAGGAATTTTCATTTTTGTTGCATTCTTTGCCGACTCAGACGTTCAAGTTTGCCTTCTTCCATGGCATTCTCATTATAGTGTGATTGTTCTTTGTTCTAGTTATCTTTCATTGCTTACCCCAAATTATTAAAGACTCAAGCTGCACCAAGACGCAAAAGGGTCTTGGAGCTTAGGCGCAACCACATTTATTTTAGATAATCAGCATCAGACATCAGTTCATCTTCTTGATCGAATTATTCATATATCCTACTCACTAATCATTCAATATTGTCACTTATATTTCTTAAGAAAATAGAATCAAGGCGGTAACGTGCATAACATTTAAGTCTCAACACTTGATTGTGTTTGGCAAACACTAAATCATGCAACAATTATTTTCTTACAATATTTATTTCTATATTTTAAATTGATGAGTCATACCATGAAAATATGGGAACGAGTAGTAGAAATAAGAGTGAGACTAACATCTCGGAGAATCAAATTCATGTCAGGGCGGTCGACCATAGAAGATATACATCTCTTGAGGAGACTCATTGACAACTATCGAGAAAGAAAACAAGATTTGCATATGTTGTTTATTGATCTTGAGAAGGCTTATGATAGAGTTCCAAGAGAGATCTTATGGAGTCTTAAAAAAGAAATGTGTAAATGTATTATATATTGACATAATCAAAGATATGTATAGAAATTCAGTGACAAGGGTGAGGACATCTGGAGGATTAACACAGGAATTCCTATCGTTGTTGGCTTATATCAAGGTTCAGCTTTAAGCTCTTATCTCTATACCCTTATCTTAGATGAGCTCACCAGACATATCCCACAAGCAATACATTGGTGTTTATTGTTTGCGGATGATATCATTTGATTGATGTGACGTGCAAGGGTGTAAACGCAAAACTTGAATCTTGGCGAGATACTTTAGAAAAGAAGAGTTTTAGGTACATCAGGGCAAATGCGGAGTATATGGAGCTTAAATTTAGCAGTACAAGAAGGATGGATGACTTTGTTATTAAGTTGGGTGATCAAGATATTTCCCAAAGTGATTGTTTTAAATATCTTGGATCGATAGTTCAAAATGACGGAGGTATGGATAAAGATGTGACACATAGAATCCAAGCGGGTTGGTTGAAGTGGAGAGACGCGTCAGGGATCTTATGTGATCGTAAAGTACCACTAAAACTTAAGGACAAGTTTTACCGTACTGCAATTAGACCTGTGATGCTCTATGGTTATGAGTGTTGGGCAGTGAATTGTGTACATAAGCAAAAAATGAGAGTTGCGGGGATGAGAATGCTTAGGCGGATGTGTGGACACATGAGACTGGATAAAATTAGGAATGAATGTATCAGGGATAAGACAGAAGTAGCTCCAATTGCAGAGAATATGCGAGAAGCTCGACTAAGATGGTTTGGACACGTACAAAGGAGACCATTAAAGGCACATGTTAGACATTGTGAGAGTCTAGTCACTAGGCATCTTAAACGAGGGAGGGGTAGACCAATAAATACTTGGAATGAAACTATAAGGAAAGACATGATGTACTTAGGCGTTAGTGAGATTATGACGAAAGATGGGACAAAATGGCAACAAAGGATCCATATAGCCGACCCAACTGTAGTGGGATAAAGGCTTGAGTGTTGTTTGTTGTTGTATTTATTTCTATATTTTGAAAAAAAATATTTACAACTGAAATCTCACCCAGGCGAGCATGTTATGCTCCAAAGGTGCACGATAGCGCAAGCTTTTTGAGCTTTGAGCCATCAACACATCTTTAACAACAAAGCGCTTATCCAACGCATGCAAGCATAATAGATTAATACAAAATTATGCTGGTCCGATCATCCAATTTTCAAACCAAATTACCCATCTAAAAATAGCCTAAGGTGCAAAATGCACAGCATACTAGATTTCGACGATGCAACGTGCCAAATTTAAACATTTGGAGTGCAATATGCCAAAAGCTTGTAATTCGAGGGTGCAAGGCATCAATTACCATTTTTGCGAGCCATTTAGTTATCCGCGCATCAAAAAAAAACTTGCTACTTCCCTGTGTTTTGAAATCGATTATTATTGTGTATGGAGTATCCAAACTAAAGGGATTATAAAAACATGATATATTTTAGGCTAATATCACTTAAAATTCTGTAAACACTTGTTTTGATAGCACATTAAAATACGAAACTCCCTCTTAAGGTCGTTTAACAAAGTAACAAAAAAAAATATAAATATGAAATCCAAGCCAATATAAACTACAAATAAAGTTGATGAAATTACAAAAATGTGCAACCTTGTGGTATCATAGCAACATGCACAAACATGAGTCGATTTAAATAGAGTATATATAAGATTACCAAAAATGGAAAAAATCAAAAGTTTATACTTGACTACGGAATACAATGTTATTTGCAATTTTGCACGAGAAATTGTTAAGAAAATTGTTTTAAGCTCAAAAAAAATTCATTGATAGCAACATAGGATTTTAAAGACTTGAAAATATTCACAACGCATGATGTGAATTAAAATTTTTGAGGAGAAAACATAAAGAGGATAAACACTACATGGTTTATAATCGAAGATTGACAACAACAAACAACATTCAAGCCTTTATCCCACTATAGTGGGGTCGGCTATATGGATCCTTTGTCACCATTGTGCCCTATTTTTTGTCATAATCTCACTAATGTCTAAGTACATCATGTCTTTTCTTACAGTTTCATTCCAAGTCTTTATAGGTCTACCCCACCCTCGTTTAACATGCCTAGTGACTAAACTCTAACAACGGCTAACAGGTGCCTCTAATGGTCTCCTTTGTACGTGTCTAAACCATCTTAGACGAGCTTCCCGCATCTTCTCTGCAATTGGTGTTACTCCTGTCTTATCCCTGATACTTTCATTCGTAATTTTATCCAATCTCTAGTGTCCACACATCCCCCTAAGCATTCTCATCTCCCCAACTCCCATTTTCTGCTCATGTACACAATTCACTGCCCAACACTCAGAACCATAGAGCATTGCTGGTCTAATTGCAGTACGGTAAAATTTACCCTTAAGTTTTAGTGGTACTTTACGATCACATAAGATACCTGACACACCTCTCCACTTCAACCAACCCGCTTGGATTCTATGTGTCACATCTTTATCAATACCTCCGTCTTTTTGAACTATCAATCCAAGATATTTAAAACACTCACTACGGGAAATATCTTGATCACCCAACTTAACAACGAAGTCATCTGTCCTTCATGTACTGCTAAATTTAAGCTCCATATACTCCGTTTTTGCCCTGCTCGACCTAAAACACTTCTTTTCTAAAGTATCTTGTCAAGATTCAAGTTCTGCGTTTACACCCACGCGCGTTTCATCAATCAAAATGATAGCATCTGCAAACAATAAACACCAATGTATTGCTTGTTGGATATGTCTGGTGAGTTTATCTAAGAAAAGGGTAAAGAGATAAGGGCTTAAAGCTGAACCTTGATGTAAGCGAACAATGATAGAGAATTCCTATGTTAATCCTCAAGATGTCCTCACCCATGTCATTGAATTTGTATACATATCTTTGATTGTGTCAATATATAATATATTTACACTTCACTTTTTTAAGACTCCATAAGATCTCTCTTGGAACTCTATCATATGCCTTCTCAAGATCAATAAACAACATATGCAAATCTTGTTTTCTTTCTCGATAGTTGTAAATGAGTTTCCTCAAGAGATGTATAGCTTCCATGGTCGACCTACTTGGCATGAATCCAAATTGATTCTCCGAGATGTTAGTCTCTCATCTTAATCTTCTTTTTATTACTCGTTCTTATAGTTTCATGGTACGACTTATCAATTTAATTCTTCTACAATTAACACAATTTTATATATCCCTTTTTATTCTTATACAAATGTACCAAGATACTTTCTCTCTATTGATCTGGCATCCTCTTTGACTAAAGTATCTTATTGAAAAAACATATAAGTCACAAATTTTTTTCATTTTCTAATCATTTTCATACTTCGATGGGTATATCGTTTGACTCAACCGTCTTTCCATTTTTTATCTTATTTAGAGCATCTTTTACCTCTGATACTTGAATTTAACGATAAAATGTTATGTTCTTATACTTCTTTGATGTACTTATTGTGGAAACCCTTTCGCAAGTTTCCCCCAAATGATATGAGGACAAATCAGAAGTTTTCAAAAATTAAGTCACAGTAGTACACAAGAAGAGAACACAGCAGTTTATTTCTTTCAGTTATTACACATTACATGATAACACATTTAAGAATAGTAATAGATACAATAATCGCATTCGCAGTTTGGATTTGTGATTCGATGATTCTCCTGGCATTCCCCGATACCGATAAAGATCTTCAACCATACCTTCGCCAGCTCTTCCGGCGGAATCCTCTGTGGTGCGCTGGGACTTGCTCCTGTTGCCTAAAACATGTAAATCAAATGGCTTAGTCATACAAATATGACTATGTGAGACAATTATTCGTGAAACAGTTCTACATGCGGAGAAAGGGGGTATAGCAATATGCTTACAATACAATAAATATAGATATATGTTTTCTTCCTGAAATCTCTTCCTGAAATCCCACCCTTTTTAATTACATAAAATAGGAAATACTCAAGTATGCAACTTTAATTGGCCACACCCCCGAAGGGCGAAATTGTAGGCTCACCCCTACTGGTGAATCCATCAGTAGATGTCTCTACATCATAGGATTCAAAACATTCGTATTTCCTTATGCCGGATTTTATGTTTTATTATCTTTATTGAATGTAAAACAATAACATATAAGAGTTTAAAATATTCCCCTCAGAAATTATTTGTATCGCTATATGTTTCCCCTCGCCCACAGTTATTTGATTTAGCGATTATTTCATTGAGTGTTTAAACTCATATGCACAGGCAGTGTCCTTGAAAATAACTAAATAATATGAAAATACTTGAATAAACATAATTCAAGAAATAAAATACTCATCCAACGCTTTACCTTTACCCGTATCCTTTGTTGTATTATGACCATGATTATCGCGGGACGCCATCCTCTTTTGTCCGAGTCGTGGAAACCACTGAAAGAATGCATATAATTCGGGTTGCGTCTCGTTTTACTCATAGGATAATACGAAAGGAGAATATGAAAGTATAATTTGGCGAGTCGAAATCGAGAAACCGGGAAACATAAGAGAAAAAGACGTTTAAATCACAAAATCAGCCCTCAACTAGTGCTGGACAGCCACGATATGACTTGAATGGGCCAAACCAGCCCCCCAAATGTACTTCCCGTCCTCTTAGCCGGCTGTCCAGCAGCTAATCAGCACAACCAGCAGCAAAAAGTAGCTCAAAATTCGTATTAATTGACCACAAAACAGCCACTAAACAGTTATCGAAAACAGCCTCAAATATGTGCGTAAATCAGTCATAAAACAGCACAAATCAGCCATATTGAGGAATAAGTACAGCAGTAATCTCAGCAATGACGTCTAAAACAGGAATTAGAAGAGGAGGAGAAGCATGCTTACAGCGGGAGAGGAAGGAAGAAGGATGTTACGCAACCGATCCTTGACGGATCGCCGGAGTGTAGCAACTCCTTCTTAGAACTCCAAAGTAGCTCAGCTCAGTTCAGTCAAGGGCACCAGGAGGAAAGCAGCAGTGGCTAGAAAATGAGAGAGGGTAATAAGAGAGAAGAGGAAGCTCGGGAGCAGCAGTCAAGAAGAACAGCAACAGGGCGGCAGCAAGCAGTCTTGGGAGCAACAGGTAGGGGTAGAGCTGCAGCAAGACAGCAAAGTACAGCAGTTCGGGCAGCAAGGAAGCAATAGAGGAGAGGGAGAGCAGGTGGATGAGGAGAGGCAAAAATTCCCCCAGTATTTAAAGAGGAGTAGGGCGGTGAAGAGGCAAGAAGAAGCCAAACTAGCGTTATTAACTCAGCTAGGTGTCACGCTATCCATTACACCAACCGCCAAGTGTCCAAATTCAAGCCAAATGTCAAACCTCAAATGTCAACATACCATCCAACACAAGCCAAATTTCAGCCAGCACAGCCAGCTCACACCTCAGCCAGCATTATCCATTTCTCCATATCCAATATCCAGCAAAACAGCCAGCCCACCATTAAAGGCAGCAAGCCCGGCCAGCCCATATAAGGATATAAGCTTACTAACATGTCAACCAACAAGCAGTCAGCCCACATAAACCAGAAAATCAAATGAAATTAGTGAAACGGAAAAATGTTATTGGCACTCCCACAAATAAACTCAACTGAATGCGCAAAAAGGAAAAAAAACATCTTGAGAAAAATAAAATATCGTACTGTCTTTACTTTGTCATCATCGGGGAAAGTAAAACAACTATTTATATAAAAGCAAACATTTATAATATGTGGTGCGCCATATTTGGTTCGTCATAATTCATCCCTCCTTAAAAGGAGTTTTCGTCCTCGAAAACATAACTCTATTCAGATAAACCAAAATAAAACTATTTCTTGCGATAAGGTTCTAAATTAAAGGCTCGGGGCATAATCATTCGTTCTTCTGGTACTTCAGGAGGAGGAGCTGGAGTCTGAACAGGAGCGGAAGTAGCTAAAGGTGCAGGTGCCGGTGCAGGTGTCGATGCTAGAGACTCGGCATACATTTGATATAGTTGAGGTGGCACCAAAAGTGGAGGTCCTTGTGTACTCGAGGCTTTGTTTAAGAGTTTTGGACAATTCTTCTTTGTGTGCCCTGGTTGACGGCAATAGTAGCAAGCGCCAAGCAAACACTCTCCTCGATGAAAACGACCACACTTCGCACACTTTGTCGCCGTTACTTGAATTGGATTACTGATTGACGGAGCAACCTGTAATGCCTTTGTATCTCGGCTGCCTTGTACTTCGTTTTGGGTTGGAGTTTCAGTTACTTTTCTTTTCCCATTATCGCGAGACTTTTGCGATTTGCTTTGATCAATTTCTACCAGTCTTGCTCGCTCGACTAACTTTCCGTATTCGAGAATATCCAGGGGTACTAGCAAATTACGGATATCGCCTTGTAGTCCCTGCTGAAATTGTCGACAACGATCTTCTTCCGTCGCTACGAGAGAATCGGCGTAATATGCGAGTTTTGAAAATTCTGCCTCGTACTGCAATACCGATTTTGTCCCCTGAACTAATCGCAGAAATTGATCGTGCAGGACTCTCTTCTCAGACCGTGGCACAAACCAGTTTGTGAATTCGTGCAGAAAACTTGTCCATGTTACTTGTTCACATCTGGCGAATTTTGTAGCCACGATATTGTCCCACCAACGTTTGGCTGCTCCTTCTAATAAAAATGACGCTAGCTCGACCCTTCGATCTTCCGGGCAACGCATGACTTGGAATATAGTTTCGATGCGAAGTATCCAGTCTTCCGTTTCTAATGGAGACAATCCTCCGACGAACGTTGGGGGTTTTAAGTCCAAAAATTCTTTAAGGTCATAATCTATTTGTCGATGATAGGGTGTAGGGGCAACCATGTCGGGAGGAGGATTCGGAGGAGGGTTCATTTGTTGTTGGCGCGGTTGTTGAGGGTTAGGATCTACTTGTGGTACTGGGGGTACAAGTGTAGCGAATGTTGGGAATACCAGCTTAAGGGCTTCGGCAATTGCTAGTACAAGTTCGGAAGGGTTCCTGGGTTGATGTCCATTGTTACTTTCCTCCGATCTGGTTCCTTGTTGAATTTCTCGTTCCTCGCGATCCTCCTGATGACGTCGACTGGAATAGACCCGAATAGGTTCCTATAAAGGAATTTAATTGCTTTTAGATTACATCTGATGACCGTGTACTCCCTATGACACAATGTTTTGAAAACAAACCTGACTCTGATACCAATTGTGGAAACCCTTTCGCAAGTTTCCCCCAAATGATATGAGGACAAATCAGAAGTTTTCAAAAATTGAGTCACAGTAGTACACAAGAAGAGAACACACCAGTTTATTTCTTTCAGTTATTACACATTACATGATAACACATCTAAGAATAGTAATAGATACAATAATCGCATTCGCAGTTTGGATTTGTGATTCGATGATTCTCCTGGCATTCCCCGATACCGATAAAGATCTTCAACCATACCTTCGCCAGCTCTTCCGGCGGAATCCTCTGTGGTGCGCTGGGACTTGCTCCTGTTGCCTAAAACATGTAAATCAACTGGCTTAGTCATACAAATATGACTATGTGAGACAATTATTTCGTGAAACAGTTCTACATGCAGAGAAAGGGGGTATAGCAATATGCTTACAATACAATAAATATAGATATATGTTTTCTTCCTGAAATCTCTTCCTGAAATCCCACCCTTTTTAATTACATAAAATAGGAAATACTCAGGTATGCAACTTTAATTGGCCACACCCCCGAAGGGCGAAATTGTAGGCTCACCCCTACTGGTGAATCCATCAGTAGATGTCTCTACATCATAGGATTCAAAACCTTCGTATTTCCTTATGCCGGATTTTATGTTTTATTATCTTTATTGAATGTAAAACAATAACATATAAGAGTTTAAAATATTCCCCTCAGAAAATATTTGTATCGCTATATGTTTTCCCCTCGCCCACAGTTATTTGATTTAGCGATTATTTCATTGAGTGTTTAAACTCATATGCACAGGCAGTGTCCTTGAAAATAACTAAATAATATGAAAATACTTGAATAAACATAATTCAAGAAATAAAATACTCACCAACGCTTTACCTTTACCTGTATCTTTTGTTGTATTATGACCATGATTATCGCGGGACGTCATCCTCTTTTGTCCGAGTCGTGGAAACCACTGAAAGAATGCATATAATTCGGGTTGCGTCTCGTTTTACTCATAGGATAATACGAAAGGAGAATATGAAAGTATAATTTGGCGAGTCGAAATCGAGAAACCGGGAAAAATAAGATAAAAAGACGTTTAAATCACAAAATCAGCCCTCAACTAGTGCTGGACAGCCACGATATGACTTGAATGGGCCAAACCAGCCCCCCAAATGGACTTCCCGTCCTCTTAGCCGGCTGTCCAGCAGCTAATCAGCACAACCAGCAGCAAAAAGTAGCTCAAAATTCGTATTAATTGACCACAAAACAGCCACTAAACAGTTATCGAAAACAGCCTCAAATATGTGCGTAAATCAGTCATAAAACAGCACAAATCAGCCATATTGAGGAATAAGTACAGCAGTAATCTCAGCAATGACGTCTAAAACAGGAATTAGAAGAGGAGGAGAAGCATGCTTACAGCGGGAGAGGAAGGAAGAAGGATGTTACGCAACCGATCCTTGACGGATCGCCGGAGTGTAGGAACTCCTTCTTAGAACTCCAAAGTAGCTCAGCTCAGTTCAGTCAAGGGCACCAGGAGGAAAGCAGCAGTGGCTAGAAAATGAGAGAGGGTAATAAGAGAGAAGAGGAAGCTCGGGAGCAGCAGTCAAGAAGAACAGCAACAGGGCGGCAGCAAGCAGTCTTGGGAGCAACAGGTAGGGGTAGAGCTGCAGCAAGACAGCAAAGTACAGCAGTTCGGGCAGCAAGGAAGCAATAGAGGAGAGGGAGAGCAGGTGGATGAGGAGAGGCAAAAATTCCCCCAGTATTTAAAGAGGAGTAGGGCGGTGAAGAGGCAAGAAGAAGCCAAACTAGCGTTATTAACTCAGCTAGGTGTCACGCTATCCATTACACCAACCGCCAAGTGTCCAAATTCAAGCCAAATGTCAAACCTCAAATGTCAACATACCATCCAACACAAGCCAAATTTCAGCCAGCACAGCCAGCTCACACCTCAGCCAGCATTATCCATTTCTCCATATCCAATATCCAGCAAAACAGCCAGCCCACCATTAAAGGCAGCAAGCCCGGCCAGCCCATATAAGGATATAAGCTTACTAACATGTCAACCAACAAGCAGCCAGCCCACATAAACCAGAAAATCAAATGAAATTAGTGAAACGGAAAAATGTTATTGGCACTCCCACAAATAAACTCAACTGAATGCGCAAAAAGGAAAAAAAACATCTTGAGAAAAATAAAATATCGTACTGTCTTTACTTTGTCATCATCGGGGAAAGTAAAACAACTATTTATATAAAAGCAAACATTTATAATATGTGGTGCGTCATATTTGGTTCGTCATAATTCATCCCTCCTTAAAAGGAGTTTTCGTCCTCGAAAACATAACTCTATTCAGATAAACCAAAATAAAACTATTTCTTGCGATAAGGTTCTAAATTAAAGGCTCGGGGCATAATCATTCGTTCTTCTGGTACTTCAGGAGGAGGAGCTGGAGTCTGAACAGGAGCGGAAGTAGCTAAAGGTGCAGGTGCCGGTGCAGGTGTCGATGCTAGAGACTCGGCATACATTTGATATAGTTGAGGTGGCACCAAAAGTGGAGGTCCTTGTGTACTCGAGGCTTTGTTTAAGAGTTTTGGACAATTCTTCTTTGTGTGCCCTGGTTGACGGCAATAGTAGCAAGCGCCAAGCAAACACTCTCCTCGATGAAAACGACCACACTTCGCACACTTTGTCGTCGTTACTTGAATTGGATTACTGATTGACGGAGCAACCTGTAATGTCTTTGTATCTCGGCTGCCTTGTACTTCGTTTTGGGTTGGAGTTTCAGTTACTTTTCTTTTCTCATTATCGCGAGACTTTTGCGATTTGCTTTGATCAATTTCTACCAGTCTTGCTCGCTCGACTAACTTTCCGTATTCGAGAATATCCAGGGGTACTAGCAAATTACGGATATCGCCTTGTAGTCCCTGCTGAAATTGTCGACAACGATCTTCTTCCGTCGCTACGAGAGAATCGGCGTAATATGCGAGTTTTGAAAATTCTGCCTCGTACTGCAATACCGATTTTGTCCCCTGAACTAATCGCAGAAATTGATCGTGCAGGACTCTCTTCTCAGACCGTGGCACAAACCAGTTTGTGAATTCGTGCAGAAAACTTGTCCATGTTACTTGTTCACATCTGGCGAATTTTGTAGCCACGATATTGTCCCACCAACGTTTGGCTGCTCCTTCTAATAAAAATGACGCTAGCTCGACCCTTCGATCTTCCGGGCAACGCATGACTTGGAATATAGTTTCGATGCGAAGTATCCAGTCTTCCGTTTCTAATGGAGACAATCCTCCGACGAACGTTGGGGGTTTTAAGTCCAAAAATTCTTTAAGGTCATAATCTATTTGTCGATGATAGGGTGTAGGGGCAACCATGTCGGGAGGAGGATTCGGAGGAGGGTTCATTTGTTGTTGGCGCGGTTGTTGAGGGTTAGGATCTACTTGTGGTACTGGGGTACAAGTGTAGCGAATGTTGGGAATACCAGCTTAAGGGCTTCGGCAATTGCTAGTACAAGTTCGGAAGGGTTCCTGGGTTGATGTCCATTGTTACTTTCCTCCGATCTGGTTCCTTGTTGAATTTCTCGTTCCTCGCGATCCTCCTGATGACGTCGACTGGAATAGACCCGAATAGGTTCCTATAAAGGAATTTAATTGCTTTTAGATTACATCTGATGACCGTGTACTCCCTATGACACAATGTTTTGAAAACAAACCTGGCTCTGATACCAATTGTGGAAACCCTTTCGCAAGTTTCCCCCAAATGATATGAGGACAAATCAGAAGTTTTCAAAAATTGAGTCACAGTAGTACACAAGAAGAGAACACACCAGTTTATTTCTTTCAGTTATTACACATTACATGATAACACATCTAAGAATAGTAATAGATACAATAATCGCATTCGCAGTTTGGATTTGTGATTCGATGATTCTCCTGGCATTCCCCGATACCGATAAAGATCTTCAACCATACCTTCGCCAGCTCTTCCGGCGGAATCCTCTGTGGTGCGCTGGGACTTGCTCCTGTTGCCTAAAACATGTAAATCAACTGGCTTAGTCATACAAATATGACTATGTGAGACAATTATTTCGTGAAACAGTTCTACATGCAGAGAAATGGGGTATAGCAATATGCTTATAATACAATAAATATAGATATATGTTTTCTTCCTGAAATCTCTTCCTGAAATCCCACCCTTTTTAATTACATAAAATAGGAAATACTCAGGTATGCAACTTTAATTGGCCACACCCCCGAAGGGCGAAATTGTAGGCTCACCCCTACTGGTGAATCCATCAGTAGATGCCTCTACATCATAGGATTCAAAACCTTCGTATTTCCTTATGCCGGATTTTATGTTTTATTATCTTTATTGAATGTAAAACAATAACATATAAGAGTTTAAAATATTCCCCTCAGAAAATATTTGTATCGCTATATGTTTTCCCCTCGCCCACAGTTATTTGATTTAGCGATTATTTCATTGAGTGTTTAAACTCATATGCACAGGCAGTGTCCTTGAAAATAACTAAATAATATGAAAATACTTGAATAAACATAATTCAAGAAATAAAATACTCACCAACGCTTTACCTTTACCCGTATCCTTTGCTGTATTATGACCATGATTATCGCGGGACGCCATCCTCTTTTGTCCGAGTCGTGGAAACCACTGAAAGAATGCATATAATTCGGGTTGCGTCTCGTTTTACTCATAGGATAATACGAAAGGAGAATATGAAAGTATAATTTGGCGAGTCGAAATCGAGAAACCGGGAAAAATAAGAGAAAAAGACGTTTAAATCACAAAATCAGCCCTCAACTAGAGCTGGACAGCCACGATATGACTTGAATGGGCCAAACCAGCCCCCCAAATGGACTTCCCGTCCTCTTAGCCGGCTGTCCAGCAGCTAATCAGCACAACCAGCAGCAAAAAGTAGCTCAAAATTCGTATTAATTGACCACAAAACAGCCACTAAACAGTTATCGAAAACAGCCCCAAATCTGTGCGTAAATCAGTCATAAAACAGCACAAATCAGCCATATTGAGGAATAAGTACAGCAGTAATCTCAGCAATGACGTCTAAAACAGGAATTAGAAGAGGAGGAGAAGCATGCTTACAGCGGGAGAGGAAGGAAGAAGGATGTTACGCAACCGATCCTTGACGGATCGCCGGAGTGTAGCAACTCCTTCTTAGAACTCCAAAGTAGCTCAGCTCAGTTCAGTCAAGGGCACCAGGAGGAAAGCAGCAGTGGCTAGAAAATGAGAGAGGGTAATAAGAGAGAAGAGGAAGCTCGGGAGCAGCAGTCAAGAAGAACAGCAACAGGGCGGCAGCAAGCAGTCTTGGGAGCAACAGGTAGGGGTAGAGCTGCAGCAAGACAGCAAAGTACAGCAGTTCGGGCAGCAAGGAAGCAATAGAGGAGAGGGAGAGCAGGTGGATGAGGAGAGGCAAAAATTCCCCCAGTATTTAAAGAGGAGTAGGGCGGTGAAGAGGCAAGAAGAAGTCAAACTAGCGTTATTAACTCAGCTAGGTGTCACGCTATCCATTACACCAACCGCCAAGTGTCCAAATTCAAGTCAAACCTGTCAACATACCATCCAACACAAGCCAAATTTCAGCCAGCAAACATATCTAATTCAGCCAACACAGCCAGCTCACACCTCAGCCAGCATTATCCATTTCTCCATATCCAATATCCAGCAAAACAGCCAGCCCACCATTAAAGGCAGCAAGCCCGGCCAGCCCATATAAGGATATAAGCTTACTAACATGTCAACCAACAAGCAGCAAGCTCACATAAACCAGAAAATCAAATAAAATAAGTGAAACGGAAAAATGTTATTGGCACTCCCACAAATAAACTCAACTGAATGCGCAAAAAGGAAAAAAAAACATCTTGAGAAAAATAAAATATAGTACTGCCTTTACTTTGTCATCATCGGGGAAAGTAAAACAACTATTTATATAAAAGCAAACATTTATAATATGCGGTGCGCCATATTTGGTTCGTCATACTTAACTCTTCCAAATCAATTTAATGTCTTTTGTTTCATTATATAGGTGATAAAAGTATCTTTTACATCGCTCTTTAATATTCGCATCAACCGTCAAAACTGTATTTGTCTCATCCTTTATGCATTTTACTTAACTTAAATCGCTTGTCTTTTTTTCTCTAGCACGAGCAACTTTATATATATCACTCTCTTTATTTTTGTTATCTAGTCGCTTATAAAATTATTTATAAACTTGACTTCTTGTTTTTTACTTACTGTCTGTTTAGCTTCTTTTTTTGTGACTATATATCTGGCTAAGTTTCCATCATTCCAACAAGCGTAGAGCGATTTATAGTTGGCTCGCTTTTCTTTCACTTTGTATTGCACTTGCTCTTTCCATCACCAAAATTATTTATTTGGGGGCATACAACCTTTTGATATTTCAAGTATTTTCTTTACATTTATCTTAAATGTGAAGACATAACTTCCCATGAGGTATTAGGATCAATATAAGGGTAATCAAATAGTTGTTCCATAACTGTTTTCTTGAAAGCAACCTGTTTTTTCATCTTCAAGTTCCACCACCAAATTTTTTGCAACATTTTTGTTCTTGTCTTAAATTTATTATATTTAATTTGTACATCTAACACCACTAACATATGTTGTGTTGTCAAACTTTCTCTTTCTATGACTTTACAATCGTTACAAATCATTTATCCATTTTGCGAATAATAAAATAATCAATTTGTGATTTATTTGGTACGCTTTTAAAGGTAATTAAATGTTCTTCCCTCTTTAGGAAAAGTGTATCTGATACAATTAGCTCATATGCTACGACAAAGTTTAAAATGTTTCATCCTTCTTCATTTATTTTTCCATATACATATCCTCCATGAACGGTTGTGTAATCTACATTTTCTTTCTAATATGTCCATTTAAGTCTCCTCCTGTGAAAATCTTCTCTCTTTCTGGGATTTTTCTTGCTAAATCATCTAAGTCTTCCAAAAACTGCACTTTAATAGCTTCACGTAATCGAAGATTGACAATTTTAAGAAAAAAATCAGACCCTAAGGCTTCGTTCATTTGCAATATTTTCATTCGAAGCTTTTTCGTTTTGGTTCAAAATGAAAACATCATACGTTTTTGTTTTGGTCCAAAACAAAAACTCATGTTCGTTTGTAGAATGGTTTTCAGATCTATTTTGGGTCAAAACGAAAACTTATGTTTGTTTGCATCATCACACCTTAGACAAAAATTAGTCTACAACCTAATAAACACACGAGAGAGAGAGAGACACAAGTGGTGACATTCTTTTTTAATGATGTATCAATAAGACAATAACTTTGTTATTCCCTTTTTTTCTTTTCCAACCGCGGCAAAAAAAGATAACCACCAAGAATAACTGCTAAAGAAACAGAGACTACACATGATAAAGAGAAGAACAATTAAAAAGAAGAGATGGATGCACTGGAAGAAAGGAATCGAGCCTAACAATACAAGAGAACAGTCAATATGCAATAAAAATTAGGAAAACTCCATCCTAATTCAATAGCAGACGCAGCTATAGCCAAATGTCATTTTCCAACCTACGGGCGACGCTAAGGATAAGAACCGGTCGCTGAACTTCGAATGTGAATGGAGCTCGAATACGATGCTGCTGTCGCAGGACGCGCGTACTTTAATGTGAGTTTCTGCTCCGCCATAACCTTCTTCATCTTCCTATGGAGGCAACTGCGCATACGACGATGGCCCTTGGAGCCCTGGCTCCACAGCGGCAACGACGCCAAGACCTGTGTATTCCTCGCTCCAGGGTCGGGCGGCAGGGCTCCTCCCCGCTCCAGGGTCGGGCGGGTCATACACCCCAACCCCTTTCCGCGCGGGTTGTTAAGGCTCGGGCTCGATACCCAGACCTCCTTGATAAGAGGACTTAAACTTGTCCTCCATCACCAACTGAGCTCCAGCCGCGGCTCAGTTGGTGATGGAGGGCAAGTTTAAGTCCTCTTATCAAAGAGGTCTGGGTATCGAGCCCCAGCCTCAACAACCCGCGGCAAATTTACTGGTTGCCGAAAGGGGTTGGGGTGTATGGGTCGCGACCCTGTTACGGGAGGGGGGGGAGTCCGTTCGGGAGCGGGAAAGAGCCCTGCCTCCCGACCCTGGAGCGGGGAAGAGCCCTGCCTCCAGGCCCGGCCCGTAACAGATAGCTCCGGCGGAAAACAGCTCACCACTGTGAAATGGCAGAAGAGGGGGAGCTTGTCTATTCTCAAAACCAGCAAAAACGGACCTTGCTAGGTCTGTTTTGAGGCAGGGGGTTTTAGAAGGAATTGAAAACAGTGTGTTTTCATCTCAAAACCAAAACAGGCTAAAATATGGCTAAAGGAACACCAAAATTTGGTTTTCGAAAACCCAAAACGAAAACAGATCTGTCAAAACAATGCCAACGAACGGGGCCTAAATACCTGAAGAACAGAGGGGGCGGGATGGGCTTTGGCCTGTGAAATGGGAGAACGGCGGGAGGAAATGCAAATGGAGTTCTCCAGAAATTGTGTGATCGCCGGCCAGTGGAGGATCGACCACGACTCAAACTTCCGGACAGTGCCCCAATCGCTGCAATCGCGGAAATCAGTTCGACCAACACAGAGCAGTGCAAGGCGTCGGTTCCGGCTCCGGCTTCGCCTTCCGCTTCAGGCTTGGATTTTCAAAGGGGCCGCCGGAGGTGGAGCGAGGGCGAAAGTTCCCGTTAGACACGTTCGGGGAGAGAATCAGACGTGACAAAATATCTATTTAGGAGGGGAAATACCATTAATAGGGTTTTACGGTGGCGAAATTTTTGAGACAAGCTCCGTTTCCTGAAATCAGAGCGGGACAGGTGTCGCAAAGTTGAAGGCCAATTTCATGTTAATTTTAAAATAAAATAAATAAAAAATCTTCACAGGAGCAAAAATGATCTCTTGAAAGAGTAAACAATGACCTCGAGTTCTTGATTGATCTCCTATTAGTTTTTTTTTATGATCTCCCCGATGGTTGAAATGATCTCCCCTATGATCGAAATTATGATCATCCCGGAAGAATGGCTTTTTGACACTTTGCATCCTTGAATTGCTCTATTTTGGCACTTTACACTCCGAATTTTTAAATTTGGCATTTTGCTTCCCCTAATTACATATTTTTAGCACCTTGCACCCCGAGGCTAAAATTTTGGGGGTATTTAGGTCTGAGCGCCACCCAAAATGCACATTTTGGTCATTTTCAAATAACTAAAATAA
The DNA here is from genome assembly GCA_039583875.1 of Platanthera guangdongensis. Classification (NCBI taxonomy): domain Eukaryota; kingdom Viridiplantae; phylum Streptophyta; class Magnoliopsida; order Asparagales; family Orchidaceae; genus Platanthera; species Platanthera guangdongensis. The sequence continues at coordinate 22,524,906 of CM077151.1, forward strand.
GAAAGGTCGTAGTGCAAAGTGTTAAAATAAGCATTTGGTTGTTCCCACACACTTTAGACAAGAAAATCACTTTAATTAACCGTGCTTTCAGGATTTCGACATGTGTCGCGCTCTGATTTCACCATAACCTAGATTTGAAAACGGATTCTAGTCCCAAAAAATTTGCGTTGAGGTGAACATATTATGGTCTGTCAATAATATAGTTCATCTGCATATATACAAGTAACAACTCGCGAGGGACCGATTTGTGGCGAATGTTTGGCAGACGACATCATTCGGGGGAGGCACACGCATTGATGAGATGTCATAATCCAATAATTATATATCCTCCTATTAATGATCTTCCTAAATAAGTTTAACCCGGATTAGGAATTGTAGTCTCCCGCGGATCGATGACGTGACGCGATCCTGACGGTCCGAGATTGGCGATGAGGTGTTATAATCTCAACAAACTCCACCTTGACGCCTCACGCCACAAACGAACTCCACCTTGAAGACTAACAAACGTATTTGTACCTCCAACCTGGATCTCCCCTACTAGCGACTACAAGCCCCCTCTCCCTGGGGTCCTCCTCGATCAACATGCATTAGAATGAGTCAAGTCAAGACCGTTCTTGAACTTGACTCCTGTCACAGATTTCGTCAGCATGTTCGTATTGATATCCTCCGCAGAGATCTTCCGCAACTTCATGTCTCCAACTCCAGCAAAATCCCTCGACTCCTAGTGGCGCACTCCGATGTGCTTTATCCTTGTACGATAGACCATGTCTGTTGCAAGACAACTAGCACTATGCAGCTCCACCTTCTCCTGAGTAAACCTGAGTTCCTTGGTAGGACTCCTGAGCCAGATGGCTCCCCATGCGGTGGCTGGGCGCTTTTGAGACGACACTCTGCCCTTCTTCTCCACGGCTGCGAATATTTTATCTTCGCCAAGGCCCTTTCTCTGCGCGAACTCCTTCGCCATGAATCTTGTCTCGTTCCTCCACTGGTCCTTCCTAGCTTTCCTTTGAGAGCGGTCTCTGCTCTCTAAAGCTTTTCCATAGGAACCATGATCTGAGGAAATAGCCTGAAAGGCATATGCTACCGTATCTTGTAACCTGAGAGGCAGTCTGACCTCTCTCCTCTCCCTTCCACTCGCAATCGTGGTGCCGATCAGTCTGTAGAAAGTACCAGAATGCTCTCCTACCATGACTACATGCGCGCCTCTTCTGACCTTCAAACATCCGTCGTTTCCGGTATAAGAATACCTTGCGGCCTCTAGAGTGCCTAGAGAAATCAAGCTCTTTCTCAAACTGGGCACATACCGAACGTTGGTGAGTGTCATGAGCACTCTATCGAACATCCTAATCCTGATGTTACCAACTCCCAAAATCTCGCACTCTGATTCGTTCCCCATAAAAACACGACCACATTCACACTGCCTAAAAATGGAGAACCAATCTTTGTTCGGACACATGTGGTACGTGCATCCTGTATCCAAGATCCAGGAGCCTGTGGTCACACCGCTGGGTGAAACATGAAGAACGTCGGCGTCGTTCTCATCCTCGGATGCCACCGTAGCCAGATGTGGCTCATGCGTCTGTTCTCTAAACTTCCTCTTCGGGCACTCATTCTTCCAGTGCCCCTCCTCCTTGCAGTAATGACACTTCGTATTCCTGCCCCCGGACTTAAACCTAGGTCGGTCTTCCTCCTTCCCTTTTCCTCTTTATCTACCCCGGGTGGGGTCTTTGCTCTTAACGAATAAGCCCTCGTCGGCTCTAGGGCTCGACTTGCTTCTCGTTTCGTTCGAGAGCAGCGTTGTCATCACTTCTTCCATCTTCAGGGTGTCCTTACCGTACAGAATCGTGGTGACCAGATGATCGAAGGACTTCGGCAATGAAGACAACTGGAGAAGAGTCTGGTCTTCCTCCTCAACCTTAATGTCCATACTACACAATTGAGAAATAAGTTTATTAAACGCATTCATGTGGTCAAGAAGCAGAGTGTTATCCGACATCCTCAAGCTGTAAAGTTATTTCTTTTCGTACAGCTTATTCGTGAGCGATTTTGACATATAAAGCTTCTCCAACTTCTTCCACAGATTCGATGTAGTCTCAGCATCAACTACATTATACATAACCTCATCGGCCAAACACAACTGGATTGTGCTGATGGCCTTCAGATCTAGCTCATCCCACTCGTCGTCCTTCTTCCTGGACTTCTCCTTTCCGAGGAGAGCCTTATGAAGACCTTGCTGGACGATAACCGCTTTGGCCCGTTTCTGCCATAGATCAAAGTCAATTTTGTCGTCGTACTTAGGGAATTCAAATTTCGCTGTCATTATTGCTCATCGGGGTCCGAAGGGTCGAACCTGGCTCTGATACTAATTGTTGTGAAATTGGGACCGGATTCGCGACTACGGTGGTTTGTCGTGGATCTTGCAATAGAAGATTATTTGAGCAATAAAATGACAAGCAAAAATTGAATCCAAAACAAGCAAAACCAGACGACAAAATAATATACGTGGTTCAGAGATGGGCTCCTACATCCACGGGGAGAGCGCGCCAAAAAGATCCACTATAAAACTGATGAGGTTACAAGATACAAACTGAGAGAGAAACAAAAAACCAGAAAAAACTGAATAAACGTTGTCGCCGGGCGACAGTGGCACTGATTATCTTCACCGCTGGAATCACAGTCTGCTTCCGCCGCCTGATGCCGATCCCGCGTGGATCAGCCGCCTGAAGCCGTCGAACGCCTGGAGTCAACTTCTGGAGGCCGGTCGGATGTCGCCTCGCCTGAGGTGACCGGATGCGCCGTCTCCGTTGGCTTCGCCTTTATCGTCGCCGCTGCGCCTGCTGCCGCCGTCACCGCGCCTGATTTCGCTGAACCTCTGGAGCCTACTGCAGGTGGCCGACCGGATGCCGCCTCGCCTGAGGTGACCAGATGCACCGCAACCTTACGCGCCAGATGTCGCCGCCTGCTACTGCCGTTCGCCGGAAGAACCGCCTGAAAAGCTCAAAGCTTTCCCTCTCTGAATTCTCACTAGTGTTAAATGATCTTCTGGATTCTCTCTCTGATTGCTTGAATGAAATGGCTAAGGCGGGCTCCTATTTATAGGATCAAGATCAAATATCAAATTAGGAAGATGATCTCCTATTTAGGAGATTGTCTTATTTTTCCTCATAAAGATATTTCAAATATAGGACTCCTCCAAAATTAGGAATTATGGAGGCACACGGATTGATGAGGTGTCATAATACAATAATTATATATCCTCCTATTAATGATCTTCCTAAATAGGTTTAGCCCGGATTAGGAATTGTGGTCTCCCATGGATCGATGACGTGACGCGATCTTGACGGTCCGAGATTGGCAATGAGGTTTCATAATCTCAACACAGGTCGACAAAAAATTTATACAAAGGCAACTTAATACAAAAAATGTAGGCATAGTGCATGCACTTCATTCCACTATTTTTGTTGTTTGGTGATCTGTGTTTATTGTAATCACAACTGCACATCCGCTAAATCTAGATGCCAACGGCTTCTCAACTACAAGCATGTGCCGAAAGAAGACGCGAGCTTCGCCATCTACATGCAGTAAACGCCACCGTCTTGCCACCGGGAACATATCGCCCAAGAGGAAGGCCACAAATGTATAAATCATATCATGACCGACGTGACACAACAAATGCTCGGAGAAGAGAAGCACGACAACTGCAACGACTCATGGAAACAGCCGCAACAGCCTAGAATCTCCCCGAACAACAACAAACAAATAACATGCTGACAAGTAATCCCGCAACACCTTATGTTCAAGAGTCATCTACTCCACATACATCAACAAGTCTAACACAGTCTCAAACCAACCCCATCTATTCAATTTTATTACCCATGTAACTATGACAACGAGAATTACATGTAAACAAATATAAAACTCTCATCATTTTTCAGGTGTTGTAATCCCTCAAAGGGTGCCAACCAATACACAATGACTAGAGTGTGGGCAACCAAGTACTACACAACCCTATGGAGGTCGTTCCACAATCCCTCCTGGTATAAAATTTTAATGAGTAGCTCCCACGACCAATGTCACTCCCAAATATCACAAATGTCGCACCCACGACAAATGACGCACCCACGACATATGTGGCCCCCACGACATATGTGACCCCCACGACATCTGTGGCACCCACGACATATGTGACCCCCGCGACATATGTCGCCCCCACGACATATGTCGCCCCCACGACATATGTCCCCTAGGCCGAAGGCCCGTGCCTGTCACTCGTATATATATATATATATATCTTTATACTATATAATGAAGGGGTGGTGTATTTAAATCCTATATGCCCTCAAAAAATCGGATTTTGTGGGCTATTGAAGGGTATTTCGGTCATATTATCACTTACTTAAAAGAGACGGAACTATTCCCGCAGCTCGATACCCGTTCTCTTCTTCTTCTGTGCAGGGCTACGCCCGCGCCATCCCTCCTCCCGATGCTCTCGGCGGCATACTCCTCACGATGTCCAGGAGTTCCGTCGCGGTTTCTCCTCTCAACCCCGATGAAGCCCTGGCCAGCGGGTATCGTGATCTCGCTTCACAGCACCAACATCATCGCACGACTCCGCCGCGGTTTCTTCCTCGGTTCTGCACAGGGCATCGCAATTCTCCTACTCTCGCCTCCATCTGCCCTAATTCCTCCTCCCCGCTGCTCGCATCCCCGTCTACCCATCTGGGTGCCTTCCTCTGCTCGCATCTCCGCCGCATTTGAAGGGTTCGCCTGCAAGGGTGCGTCGATCCCTTCCTCTGCTCTCATTTACTCGCAGGTACATCTACTCCTCTCCTCTCCAGACGAAGAATGCATAGGCCTCCTTATCCTCTCAAGAACTGCTTATAATGTTCCACGGTTCCCTCCGCCATCTCTCCAAATCTGTCTCTGGGTATTTCACACTCACATTCTGCCTCCCCATCAACAAAAAAGATCTCCTACATCTCAAGAATTTTTATTAACTGAATGTTGGGCATACCTTCGTTGCTCAAGGACTTGCTCACTGAGTTTCCATGCTGCAGGTTCTTAGTGCATCAAGTGCGGCGAAATTGAGAAATGCAAAACTTTTAGTAAATCATTGACTGAAGGTAAGTGTGGTTCTTTGAATCCATATGTATATAGACGTTAGTATTTCGTATGAATGTTTTTCCTTTGTAAACTGGTAATGGCGTGGGCTATTTGCGATTGATTTTGATAACTCACACTTTGGTCTTTAAGCTCCCCTGTAGAAAATAGACAAAAAAACAATAAGTGTGATCTATTTTGGTACAACAGAGAAATTGCGCTGTAATATATTTTGGTTGCATAATTTGCTTTAGATTTTTTTTTCATTACTTTCTTCTTTACATATCTACTTCATGCACTTTGTATGAGGATTTTTCTATGTTTCATTTTCAGCCTTCTCATTCAAACATGGATATACAGTTATTGTCAACTCTCATTTTCTTATTTGGTCTACAATATCAGACATTTAAGCCTTCTCATTCAGGACATATTCTTTTAGTGAGATTTAAAGACAATAAAGTTATTAACTCCTTTCTTCAAAATTTTTGCGTGACAGTTCTCACTTTACTATGTCGCCTGTCAAAGTTCTAAGAAGAAATACCAGGTTCTATTCTGATATGTTTGTATAATGATTTAGGAGATATCAGCAGCCCTAAATATTGCTCTGAACTTACTTTTTAACTCTTATATGTTCTTTTTTTGGTATTCAGAGTTATCGCACCTTGCAGAGAAGAACGTACGAACGTCGCCGCCCACAATCATATCTATCATCTATGGAGCGAGTGAAGAACCTGAATTATTTTTTATTTGAATTTATGCTATAAATATTTATATGTTTTGATCATGCGATACTCTTTATTTGATATGCCCTTTTACACGCATTTGTTTCTTGCTCTTTCAGACCATTAGTTGAATAGTTGTGGCTTCTATTGAAGAGGAAAGTGCGAGCGATATGGTTTCTAAGACTTACATGTACTTTTGGTTGGGAGGTTGATGAATATCATCACAACGAATGTCGTCCCCACGACGAATGTCGCCCCCACGACGAATGTCGCCCCCACGACGAATTTCGCCCCCACGACGAATGTCGCCCCCACGACGAATGTCGCGCCCACGACGAATGTCACGAATGTCTCGACGAATTCCGCACCCACGACGAATGTCGCACCCACGACGAATTCACACCCACGACGAATGTCGCACCCACGTCGAATGTTGCCCGCATGGGGTCCCCCATGCACGACTGCTTGTATATATATATACTTATATTTATATATATTTAGATTATAATATACGAGCATTTTCGCACGGGCTACGCCCGCGCCAGATGCTCTCGGGCGGCCTGTGCATGGGCTTCGCCGCGCTTGATGCTCCGGGTGGCCTTCAGCTGCATAGTCGCCCGCTTCGACGCAATGCACTAGCTCAGCGTCGCACCCGCCGCTCGCGGCCTCAGGATCCTAAGGAGAAGGATACGTAAGTGTTGGGTCCATTGCGCACAATGTCCTAGATTTGATAAAGTCAATCTTGTCAATAATATATACATATCAGTAGATGACTGTGATGAGACAGGTAGCCTAAGTGGCTAAGTCAGGTTGTTTGAGAAATTTAGCTAACTCCAAATTCGTCAAACTAAGCTCAGAGTTCGTCGAGCTGAGCTAATCATTCGTCGAACTAAGCTCAGAGTTCGTGAAATTTGGCCATATCTAAATTCGTCGAGTTGAGTTCAAAATTCGTCGAGCTGAGCTCACCATTCGTCAAACTCAGTTCAGCATTCGTCGAACACAGTTCAGAATTGAGAGAGGCTGGCTGAGACAGTCTATGCCTAAAGTTTTAAGAGGCAGAAAAGTGGCTAAGTCCACAGGCATTGAATGATGGTCATTCACTCTACGGCATATGTAACACCCTCTATCCGTCACATAGCATATAACAGTAGGTCCGGCCGGGGCCCGACGCCATATACTACAGACAGACCAGGTGGTTACTCAATGGAAACCATCCAACCAATCCAACATCCTACACAGAGCATTCTAGCTGAAGCAGTTTATATAAGTTGCAATTAAGAACCCAGCACAAAGAGCACGAATGTCCACTAATATACCAAATAGGAATGTAGTACATACACAAGTACTGGCCTTAAGGCCTTACAAAATTGTTTACTTGAGATTACATGATTTACAAACCACGGCACGCAGAACGGTCATACATGAATAAAAACAGTAAACACTCCAATTATGCCTTTAAGGGCCGGCTTCACAACTTGGGCTTTAGCCCGCTATTGACCCCTTGGTCCAGCAGCACCTGCAAGCAACAAAACCACCGCACGGTGGCTAACAAAGGCAACGGTCAGCAATGCTGACCAAATTATAACGATCCCGCCCCCAACTCGGGGCGGCGATGCTCCTTCCCTGTATTTTTATTAGCATAACCAAGCAGTATATAAATTCATTGTATCACAGGCGTTGGCACGCATGGCCACACGCCCCGTGCTCTCAAGGCACATTCTCGGTGATCACAGTCTAAGCCCGTTGACTCACCACCATCTCCAGGACGACAATCTCTCGTGAGCAAATTGGTCTTTTAGGCAAATGTTACGACAAAGTTAATATCATCAACAACCTATGTCACGACACTTTAATATCATCGACAGCAAAGACCCGACCTCTATGCCCGCGGCATAAAGCAGGAACGGTTCCACTCAACCCGTTGCTCACTTGCCACGACATTTTAATATCATCGGCACGAGTTAAGTTTCCCGGAAGCCCGTGAATCGAACGTACAATATTACATAACTCAATTATGTACAAGTTGGCTCCAAGACCCACAAATTGGCAAGATCACGCATCCGCCCAGTTTTCCGGGTGCACCTTTGGGTTAATCCCCAAGGCTCCCTATTGCAATCTACCACGTAGAAAACCCGATAAAATAACCAATCACACGGAGTCTTCTCCGGCATTTATGCAATGCAACATCACCGATCCAGACCAACATGTCTGGGTAGGCTTCACATATCATGCTTATGCCCGTTCTCGAATACGGACTCTACACAATGGGGACTATTCATGTCTACCCGTAGGAACGCCTCAAACTCACCGCAAACTCGCGAGAGCGGGCTTCCTATGCAAAAGAAGAAGAGCTTCACATGCTCAAGTAGAGAATCGTTACCCTAGCGTTCTTTGATAATACGGTTTGCAGTCAATTTTATTAGGATATTTTCGGGTTTTTAAAGCAAATCATGTCTTGTAAAGTACTTATTTTGATTCCCCTTTGTATATATTTTTGGAAATTTTTCTGCTTTTTGCAGTTTTCACGGCTTTCAGCGGATGTGACACGCCCCAAGGTCACGCCCTACCAGGGCGTGTACCTAGGGCGTGTAACCCAGAGGAATGAAGCAATTGGTCCGAAACTGCATTCCGTGGAAACGTAGTGTACACGCCCTCGGTCACGCCCGTGTCACACCCGACACGGGCGTGTACTAGAGGCGTGTCCCCAGGTTCCGAGGAATCGCCGCAGCGCGCTCGTTTTTCCCGCTCCACCGTCGCACCGAAAGTGTCACGCCCCAGGGTCACGCCTGACGGGCGTGACATATGTGCGTGTACCAGCAATTCCGCCCGTCACCTCCAGCATTCAATTTCCGCTCAACAAAGTCCGGAAACAACACGCCCCAGGTCACGCCCTACCAGGGCTGACCTGTGGGCGTGTACCGCAACAACTTCCAATTCCAGCCCGAAAAAGTCGCACCGAATTGTCACGCCCCAGGGTCACGCCCTACCCGGGCGTGACAGGGGGGCGTGACCCGACCCGAAAAATTCTCCCAACTCCAGGGGTTTAGGGACTTTAGAAGGTTCTGTCCTTTATATTTCTGAACTTTTTAAGCATGTCTTTTCATTTTTAGTTCGTAGCTCTAATGCTTTTCCTGTATTAGTTTCTAGAAATGAGGGTTTCTTTCCAGCACTTGTAATCTCTAGTTTTCAAGATGTAAGATCTCTGTTTCCATTATAAAAGTGTTGTTTTCCTTTCGTTTCTGCTCTGTTTTCACTATCTTCTTCTACTCATCCCCCCTCTTCCTCATCACCATGATGTATATCTTAATAATCAGGTTCGAGTATTAGGTTATGATGCTAACTTACCTTTTCTTTTTATGCTTTGAATTACCTTGATTTATCACGGGTTGGAGGTATATCCGTATATACTCTCCACCTTGCTTTCATTCTGGGCTATTTGAAATGAGCCTGAAAAGGGAGTTAAAGAAGGCAGACGAACTCCCGGATTGGAGCCCATTAGAGGGGTTCGCGTAAAGCGAGTTTTAGGCCTCCGATTTAGATCGGTACCTTCCTAAACTGTTAGGCAGACCTTTGAGAGAAGCGTCTATTCATGGAACCTCCACGGTCTTTACCCTAATTAGCTTAATTTATCATTTTTCTAACCACTCTTGGAGGTGATTTCTGATCTGCATTTTCCCCTTCATCGCTAAGCAAGTTAATCGCTCTTTTAGCTCTCTTTAACATTTCATGTAACTCTCTTTCATTGCAACTCTCTTCCTTTAATGGTTTAGCTTCTAAAAAAACCTTATTTTCCCGTGATAAAATAATAGATTTCGTGTGAGTAAGCTTACTCAACTTTCCCGGATTTTAATACGACACTTGTGTCCCCTAGCTGCATTTCGAAGGTATACTTGCCTTGATGAATTGTTAGTTTGGTTATTTTCTCCTTGCGATCTAAGAGAAATCATTCTTCCTTGGTGCCATGGAAAAGTAAGCGGATGAAAAGCACCGCACTCTCTTTGCCTCCGCATCGGCGCGATTTGGAGCAAGCTCCTCCAATGGCCGGATCTAGTTCTTCTTCCTCCTTTGGCTCTCCTCTCTCTCTATACTTTAGAAAGATAACCTCTCAAGTGAAATGAGGGTTTCTAGGGTCCAATCCCGTGTATATCCAAGTACTAACAGCCCCCAACCTTCGGATCCTGAATTAAAGAAACGAACGGCCACGATCTAGATCTAAAATGCAGAATCTGGGCCGAACACGGCCTGGCACACGCCCGTGTCCAGGGCCGTGTCCCTCATTCACCGTCAAAATCGACGCGTCTGGAACAGCACACGGGCATCCTACACGCCCGTGTTCGACCTACCACGCCCGTGTTCCACCTGACACGGCCGTGTGGTCGGCCGTGTGCCCCCATCGACACAGCCCCGAAAACAACCCGAGACTCACACGGGTATTGGACACGCCCGTGTCCACACCCGTGTCACACCCGAACATGTTTGGGCTTCAGGACGTGTTCACAGTCTCGACACTTCGTCGAGCGAAGTTCGTCGACTGCCTGACACGGCCTTGGACACGCCCGTGTCCTAAGCCGTGTGCCTTGTCTCGACACATCGTCGAGCGAAATTCGTCGACTCCGCTGGCCGATCGTCGACACGGGCTCGACACGCCCTGAGACACGCCCGTGTCTCAGGCCGTGTTCCCTACTCGACGATCGTCGACTCCAAATTTCGTCGACAACGCGGCCAAATCGTCGACTGGAGCTTGACACGCCCTGGGACACGCCCGTGTTCCCAGGCCGTGTGCCCCCTGCCAGATTCCAGATTTGGCCCAAAACGCCTCCCGTCGCTCTTTTGAGTTTCGGGGCGTTACAACTCTCCCCCTCTTAAAAGAATTTCGTCCTCGAAATTACATAAAGGAACGACAAGTACCAAAATGAAATTGTGCCTGATCGGAACAACTCTGGATACTCGTCAAGCATAGTCTGCTCTCAATCCCAAGAGAGCTCCTCCCGACCGCAATTATCTCATCGGACCTTGACCATCCTGATCTTTTTATTGCGTAGCCGCTTGACCTCCGAGTCCTCAATACGCACGGGCTTGACCTTTGTCGTCAACCTACTATCCACCGGCACTTGATCGACCGCGATCACTTGCGTAGGCTCTTGCACCGCCCTCCGTAGCACCGAAATATGGAATACATCATGTAGGCCACTAAGCTCCACCGAAACCTTCAACCGATAGGCTGCTTCACCAACCCACTCCAGAACCTCAAACGACCCAAGGTACCTCGGGCTTAGCTTTTTCAATCGCCGCACCCACGAGACACCCTTGAACGGCTTGATCTTTAAGTACCCACAGTCGCCCTCAGCGAACTTCACATTCCTGTGCTTGGCATTATAGCACTTTGCTTGCCGGTCCTGAGCGATTAGCAACCTTTCTGTATGGTATGAACCAACGACGTAGCATCTTCCACCTCTTGGCGCTCGTACAATTTTGACTCACCCGTTTCTAACCAAGACAACGACGTGCGACATCTTCTACCATAAAGGGCCTCGAAGGGCGTCATTTGAATACTCGTCTGGTAGCATTGTTGTATGCAAATTCCACCAAATAAATATGGTCTTCACATTACTTTCCAAAGTCCAAGACACACATGCGGAACATGTCTTCCATAGTCCTATCGACCCTCTCGGTCTACCCATCAGTTTGCGGATGGAAGGCTGTGCTGAATTTTAACTTAGTTCCCAACATTTGCTGCACTAGCCTCCAATCATTTGACGTGAACCGCCTATTTCGGTCACTCACGATGCTGCGGGGCACACCGTGAAGCCGTACTATATTCTCCACATACAGTTTTGTCAACTTCTCCACCGGATCATCCTTCCTATACGGAATAAAATGCGACACCTTCGTTAGCCGATCTACGACCACCCAAATGGCGCCGTTTCCCCTTTTGCGACCTTGGCAAACCGTGCACAAAGTCCATACAGATGTCGTCGAATTTCCACTTCGGAATAGGCAAGGACTTCAGAAATCCTCCCGGTTTTTGGCACTCCGCCTTCACCAAGGCGCAAGTTTGACACTTCGCCACATAGAGTGCCACATCCTTCTTCAAACCCGGCCACCAAAACAGTTTCTTAACATCGCGGTACATCTTCGCGCTCCCCGGGGGAATCGAGTACTTAGTATGGCGTGCCTCGTACAACAATTCCACCCGCAAATTGCCCACACTTGGGACGCACAGACGACCGTCTTTCCAAAATAATCCGTCCTCCACAACGAATTGGGAATTTGACCCATGCAGAGCCTCTACCACGAACTGCTTCATGTGGTCATCCAAATCCAAAGCCTGCCGAATCCGATCATCCAGGTCATATTGGACTTCAGTCCAATTCAGTACTGCTTCAGCACTTGATTGCTTATTTACATAAACAGTCTCCAACGCCTCCAACTCCCGAACCAACCGCTCGTCATGGATCGACAGCCAATTGGCTTGAGCTGGGGCCCAGCGACTCAATGCGTCCGCAACCGCATTACCTTACCAGGCACGTGGTGGATCTTGAAAGTATAGTCCCCCAGGTACTCCATCCATCTACGCTGCCGCATATTCAGATCTTTCTGATCAATCAGATACTTCAGGCTCTTGTGATCGGTGTAGATATCAATCTTAACACCGTACAAATAGTACCTCCACAGCTTCAAGGCAAAAATCACGGCCGCTAACTCCAGGTCATGGAAGGATAATTCCTCTCGTGCACTTTTAACTATCTCGAGCCATAAGCTATCACACTTCTGTATTGCAGTAGCACGCAACCCAAACCGCTGCCCGAAGCATCGCTATAAATCTCATAACCTTCGGTCCCACTCGGCGAACTCAGCAAAGGCGCCGTGGTCAACCGACATTTCAGCTCCTCAAAAGCTTGCGCGCACTCCGGCGTCCAAACGAACTTCTGCTCCTTCCTCGTCAAAGTAGTGAGGGGTAACGCTATCCGTGAGAAGTTCTCTACGAAGCGCCTATAATAGCCGGCAAGCCCCAAAAAGCTCCGGACTTCCGCTACCGTAGAAAGCTCAGGCCACTCCCGTATCGCAATAATTTTCGTTGGATCCACCGCAACACCTTCCCCGCTCACTATATGACCGAGGAACGCCACTAAGGATATCCAAAACTCGCACTTCGAGAATTTGACATACAATTGATTCCTCCTTAGTGTCTCCAAAACCAAATGAAGATGCTTGAAGTGATCTTCCTCACTCTGCGAGTACACCAAAATATCGTCGGTGAAGACGATCACAAAATGGTACAAGTACTCCATGAAGGTCATGTTCATCAGATCCATGAACACTGACGTCGCATTAGTCAGCCCAAACGGCATGACCGTAAACTCGTAATGCCCGTATCTCGTACTGAACGCTGTCTTCGGGATATCACTCTCCCTTATTCGCAGCTGATAGTACCCGGACTTGAGATCCAACTTTGAGTACACCGTCGACCCGACCAACTGATCAAAAAGATCATCGATCAGGGGGGGGGGGGGGATCGGGTACTTGTTCTTTTCCGTCAACTTGTTGAGCTTCCGATAGTCAATACATAGCCTCAAGCTTCCGTCCTTCTTCTTAATAAAGAGGACCGGTGCGCTCCAAGGCGAAGAACTTGGACATACATACCCTTGCTCCAACAACTCTTGCAGTTGAACCTTCAGCTCCGTCATTTCTTTAGGCGCTAGCCGATAAGGAGAGCGTGACACATGCTTTGCACCTGGTACGAGCTCTATCGTAAAATCTATCTCCCGTTGAGGCGGGGCTCCAGGGAGATCTCTAGGGAACATATCAGGGTATTCCGATACCACTGAAATACTATCCAACGCGGGCTTCGGCTTTGCAACCTCCACTAGTGTAAAGAACAGTTCTGGACCGGCACGAACCGCCTTCACCACCTGAAGAGCAGACATCAACGTCTTGCTCGACCCCTTTAAGCCCGTTAAAAGTCGTCTCACGACTTGCTCCCAACTTGACGTCCTTCCGACCGCAATCAATATAGGCTCGCTGCTCCGAGAGCCAGTCCATGCCAAATATTACGTCGAACTCCTCCAGCGGCGGTAGTGACGTTAGCAAATGGAACTCCTGACTCCCGATCCAAACCTAAGCGCAAAAAATTCTACCCGCGCACAATCAGCACCATTGGACCATAACGCATCCAATTTGTCTCTTACCATCGAAGGAGGTACTCCGACGCACAATATAATTCCTAATAAAGGAATGCGAAGCTCCCTAAACGAACGGTGCTCTCGCCAGATAAAGTAAAGTCAGAACAAAGCTTAGCACAAGTAGTTCTAAGCTAACATGTACAAGTGCGACAAGTATTTAAGGCAAAACTATCTTTAAACCATACATGTCCTCACGACAGCGTGCTTCCTCCAGGGCTTTAGGCACTCACGGGCATAATGCCCCGGCTCACCACAGTTGAAACATGCGCCCGGGGTTTGGCTTGGAGTTGCCCCCGAAGCACCGAAAGGAGGGACTAGACCCAAAGTCCTAGCCTTCTTATACCACATTTGATATCCAGACTTTGAGATGTTCGGCACTTTGAATGTCGTTTCCTTTGCACTAAAGTCCTCAACTGCTCCTGACATAGCTTTCTTAGTCTTCTAAGCATCATACCAACACCTTCGGGCAAGGTGCCCTTTCTTTCCACAAGTATAACAAGTGGAAGTAGCTTTGCTAGTCGATGTCGTAGCCCCCTTCTCCAGTATTCTGCCGGATGCAGCTCCTATGGGGCTTGCATAGTTCGATACCATGGCCGCTAGCATCGGGAGAGTCTTCCTCAAATCTGCCTCCAAAGATCTAGCTGATTCCACCAAGGCTCGGAATCCCAACAACTTTGGTTCTAGCAGCAGAACTCGTAACTCGGCGCGCAGGCCATTATAAAATCTATCGACCGTAGCTTGCTCATTATCCAACTCGAAGCATGGGAAGCGGCTTATCATAAGAAATGCTTGCAAATATTCCTCAACTGTGTGCGCTCCCTGCACTAAATGCATATTCAGCTGCTGCCCCGATGGTCTAACAAAAGTCATCTGCTCCATCACGCCAACCGGCGGTGAAGCCACAACAGGGGCGCATGGTTGTACATTTCTTCCATGCTGTGCACCCGTCACAGCGAACACCGCTTCAACGATCCTTCTAACGGTTTCATACGAAGGAGGGGTCTCAAACACCTCACCGGGTGCACTATGCTCCTCAGAATCCGGACATTCTGGCGGCCCAACACCGCTTCTGGTCACCTATAGTGGTACAAAACACAGTTAAGCGACCAAATAAAATTGCAAACAACAATTATAGGAACACGCAGGTTTCCCAAACACGTGTATTTTCATTCCTAAGTGGACATTCATGAGTTCTTTTATTGTTATAACGATGACGCACACACATGTGCTCACCACCCCTTAAAAAGAATTCGTCCACGAATTCATGTTAAGTTTGACCGAAACTAGTAGTCTGATACTAAATTGTAACACCCCCTATCTGTCACATAGCATATAGCAGTAGATCCGGCCGGAGCTCGACGTCATTTACTACAGACAGACCGGGTGGTTACTCAATGGAAACCATCCAACCAATCCAACGTCCTACACAGAGCATTCTAGCGGAAGCAGTTTATATAAGTTGCAATTAAAAACCCAGCACAAAGAGCATGAATGTCCACTAATATACCAAATAAGAATGTAGTACATACACAAGTACTGGCCTTAAGGCGTTACAAAATTGTTTACTTGAGATTACATGATTTACAAACCACGGCACGCAGGCCGGTTATACATGAATAAAAGCAGTAAACACGCCAATTAGGCCTTCAAGGGCCGGCTTCGCAATTTGGGCTTTAGCCCTCTATTGACCGCTTAGTCCAGCAGCACCTACAAGCAACAAAACCACCGCACGGTGGCAAACAAAGGTAACAGTCAGCAATGCTGACCAAATTATAACGATCCCGTCCCCAACTCGGGGCGGCGATGTTACTTCCCTACATTTTTATTAGCATAACCAAGCAGTATATAAATTCATTGCATCACAGGCGTTGACACGCATGGCCACACGCCCCGTGCTCTCAAAGCACATTCTCGGTAATCACAGTCTAAGCCCGTTGACTCACCACCATCTCCAGGACGACAATCTCTTGTGAGCAAATTGGTCTTTTAGGCAAATGTTACGACAAAGTTAATATCATCAACAGCCTATGTCACGACACTTTAATATCATCGACAACAAGACCCAACCTCTATGCCCGCGGCATAAAGCAGGAACGGTTCCACTCAACCCGTTGCTCACTTGCCACGACATTTTAATATCATCGGCACGAGTTAAGTTTCCCCAAAGCCCGTGAATCGAACGTACAATATTACATAACCCAATTATGTACAAGTTGGCTCCAAGGCCCACAAGTTGGCAAGATCACGCATCCGCCCAGTTTTTCGGGTGCACCTTTGGGTTAATCCCCAAGGCTCCCTATTGCAATCTACCACGTAGAAAACCCGATAAAACAACCAATCGCACTGAGTCTTCTCCAGCATTTATGCAATGCAACATCACCGATCCAGACCAACATGTCCGGGTAGACTTCACACATCATGCCTATGTCTGTTCTCGAATACGGACTCTACACAACGGAGACTATTCATGTCTACCCGTAGGAACGCCTCAAACTCACCGCAAACTCGCGAGAGCGGGCTTCCTATGCAAAAGAAGAAGAACTTCACATGCTCAAGTAGAGAATCGTTACCCTAGCATTCTTCCTTGGTGCCATGGAAAAGTAAGCGGATGAAAAGCACCGCACTCTCTTTGCCTCCGTAGATCCGAAGTCGGCTCGCGATTTGGAGCTTCGAAGCTCCTCCAATGGCCGGATCTAGCTTCTTCTTCCTCCTTTGGCTCTCCTCTCTCTCTATACTTTAGAAAGATAACCTCTCAAGTGAAATAAGGGTTTCTAGGGTCCAATCCCGTGTATATCCAAGTACTAACAGCCCCCAGCCGTCTGCTCTTGAATTAAAGAAACAAACGGCCACGATCCAGATCTAAAATGCAGAATCTGGGCCGAACACGGCCTGGCACACGCCCGTGTACAGGGCAGTGTCCCTCATTCGCCGTCAAAATCGACACGTCTGGAACAACACACGGGCATCCGACACGCCCGTGTTCGACCTGCCACGCTCGTGTTCCACCTGACACGGCCGTGTGCCCCCATCGACACAGCCCCGAAAACAACCCGAGACTCACACGGGTATTGGACACGCCCGTGTCCACACCCGTGTCACACCCGAACACGCCTGGGCTTCAGGCCATGTTCATAGTCTTGACACTTCGTCGAGCGAAGTTCGTCGACTGCCTGAAACGGCCTTGGACACGCCCGTGTCCTAGGCCGTGTGCCTTGTCTCGACACATCGTTGAGCAAAATTCGTCGACTCCGCTGGCCGATCGTCGACACGGGCTCGACACGCCCTGAGACAAGCCCGTGTCTCAGGCCGTGTTCCCTACTCGACAATCGTCGACTCCAAATTTCGTCGACAACGCGGCCAAATCGTCTATTGGAGCTTGACACGCCCTGGGACACGCCCGTGTCCCAGGCCGTGTGCCCCCTGCCAGATTCCAGATTTGACCCAAAACGCAGCCGACTTCATCTTCCTCACTATTGTTGCATGTAAAAATCTTAAAGCACTCTAGAAAGAAAAGTTCAGATAGTTGTGTCGTCTCCATCTGGCATAGCAGGATCAGACACAATTCTGAAGAAAGAAGAATCTTCAGCCTGAGGCAGGTTCAGTTAGCTGCTTGAAGACTCAAGATCAACAGATCTTTAGTCTTCTACAATAAGTTCAGGAGTAAGCTTCTGAGTTCCTCCAACAACATTTTCTCTATTGTGGGGAGAGATTAAGCATAAATTTTCAGCTCTAGTTGTTGACACACACAAATTTCTATGTGTCAAAGTTAATTAAATTATTTCTTATTGAAGGATACTTCTGTATCTGAGTTGTAGGGCCTTTTGGCCTGAGGTAGATGATAAGTGTGTCACTAAGCTATAGGTGCCTGGAAGGGCATTGAGGTAGGTACCTGGAAGGGTACTGAGCTGTAGGAGTGTTGCAGCACTCTGATAGTAGGGCCTTATGCCTAAAGTTGTAGGGCTGAAAAGCCTGAGCTGTAGGCCTTAGAGATAAGGCTAAGGTAGGTGGTTTGAGTACCACTGAGTTGTAGGAGCACTACAGGGCTCTAAGGTAGGAACTTTTGTGGTTCTGAGGTAGGGTTCTGAAGAGAACCTGAGTGTAAGGCTGAGGGCCCGAGGTGCAAGCCCTGAGGAGCATTTTGGAGGAGTTTGGGTCTTGTCTAACATAAGTTAGAAAGGTGGGAGGGAAAGTGGATGTACCTAATTGGAGAACCACTATAAATATCGGTGTGCTTTGCTGTGTTGTTTGTTCTTATTTTATATTGCAGGTAATAAGGACAAGATCTAAGATCACCTTAGGAAGAAAGTAAAAGAAAGCTAAACACTTAGTAAGAAAACATCAAAACGACTTAGGAATTTTCAAAGACCTATTCACCCCAATCTAGGTGACAAGCTAACCTTGAATTAATAACTTTCAAGTGGTATCAGAGGGAGGTTGCTCAAAAAGGATTTAACAATCTGAGTGATCTCCAAAGGTAGCTACAGTTAAGTGATCATGGGCTCTGGAGAGAGCCAGAGAGAGCCGAGTTCCATGAAACTCCCCATCTGCAAGGAGTATTTTGGAATATGGAAAGAGAGGGTGAGGTTATACATGGAAGCCTATGATTCAAGGTTTTTTGTAACAGTAAAGGAGGGTCCTTTTATCCCTATGAAGGTCTCTGTTCTGAATGCTAATGACTAGACTCCTAAGACTTACTCTGAGATGACCAAGGATGAAATCATTCTTGTTGGACTGGACAAGAGAGTACAAAATATTATTGCCAGTGTTGTTGATGACTCAACCTTTCTGAATCTAGTTCACTGCAAGACCTCAAAGAGATGTGAGACACATGGAGGGGACTGAAGAGGTAAGAGATGATAGGAAGTCTCTGCTCAACCAAGGGTATGCGGTTTTCAGGCAAAACCTGAAGGAGAACATAACTGCTTGTTATGAAAGATTCTTCAGGATCATAAATGAGTTGAAGACCTATGGGAGGCTCTTCAATAACTATGAAATAAATGACAAGTTTCTCAGATCTCTCACTAGAGACCGGGATACCAAGATCTGTTTCATAAGAGAGATGGCTAAGTTTGTTGATACTCCTCCCTAAATATTATTTGAAAAGCTGCTATCCTATGTGACGCAGCTAACTGCGAGGAAGAAGGAGGAGGCCACCAGCAAATCCCTGGCTAAGGAAAAGTCCATGACCTTCATAGCAGAAAGCACAAGGAAGGGCAAGGAGAGGATTCCCTCTCCACCAAGAAGACCAGCTGAGTCAGATAGCTCAAACTCAGAGGCATCAGACAGCAACATGTCTGATGAAGACTTTGCAACATTCTCCAGGCAACTCCAGGGGCCGATGAAGAAGAAGCATTGGAAGAATAGGTCTTCCAACTCCACTCATCATATTAAAAATCAGTCCAAGACTGACAGGTATGGTTCCAAACCGAATAAATATAACTCGTCTAAAGTAGTTTGCTACTGTTACAGCAAGCCTGAGCATATGATAGATGACCGCCCATAGAAGAGGAAGGAGGCTGAGGAGAAGAAGCAACACCAACACAAAGGAAAGAAGGAGAAATCTTTCATTGCCAAGAAGTAAAATAGCTGAAAAGACTCATCATCATCTGAGTCTGAAGAAGAGGAAACCTACATTGGACTAGTGGATGCTGCTGCTAATGATAAAGCTGTTATAGCAGAAGAAGTTAATCCTCCAATGAGGATAGGAATCAGGGCCCCTCTGACACTATCAGATAGTGACTCATAGGAGGATGAAGATGCCCACAAATACAGAGGGATGATGGCAATGACAGATGAAGAGGGCAGCCAGGATCAGCCTGGTTAAAGCAAGGTGCATTCCTTACCTAATTCTACTTCTCTGTCTGAGTATGAGACAAGTCCTTTCTCAGAAGCCTCTTCACCAAGTGGTGAAAAAAATTCTAGATTTGAAGGAGATGTAAATCAACTGATTGACAAGTATGAAGAACTTATGAATGTCTTCAAGAAGGTCAAGAAGTTGTCTAAGAAGCAAGCTAAAGAGATCTCATCTCTTAAGCTTGCAGGTTCCCGGTAGATTGTAACAGCTAATCTGCTGGACCAGAAAGCTAGGGAAATAAGTCAACTGAAGTTCCTCTTGGACATCCAGATAGCCTCCATCAAGAGCAAGAACTGTCTCATCAGGGAGATTGAAGATAAGCTTGAGAAGGAGAAAATAATAGTGGCTAACTATTCTAAGACAAGTACAGTACTACCCTTGATAGACACCTTCTCCTCTAAAAAGGGTAAGAAGGGGTTGGGATTCAAGGGAAGCACAAGAGTTGCTCCTTCCAAAAGGAAGGGCAAAGC
Source organism: Platanthera guangdongensis (assembly GCA_039583875.1). Classification (NCBI taxonomy): domain Eukaryota; kingdom Viridiplantae; phylum Streptophyta; class Magnoliopsida; order Asparagales; family Orchidaceae; genus Platanthera; species Platanthera guangdongensis. Next base: position 22,545,235 of record CM077151.1, read on the forward strand.
TCTAGCTCCACCTCAGTCTATTGCTTCCAAGCCTCTCATTCTTTTTAGAAAAAATTTGTTACCTTCTAACAAGTATGACCAGGAAAGCTTCTATGGTCACTGGGAGAAGGGTTGTTCATCTGGGGTGAACAAAGATGTTCACTGCCATGGTGAAAGCTCTAGCCGGGTGAGTACCTTTGCGACTACCCATGAGAAATTTCAGATGGCCCAACCAGGACAATTTGTTTTTGGTGCTTCAATACCAACACTCAAGAATATTGCTGCAGACAAGGCTCTGAATCTGACAACTAATGGTCAGACTAAGGGCAAGTCTAACAGTCAGGCTAATTTGGGCATTTCTGATGCCATCAAAAGCATGCTCTCTGAAAATAAGCTTGTTGCTGATAACACTCAGAACAGACAAAACAAGCCAGCTAGATGACTTACCTTCAGTCAAATTCTAGCTGAAAGAAATCAGAAAAGGGTTGCAGCACATTTTCCTTCTATTAGGACTGCTGCTAACCAAGCTGCATGGCCTACACAGAAGATAAGATATAACATACATGACTGTTGGCGTTGTGGTAAGATAAGACATTTTGTTATTGACTGCTGACACAATCCCAAGGTGGCCAGATCTAGGGTCAGTCCACCAGTCAGAAATTATGCTGGTAAACATGTTCAATTTGATACTAATGTGCACCTAGGACCCAATAGATATTGAGGTCCTATGGTAAAGTAAATTGTGTATTGAAGGTTAGTAAAAGTTGTCATACCCCTATATGGTACTTGTACAGTGGTTGTTCCAAGTACATGACTGAGACAAGAAGCAATTTGAAAGAATACACTCCAGTAAAAGATGGACCCAAAGTTATCTTTGGTGGTTCAGACAGAGGGGTAACAAAGGGTTATGGTAAGATCACCAATGGTATAGTCACCATCTCTAAGGTGGCTTATGTTGATGTGTTGCAACACAACCTTATAAGCATAAGCCAGCTTTCTGATCTTGGCTATGTTATTGTCTTCCACAAAGATGAGTGTCTAATTAGGAGGTCAAGTGACCAAGAGGTTATCTTGACAATCACTAGAAGTGAGAATGTTTATTGCTTAAACTTCCTATGTCTAGATTCTCCTATATCTAGTGACAAATGAGAAAGTCTTCTACTTTGTCAAGTGACACAAAAGGCTAGCCCATTTGAATTAGAAGACTATTGGTAAGCTCTTTAGTCAAGAGCTAGTTAGGAATGGTCCCAATATAAAGTGCTCCAAAAGGGCATTTGTTAAGCTTGCCAAAAGGGCAAGCAGACAAAAGCCTCCTTCAAGGGCAAAGATTCAGTGAGGTGCATATACCTCCTGCATATGGACTTGTTTGGTCTTATGTCAGTTTATAGTCTTGGTAGGAAGGTCTACACCCTTGTGGTGGTTGATAACTTTTCCAGGTTTGCTTGGGTATTCTTCCTAAAAAGAAAGAATGATGCTTGATATCTTTACTAAGTTTTTCAAGCAAATTCACAATGAGTTAAACAACTCTGTGGTCAAAATCAGAAGTGACCATGAGACTGAATTCCAGTCTGATAGCATGACAAAATTCTGTGAAGAACATGAGATTCATCAAGAATTCTCTTCACCAAGGACACCCTAACAAAATGAGATTGTTGAGAGGAAAAATAGGACTCTCATGGAGGCTGGTAGAACACTGTTGAGTGACATATCTTCTGTGCTGAAGCAGTAAATACTGCATGTCATGTCCTCAATAGGGCCACTATCACCAAGAGCCACAAGAAGACTCCATATGAGATCTTGAAAGGCAGAAAACCAAACCTGAGGTATCTCATAATCTTTGGTAGTAAGTGTTATGTACTTCATAATGGAAAGTCTTATGTGACTAAGTTTGCTGCCAAATCTTTTGATGGAATATTTGTTGGGTACAACAATCATAGCAAAGCATATATAATCTACAACTTGAAAAGCCAAGTTGTAGAAGAATCAATTCATGTAGTCTTTGATGAGTCTACTATGATTAATAAGGAGCTACCAAGCTCCTCTTATTGTACTGCAGGTACAAAACAACTGATGGAAAGACTGACCATCAAGGAGGCATCACCAGTTATACAAGATGAAGTGGATACTCCAGAAGATCTACCAGGTACACTGGGAGTGGATGAAGATCAACAAGAGGCTGCACCTGAAGCTGAACATGTTGCTGAAACAATACTGCCACCAACAGTCAGACACATAAGAGATCATCCAACACACCAGATAATTGGTGAGGCAAGCCAAGGAGAAATAACTAGGAGCAGAAGTCATAATACTGCCATGTGTTCAAGCTTTCTATCCCAAGTGAAGCCCAAGAAGTTTGAATAAGCCAACATAGACCAGCATTGGATTGGAGCTATGCAGGAGGAATTGAACCAGTTCAAGAGGTGGAAGGTCTGGAAGCTGGTTCCCAGACCACAAGGACATAATGTCATTGGAGTGAAGTGGATTTACAAAAACAAGCTAGATGAAAATGACATTATAATAAAGAACAAAGCCAGAATAGTGGTTAAGGGGTACAAACAAGAAAAGACATTGACTTTAATCAAACCTCTGCCCTTGTAGCAAGATTGGATACAATCATACTGTTCCTTGCATATGATGCACACAAGGGATTCAAGGTCTACCAGATGGATGCGAAGTCAATCTTCCTGAATGGTGACTTAAAAGAGGAAGTTTATGTTGAGCAGCCTCCAGGTTTTGTAATTCCTAATTCACCTGATTATGTTTATAGACTTAGGAAAGCTCTATATGGGCTGAAGCAAGCCCCTAGAGCATGGTATGAGACTTTGTCTAGTTTTCTCATTGAGAGTAAATTCTCAAGTAGGAAAATAGACAAATCTCTATTCTTAAGAGAATCTAAGGGTAAGATCATTCTAGTTCAGATCTATGTAGATGACATCATCTTTGGATTTACTGATGATAACCTCTGTAAAAAGTTTGCAAAACTTATGCAAGAGAAGTTTGAGATGAGCAACATGAATGAACTTAAGTTCTTCTTGGGCCTCCAAATAAGACAAACTGATGATGGCTTGTCCATATCCCTGTCTAAGTTTACTAGGGAGTTAAAAAAGAAATTTGACATGGAGAACTCCATCATGAGAACTCCCATGGGGTCAAGAATGCCTATAAGCAAAGATGAGGCAGGGAAACCTGTTGATGAAACTTTGTATAGAGGGATAATTGACTCACTTCTATATCCGACTGCAAGTAGGCCAGACATCATGTATTGTACATGTGTTTGTGCTAGGTATCAGGCTTGCCCTAAAGAATCTCACTACTCTGCTGTTAAGAGAATCTTGAGGTATCTTAAGGGCTCTCCAGATCTTGGCCTATGGTACCCTATGAATGAGGAGTTTGAACTAATAGGATATTCAGATGTAGATTTTGCAGGCTGCAAAGATGACATGAAAAGCACATCTGACAACTATCAGTTTTTGGGAGGGGGACTGGTATATTGGAGCTACAAGAAACAAACCAGTGTTGCAATATCAACTACAGAGTTAGAGTACATCTCAGCAGGTAGTTGTTGTGCTCAGTTGTTGTGGATCCAGCACCAGTTTCAAGGCTACAACCTTCAGATAAGTAGAACCCCTCTATTCTGTGATTCTACTAGAGCAATCTCAATTGGTAGAAATCCTGTATCCCATAACAGGACTGAGCACATAAAGATTAGATATCATTTCATTAGGGAGCATGTGGAATGTGAAGACATTACCCTTGAGTTTGTTCCAACAGACAAGCAAGTGGCTGACATATTCACTAAGCCACTAGATGAAACTAAGTTTAACACCTTCAAATTTGAGTTGGGTATGTTAAACTTAGTATAGCTTCAGTTGCTCCTCATCTGTTTGCAAGCTATTTGGTATTCTGCAAATGGAGCTGTTCTTTAAAAAAATGAAGGTTCTCCAATTGAGGGGGAGCATGTCCAACATAACTCCAACAATTCTCTATTGTCTAATTGAGGGGGAGCAGATGATAAGATGATCAGATGAATCCTAGCAGCTATTTGCTAAAGTCAAAAAGGGGGAGGAAAAGATGATCAGATGATCAGATAAATGTTCTCGTATGCTAGCAGCAATTCAGGGGAAGCTGGTGCAGTAATGTTCCACTCTCCACACTGGGAAGTGGGGTAACTATAGATCACTTCTCAATTACATAGTTTTTATGTTTATTGTTACATGGTTCTGTGTATGTCATTGACTCACTTGCTTAATACTTTTGACTTCTGAAATAGAGGGAGATTGTTGGGTCTATTGCCCACAATGTCCTAGATTTGAGGAAGTAAATCTTGTCAATGATATATACATATCAGTAGATGACTGTGATGGGACATGTAGCCTAAGTGGCTAAGTCAGGTTGTTTGAGAAATTTGGATAAGTCCAAATTCGTCAAACTAAGCTCAGAGTTCGTCGAGCTGAGCTAATCATTCGTCGAACTAAGCTCAGCGTTCGTGAAATTTGGCCAAGTCTAAATTCGTCGAACTGAGTTCAGAATTCGTCGAGCTGAGCTCACTGTTCGTCGAACTCAGTTCAGCATTCGTCGAATACAGTTCAAAATTGAGAGAGGCTGGCTGAGACAGTCTATGCCAAAATTTTTAAGAGGCAGAAAAGTGGCTAAGTCCACAAGCGTTGAATGAAGGTAATTCACTCTACGCCATAGCCTCTTAAGTGTTGAGTAACACTCAGTCAGTTATAGCTAGTATTTTTAAAGAATGCATAAATTTGCGTAAGGCAGAAAGCGTTGAGTGAGGCGTGGTCACTCAACGTGTCAATGCCATAACGCAGAATTTGTTAAAGCAAAAAGCATTGAGTGAGGCATGCTCACTCAACGCTGTCAATGCTTAAGATGCTGAAAAACCAGAAATGGTTAAGGCAGAAAGCATTGAGTGAGACATGCTCACTCAACGTTCTCAACGCCTTATAGGCAGAATAGGCTGCATAAAGGGTTAAGGCAAAAAGCATTAAGTGATGAAGACACACTCAACGCTCTCAAAGCCTAGTAAAGACAAAATTTTGTCTACGGTGTTTGGCGTTGAGTGATGCTCAATCACTCAACGCCAAGCAGCAGAAAGCTGAGAAAGCAAGTTGGCGTTGAGTGAAGCTGAATCACCCAACGCCTATAAACATACTTATAATCAAAGTAGTTTGGCGTTGAGAGAAAGTAACTCTCTCAACGCCAAGAGACAGTAAATCTGTCTACGTAATTTGGTGTTGAGTTAAGCTCATTCGCTCAACACTTATACTACTGATGCTTTAATTTTGACTAAGTCTTCAGGTGCTGATGTCAGCATGTCAAAAGGTCAACCATGTTCAAATTATTAGCGACAAAGCCACAGTACACGACAAAAGGCGCCGTAAGCCTACTATACGACAGACAGGTATTAAAGCAAGATTTCGCTGGAAGCTGCAGGTGGGGCCCACTGCTCTCTAAGAGCCGTTGATCAGCGGAGTACAAAAGGAGGAGATGGGCCAAGACACAAGATAACTTTTAGGGCTTCATCAACAAAAAGAGTTAGCTGCCGACTTCATCTTTCTCGCCATTGCTGCGTGCAAAAAGCTTGAAGCACTCCAGAAAGAAAAGTTCAAATAGTTGTGCCATCTCCATCTGGCACAGCAGGATCAGACATAGTTCTGAAGAAATAAGAACCTTCAGCCTGAGGCAGGTTCAGTTAGCTGCTTGAAGACTCAAGATCAACAAATCTTTAGTCTTCTACAACAAGTTCAGGAGTAAGCTTCTGAGTTCCTTCAACAAAGTTATCTCTACTGTGGGGAGAGATTGAGCAGAAATTCTCCGCTCTAGTTGTTGACACACAGAAATTTCTCTGTGCCAAAGTTAATTAAATTATTTCTTATTATAATATCCTTCTGCATCTGATTTGTAGGGCCTTTTGGCCTGAGGTAGGTGACAAGTGTGTCACTGGGCTGTAGGTGCCTGAAAGGGCATTGAGGTAGGTACCTGGAAGGGTACTGAGCTGTAGGAGTGTTGCAACACTCTGAGAGTAGGGCCTTGTACCTGAAGTTGTAGGGCTGAAAAGCCTGAGCTGTAGGCCTTAGAGATAAGGCTGAGGTAGGTGGTTTGAGGACCACTGAGTTGTAGGAGCACTGTAGGGATCCGAGGTAGGAACCTTTGTGGTTCTGAGATAGGGTTCTGAAGAGAACCTGAGTGTAACGCTGAGAGCCTAAGGTGTAAGCTTTAAGGAGCATTTTGGAGGAGTTTGGGTCTTGTCTTACATAAGTTAGAAAGGTTGGAGGGAAAGTGGATATACCTAATTGGGGAACCATTATAAATATCTGTTTGCTTTGCTGTGTTGTCTGTTCTTCTTTTATATTGCAGGTACTAAGGACAAGCTCTAAGATCACCTTAGGAAGAAAGTAAAAGAAAGTTAAACACTTAGTAAGAAAATAATAAAAAGACTTAGGAATTTTCAAAGACCTATTCACACCCCCCTCTAGGTGACTAGCTAATCTTGAATTAATAACTTTCAGTAAGATCAGTATGCCAAAAAAATTCCAATTAAAAATTGAAAGGGGCAGCCGACACTTACCAACCCGCCGGCCGCTTTGGCGAGCAAATTCTCGGCGACCTTTAGTCGTCCCGCCAGGTCGGTAACACTATCCTTGGCGAGGTCCCGCTCCTGCTCGTCTTTCAGCATTAGGTTATTGAGGTTGAATCCTCAGCAAACCACCATATGGTGCATCTCCAGGGCCTGCATTTGGGCATGCATGCCCTTGTGGCCGAGCTGGCGTAGAGTCATGCTGTTGTAGGCCTCGACATCCTTGCGGCCATACAGGCCGAAGCCGAGCACGTAGCAATGACCAGACGGGGGTTGGCGACTTGGCCATGAGGGATGGAGGGTGGATATGGAGATCATGTGCGCCTCCTCATCCCATCGTACCATTGGCTCGCCGACCGAGGTTTTTTGTTTCCCCCCCTAAGCAGAAGAGGGGGTGGCTCTTCGGCAGGCCCGACTTGCAGGCCGCGGCTTCTGCTGCAGTAGGGGAAGAGGGCTCGCCACCCTCCCGGTTCTTCTCTGGCGAGCCCTTCAGCGAGCTCGCTGGAGATCCTTCGAGGGTGGTCTCCGGCGAGCTCACGAAGATATGTTCTTGTTGTTGTGCCCCCCCATTTTTGTTGTTGTTGTTGTGGTCTCCCCTGAACTTATTGTTGTTGCTCCCCAGGGAGACCACAATCGCCTTCCTCTTTCGCGGCGGGGAGCGGCGAGGCGAGCTGGACCCTTCGAAGCTAGGTCATTTCCGGCTGGAGGTGGGTCCACCTGACTCCAGCTCGCCTCGGCAAGCCATCGCTGCGGCGCACGAGCGGGTCTGGGGTGAGTCCCGAGTCCATGTAAGGCGAATGCTCGAGGATTGATCGCTCCCTTGCAGGAAATGAGTTAGAAAATTTGATGATTGTTGATGATTGTAAGCGAGCTGGTAAGGAGATAGGGAAAAAGTATTACCTTCGCCTGGCAGGACCGGGAGGAGCGAGTTGAGGCCCCTTCTGAGGTGGGTGACCTCGAAGTCCTTCCTCGCGAAGAACTTGTGCAGCTCAGCGTCGTCGCCAGACAGCTTCAGAGTCCGGTATACATCCTCGCTCTTCTGCTGGGGGGGAGAAGGGTATGTTGCCCAAGTCGCCCTTGATGAAGACGATCTTGGATACCCAGTTGTGGTTTTTGTTTCCGGTCTCGCGAACCTTGATCTGCGAGCCCATCAGGTAGGAGACCCCATCATTGGTCGCGCGGTAGGTGAAGAGTTTGCAGAAGATGTCGAGGTTGAATTCGATCCGCTCACGGCGAAGGTGGTAGGCGAACACGACCATCATGACGATCGCATTCGGGTTTAGCTGCACGGGCATCACGCCATAGTATTTCAAGATCTGGCGGATTTCAGGCCAGAAGGGCAAGCGCAACCCCACCTCAAAATGCGAGTTGGGGAAGGCGAGCTCGTCCCGGAGGAAGGTGTTGATTTACTCGCCCACTCCCGGCCGGCGCGCCTCATAGCCGGGGGGGGGGGCAGGTATTCTTCTTGAAGGAGGTGAGCTCGCGCTCAGTGGTATTCCAGTTAAAAAAACAGGTACTCGACAAATTGCCGAGCACATTTGGAGTGCCCGTCGGCATCCGATCGTGTTTTTCCCATGCTCGCGAAAGGGGTTGTGGTGCGAGAACAAGTAGCGAGAAGGGCAGCAAGGAGGGGTCTGAATGCAATAAAGGTTATGGGTCAGGGGGTTGGTAAGGGGACCTATTTATAGAAAACAGAATTTATGGCCGAGCCGACCGGTCAGTCCAGCTCGCCTCCCCTGCTCGCCAACCCTAGCTCGCCAGCCCCAGCTCGCCATTCCGACGACCTGACCTATCCTCGTGCGAGCAGAGGTTTAGCTGACATATCTTATTATTTCTAAATAACATACAAAATTCTAAAATATTGTTTAAGTTATTACAGACAGGGGATGTCGCAGCCCCGAAAATAGAAAAGTTCATAGCGAGCAGAAGAAGTTCGGTCAGCCCGCGCGACCTGGGGTGCAAGGGGACGAGGTCCAGTAGCCTCAGCTCGGGAACCATTTCCATCTACCCCGACCTCGCGTCCCCATCCCAGGAGGCCGGTATGGGCAGAGGAACTCGTGGACCAGGCCCAGGTCCCGGCTGAAGGCCTGCAGGTTTTCATTGATCCTCTCCATGACTGGGGTGGGTGACATCATCTCGCTCGCCAAACTGTGCTCCATCTTATCAGGGAGCAGTATGCAGTCCCGCTCCACCGCCTGCAGCCTCTGCTCACGGTAGGCGCTGTCCGTTCGAAGCTGGCGCAGGGCAGCATCCTGCTTCTTCAACACTTCTATCATTTGACGTCTCAGCTCGGTGGGATCCAACAACTCATCCAAAAATCTCTCCACCCCAGGGTCAGGGAGTGGCGAGCGGCGTGCTGGTTCCGATGATCCCTCGACCTCAGATGGGGCGGGGAGCTCTGTAAAAACAACCAATTCCAGTGAAAAAAGGGTGCAAGCACAATAAGGTTTCCTAAGCAAAATGTTCTAGGGGAAGCAAAGCTAACATGATGAGCTCGGCGGGTCATGGAGGCTGTACAGAAGAGGTAAAGCCAGGTTCTTGCCACGACCTGGAGGATGGACTCACGAGGAGATAAGGTTGAAACTAGGGACCGAGATGATTCCGGCCATTACTCCCGTGAGCTCAGGAGCAGGTGCAGGCTGCTGGGAAGGAGCGCTAGCTGGCGACTTGGGCTTCAGCGAGTCCAGCCTCGTGGTCCCGAAGGGAGGTGATTTGCCCTAAAGGCGAGCGTCCGGGGGAGTCCGAGGTCGCGGGTCGTCGGGCGGAGTGTGGACTTGCGACGTGGAGGACTCGGCATCGGCCTGACGACGCTCAGGGTCGGCGGGAATGTCAATGACCATCTTCCCCTTGTGGTCATCAGCTGGTTTGGAGGAGGCGAGCCCGAGAGTCAGGGTAGAGTCCAGGTCGCGGTAGATCGATTCGACATCCTTGGGGATGGACTTTGCCTTCTTGGCAGCATTTGACTTGTATTGGTCGCACAGTGCAGCACTGGGGGGCATGCTGACGAGCGCGTTAACACGATTGGCATTGAGCTCGCGCGCTCGGGCAAGCCTCTCCTAGATCTCTTTGGGGATAGGCATCTCGACAAAGCTCAAGTAAGAAGGAATGACAAAGGTCGCCCAGGTACACAGACCTATATATATAGCCGCTGGTGGAGCCCACCAAATGATTCTTTGGCCACTATCGCACTCGCCGCATATTGCGGGATTGGATGTTTCTTTCCGAGTTTGGGCTAACCTCACAAAGAGCGGAGATTGTGTACAACCCCATATCCGACGAGTATTGGACGACAGGAACCAGATCGACCAAGATCGGCAGTCCAGCTCGTCTAGGTGGGGTGAACTGTTTGAGGGGCAAGTGGAGCAGGCCGGCTCACACTCGCCCCAGGGGCTCGACGAGCAGCGGGCGAGTGGAGCAGACCAGCTCGCACTCGCCCCAAGAGGCTCGGCAGGCAGCAGGCGAGTGGGGTAGACCGAGCCCTCACTCGCCCAGGGGGGATAGAGGCGGCGGGCGTAGCTCCACCGAGCGTTCGCCGCCCCCGGCGAGTGGAGACTCCAGAGGGCCACTCACCCAGTTTCTTGTGATGTATTTTTACCATTTTACCCCCGTTGGCGTGCCTGTAGCCTAGTGAAACAACGAAGTTGCGTTGTTGGCAAATCCAGTTGGGCTGCACATAGCTGCTCAGGACAGCGGAGGTTGGCTATTTGCAGACCGTTTTCAGAAATCTATAAATAGACCCAAGGGGGTACCTCACAAGACATGCTCACTTGTGCCCCGGTCTTCCAGCGCTTTCTGAGATACCCTTAGCTCGACATTTGGCTACGGAGGGGAAATGTTTTAAGATCTTCCGGGAGTGTGGTGAGACCTCCACGCCGAGCCCTTGGGTCTGTTCCCTATTCTTTCTCCTTAGGCGTTTAGCTTGCGAGAGAGAAGTAAGTGTGCGATCACCCCTTTCTCAAGGATGAACTCCACAAAGACCGAATTTTCGGTTTCAACGCAAGCCTTTATCCCACTATAGTAAATAAATTAAATTAAAATTTGATGTATGATTATAGTATTCACACGAGCTAGTACGTAGAACAAGTCATCATCTCAAATGTATTGTGAACACTCAATTAAAAAAAACGTCAATAATATTATTGATGTGAAAATTTTATATATTAAAAAAATATTATGTATGTGTACATGTACATATATATAGTAGTCATCATAACTTTCAATGCTAGACGATTCTATTGCGTCCCTCTCAAAGCCAGCTTAAATGTAAAAATATCAGATAATTTCTTCTAAAACTGTTCAAAGTTTCTGAAAATATCATTTTTTGAAAACGTTTGATTAGTTTTGATGATGGTGATGATATTTTATTAATGGACTTTGGCAATTAACTATATAATTTTCATTTTATAAAATTTATAGTTTTGTCAAATTTTCATGAAAACTTTTGATTTAAAGCCTATTTTGTGTAATTTTTTAATATATACGAGTTAATTTAAAGCCTATTTTATAATATATACGTGTCTTAATGTTGCTTTCAGATTTTAATTTTATTGAGTGGTTGAAGAGAATTAACTATTAAAGTTATAAGTTTGTATAGGCCAAAAAATTTATATTTTTCTTCCAGAAAATTGAATCCATGTACGTGCCCGTGTGTGCTTGTGAATAGTTTTGTCCCTGCCTGCATGGTTGTTCAAAAATGAAAATTTGCACGATCCGTAACATAAGAAATTTGCCGGCCGAGTTGGGGAGTACAACTCACATACTTATTCAAAAATGGAGCCATACGCGGTCTATAATAATTGTATTATTGTTTTAATCAAATGATTTAACATATATTATAAAGTATTTTTAAAAAATAATACAATGTAAATTGAAGTAATTACACCTTATCTTTAAATTAAAAGTAATGTTGAAAATCCATAAAATCGAATTTTTTTTATTAGAGCTCTTTACCTACTATGATATGTTGTCGTTATTTTTGAGGAATAGTGTCATTAGACATGTTAGCGATATCTTTAAGAAGCTAATATATATTATAATATGTACGAAAATAATAAACATATATCTATACTAATAGATTAAGGGAAGGCTTCAAACCGTCCGTAACTTTTGAACTGCCAGTTTTGCCCCCTCCTGTACACTACTCCCGCCGGTACACTGCTACCGCCTGTGACATGTTAACAAAAACAAAAATTCTGCAAAGACAAAAATTCTGCCCCCGCCTGTACAGTGCCCCCGCCGGTACACTGCCACAGCCTGTGACATGTTAACAAAAAACAAAAATTTTGCAAAGACAAAAATTCTGCAATGATGACAGCTGGCACATGCAAACATATAATTTATAAATAGCTGTACCTTGAAATCTTGAATACGGTAATGCCCACCCCACCGCCTTTAACTTCTTAATT